>CP139505.1:133254448-133269228 GCA_021014915.2 Artemisia tridentata subsp. tridentata | reverse complement strand
ATTTAATTGTCCATATTCCTTTTATGGATGTCTCAAATTAATTGTTCACTTTCCTTATTAAGTAAAAACTAGAGAATCTAGTCGAGGAATATTTTATTTTAGTGGTTGAAAATTAAAGCAGCCCCACTTTTATTAAACTTTGTAATTTCTCTCTCATGACAATTAAATTGAGACGGAGGGAGTATTAAACATATATATAATTTAAATATTAATTAATTTTCTCTTTCCTTCTTTTCTTTCAAACATTTCCTAAATCCGAATCCAATTCCAATTCCCCTTACAAACCAAACGCACCCTAAATAATAAACTAAGGGAATAATTATACGGGAAATACGAAATATATATGATAAGATAATACTTGCTTAGATATGGTGGTTCTTTGTTGTGACGTTTTAGGATTTCGTCAATTCTTATTATATCCGTTATATTGTTTTTGAGAAGTGCTCAACTCAAATGTAAAAAGATAATAATAACAATTGAGCAAGTGAAATGGTTTGGTAATGTCTAGTCAATATTTATGGTTAAAGCGTTGACTTGTAGATAGTTTTGACCTATTTAACCGAGCGAGCCGGTATACGGATGCGCAACTCAAACTAGCCGGATAAAAAAGATAAAAATGATCTGGAAAACCGATTCAAACGTTTTTGGTTACGAGGTTTTTAAAAATTAAAACACTTTTATTTGGTTTATCTATACTAAAAGTTGTCTAGGTAGAATAAACGTCTAGAAATTGTCTAGTCAAAAAGCTATTTTAATAGTTAAATTTCTCGTAACCAAAACATGGTAAAATCGATCTCAAGTCAGAACCTTAACCTAAAATACCAGCTAAAGACTTACCAAACCACTTTTCAATAGTCACAACATCAAACCACCAAAATCATAAGCAAGCACTAAGAAGTCTACTCTAACATATTAATAACGCTAAACATGGCAAAATATATAAACCTAATCATGGCAAACATTAAAAATAAAGAGGTAAATAGGAAATGATTAGAGGGCACCGTGATTAGATTAAAAGTAATGACGATGGAACAATAATACACTAATCAACCCATCCGAGCTCTAAAATTAACCAAAATACTCCTTAATAATGCTTAATAGCTCATTAATCTTCCAAAGCTTGAATCTTTTTTGTGATTTTGAGATGATTTGGTAGGAAAAGGTTGCAACTTTATTTGATTAAAAGGTGAAAAATTAAAACTAAATAAACACTAATTTTAGACAAAAAAACTACTTGTAATAAAGATTTAAACTTTATTACTAAAAGTGATTTTAAAAGATGTTTAGAAACTAAATAAGCGCTTACGAAACACTAATAAACTATTCTTAAAAGTAGAGGTGAGAATTTGTGCCCAAAATGAAAAAAATTGGCTAATTTTGGCTACGTTGTAAAAGATTTGGGCACATTTAGCCCCATCTTTTTTTTGAAATGGGCACATTTAGCCCATTGAAAAGTTAAATGGGAACAACGAGCGCATATTTTCTCTCAATTAGAGAACATTATAATCGTTTTTGAAGAAAAACTTATATATATAATATATTTAATTTTTTAAACATAAACGAGGTGTTACGTTTGAGAAATTTATTTCGTCATTTTCGGTCTTCTATAAAGTGGTTTGTATAACATGTGCCCGTTTAGCCCGTGCCCGTTTAAGCCCGTGCCCATTCTAGCCCATGCCCGTTCTAGCCCGTGACCGTGCCCGCCCGGCCCGCCCGTTTTGACACCTCTACTTAAAAGAATTTAAGTAACCATTTTTGTAATTTTGATTTGATTTTTGGATTAAAACACTACAAGTAACAAAGATAATAGTTATTTATCTATTTTTACCTTTGTAAAATAACAGTTTGACGGATAGTTATTAAGATTTTATTTATCTTATCAACTTTTTACCTTTGAATAAAAAACACTCAAATGACTTTCATCAAAAAAATTTACATAACAATCCAATTTTTACATTTAATAAACAACAACTATGTGGTCTAGCGGTTAACCCTTATGGGGTTAAGCGTGTTCGTGTAAGAGCAGTACCGGCTTGGGTGACCTGCCGGGAAGTCTTCACATGAGGGCCACATAGCTCTGTTGTAAAGGCAATGAAGAGGAAGAGCCTGCAAGCCAATGTTGCGCAGGTTCCAATCTGAGCCGCCCCGGTTTTCATCCGGCCATTACTCCGGCGAGGAAACTCGTGTGGAGGCGGTACGGTTTTCCAGGAGGAAGCCATTAATAGTCCCCACTACGTCAGCGTGGATCCGATTCAGACAACATAGTCTGGGTACAGGGTATAACACGGTTTTTTTTATCTCTACACACCACTACCATGTGCACCACCACAAACCGTACTCAATCGCACCACCACCGTCTCAATTTTTACATTTAATAAAAAACACTATATAGTGTCTCTGGTTACTTTTGGTTCTTTTCGATCACTTTTGTAAATACATGTTGATTATGATTTTTTGTTTGTAAATACTTGTATTTTTACATGTTATGAAGTAATTGGGATATATGGTGTTTGAGTGTGTTAAAAAAATTTCGGATTGTATGCGTAGATTAACTGTTCGATGAAATGCCTGACCTGACTTAGTTGTGTGTGTGTGTTTTTGCTAAAAATGTTGTGGATTGCATGTGTAGACCAAGTGTTCGACGAAATGCCTGACCTGACTTAGTTGTGTGTATTTTTTGCTAAAAATATGTCGTGGATATATGTGTAGAACAAGTATACTTCGACCATTAGTATCATTTCATTTAATTTCACAAAAATCTTTCTTTTCGCAGTCAAATCCGTGTCATATTTCCTGCAGTGCTGCTTATTTGTTTAAAAGTATAAGCAGTCCCAAACATCCTCTAGCGTGTTGGTTAATTCTGCCGTTTATAATATTGTAATTGGAACCATATTGCTTGTGTGTTATATTTTCATACAGATTATGCCCCTTATGTGTTATGCGTCGTGATATGATATGTTTATAGAACAGATGGATGCTCAATTCACTCGAGTGATGCTAAATTTGAGTTAGTGATTGATGATTGATCTTCTTGACATATAGGGCTAGGCTGGTCCATATAAAGTAGTAGTTGAATCTCAAGTCTGGGTACAAGATCCCGGGGTAACTTATAAAACTTAAGCCACAAGTGCACGTCTTTCATTTTGTCACTAAATCCGTTTTTTTCTTGTAGTAACATTTAAAATTCTTAAAATTTCGATTTTTAACTACAACGAGTTGGTCAACCTGCCTGTTGCGGCGGAGTATGCGAATACAAAAGCAATGGCTGCAGGATAGAACCTGCTGTGGCGTCACCTTTTTATTTCGAATTTAAATGGGAAAGAATCCCGGTGAGGATAGAACCTGATGAGGCTCGGTCCTGGTCCTACCCGACTCGGCCAGTCCTATTTCAGGCTAAGTTTTAGTTCAAAGCGCGGCCTGGATAAAGCCCAATTTTTAGCCTGGCCCAGTTAAACCCCAGACCCTTCACACTTATAAGAGCTGATCTATCTTGTACTTTAGTTCATTTTATCTGTCTGTTTCCTTATAAATCGAGCACTTCTCTTCTTATTTGTCCATATTCTAAACTATTGCTCTAACAGGGTCCTTCACTATTTAGTTCCTTTTTCAGTTTACAAATAGATCGACATCGGGACTGAACTTGTCTGCCAGGCATAAAAGGCCTGATAAAGAGCTTTGCTCATCTCTAATAGATGATACTCGTTTTCTCAAACGCTTTCGATTGATTCTGCACCGCTTCTTAATATTTATGGTTCAGTATAACACATCAAGTAGTGTGGCCAAAATCGTTGAGTTGAATAACGGGTCAAAGCAAGAAATTTTTTGGTGCTAGTCAGAATGGGTTGCGCTGTCTTGCAATATTTTTTCTTGTATGTTTAAAAAATTTATGTTGTTTGTGCCACATATGTGTTGAATGTTTCAAGAATTGATTGAAAGGGTTTTCGCTAGGACGAAAAATATTTGTTTTCCCTTCTTTGTATCAATAATGATTGTCAAGGTTTTTTCTTTACATCGGGTATGTTGATATCTTCATTAAAACGTGTTCTTTTCAGTTTGCTTCAAGATCCAACCCTACTTGTATCCTCTTGGGCATTGCCATTTTCTTCTTGTTGATCATCTATACTTTCATTTCACCCGAGTTCATTACATCATTTACAACCTTTCCCTCCATCGGTCGCATCTGCTCATCATCAGCCACAACCTCATCTATTGCAATATTAGCACTCCTCGGTTGTGCTTTGGTCTGATAAAAGGTTAACATTAAATTTTTTCAAGTTGGTTATTTCTTTCGGAACATGAACCCTGCCGTTTTCTCCCAAAATTAGCCTGTCGATTGTAACCTTTCGTTCGTGAACACAAACTGGGGTTTCTCCAAACCCGCAGTAGCAGGGGAGCTGCTATTGCGAGTAGCACCAATTTGTACCCTCAAAACTTTTGGGGTTTTAGGGTATTGGTCATGTCTTTGGTCTTTACGATCAGAAATTCCCGTCTTTTTTGATAAAGCAGATGTTACCGACCATGATGGTCGTCAATTAAAATGAATGATGATATTAAACAACAATTTCACAAGAAAACTAAGGAAAGAAGCACAGTAAGAGGAGCAAGATCCTTAAAGACTTTCTTAGAGTTAGAGAGAAAACGACCATGGTTTCTGGTTTGGTTTTTCGAAGTTGAAGTGTCTTACTTTTTGGGTTCTTAGAAGTTTCTTGTAGATATGATCTTATTTGCAGTTATTGTCTTTTGGTGAAGGTGGTTCTATTTGTTTCTTCTAGTTACAAAGGCTACATCACTCGGTTTAGGGAAGACTTTGATCTGTAACTTGTGCGGTGAGTGCTGATAACTATTATTATTTTCTACCTTTTGCGTAGCTGGTTATTTCAAAATTAATATACTTGATTATAAGAAATCTTATTATACTCGACATACAAACCAAATCTGTAGCTCTATTCCAGATGTCAATATTGCCATCTCTCAAGGTCTGATAGCAATCTTCTTTATTGCGGAGTCTTCAATTTATTGCAATCTGTGAGTTTCTTAAAAAAATCTCTCCTTCAGGTATGTTTATCTGCTGCATATGTAAAAGATCAAAATAAAGATTTTTTTGTAAAGTAAGACAGTAACTTGACTGAGTTTTTCACCAGTTGCATAAGAGTAAAAACCTGGTCTGCAATTTTAACATCCAATATTCATAAAATTTGTTCAATGGTCGTGTTGGTGTTCCATAATTATTGGTATGTGTTTGTAACCTTTTTTTTACTGGTCAATGGTCACAATGACCTTGTATTCAAGGTCAAGATCAAACGAGAACTCGATAAT
Source organism: Artemisia tridentata subsp. tridentata (assembly GCA_021014915.2). Classification (NCBI taxonomy): domain Eukaryota; kingdom Viridiplantae; phylum Streptophyta; class Magnoliopsida; order Asterales; family Asteraceae; genus Artemisia; species Artemisia tridentata. The sequence continues at coordinate 133,263,912 of CP139505.1, read as the reverse complement.
GATTTGTTTTAAGGTCCTGGCAATAAAAAACTTACTTGATACATTGCCTTTTGTAATGATGATATCATTGATTTTTCAGTTTCAGCTTCACATTCAATGTTTTACAATTCATGTCATTTACATCACTTGGGGTCAATTTTCAGGTGAAAGGTCACAAGTCGTAAAACTACCAAGAAATCTCAGAAGGCATAGGTTCTTACTGTGTCATAGTAGCTACATAAATTTATTGTAGTTGATATTAGACAACTAAGCTTTATTTTGGAGAGGTCGAAAGATGGGAGTGCGTCAAAATGGGTATATTTGATGCAATAGATGGGTTGATTCAAAACACTTTTTCGTCAAAAGTAGAGAGGAAACGACCGTGGTTTTTGGTTTAGCTTTATCTTAATATTTTATTGAATGATATGAAGTGTTTTGGTTGTTAAAAGTCAGATATGAGTGGTCCTGGTTTTTGTGATGGCGGGAATACTAAGCTTTTGGTGAAGGTGGTCGTGTTTGTTGTCCATTTTGGGTAGTTAACAGACTAATATATATAGTAAGTAATATCATCATACAACCCAAATCAGGAGTAGCTATAAGTAGAAATACTAAGTGGTGATTAGCATGTAGTTAAAGAACAGTTGAGTAAATGCATAAACTAATAGTTATTAAGGAAACACAATGTATTAACTAAGAGTTGAGTAAATGATCAAATCCAAAACAATGTATTAAGGAAACACAATACAGCAAATATCGAAATTGGTGTATTAAGGAAATACACAAAATACTACTCTAATTTAATGTTTCTTGAGTCTTTTTGTTTCACGACGAGCCGCAGCTTGCTCTTCCAGCAAATATTGAAAGGCATACATATTATTAGTAAAACAGTTAAACATTTCATAGATATAAACGGTTCAGCTCCCTTCTAAGCCTTTAGAGGATTAGAGGAATCATCGATGAAAGTGTTACTTACTTACTTACGAAGATCGACTGGATAACCTTCTACTGACAGAGTGGTGGGTGCTACTGTCTTATCTTATCCCTTTTTCTTTTACCCCGGCCCGGGGCTGGTCATTCAGTTCAAACAACTGTTGTTTAATTGTTCTATTTCTTGTTTAACTGTTTTACTAATAATATGTATGCCTTTCAATATTTGCTGGAAGAGCAAGCTGCGGCTCGTCGTGAAACAAAAAGACTCAAGAAACATTAAATTAGAGTAGTATTTTGTGTATTTCCTTAATACACCAATTTCGATATTTGCTGTATTGTGTTTCCTTAATACATTGTTTTGGATTTGATCATTTACTCAACTCTTAGTTAATACATTGTGTTTCCTTAATAACTATTAGTTTATGCATTTACTCAACTGTTCTTTAACTACATGCTAATCACCACTTAGTATTTCTACTTATAGCTACTCCTGATTTGGGTTGTATGATGATATTACTTACTGTATATATTAGTCTGTTAACTACCCAAAATGGACAACAAACACGACCACCTTCACCAAAAGCTTAGTATTCCCGCCATCACAAAAACCAGGACCACTCATATCTGACTTTTAACAACCAAAACACTTCATATCATTCAATAAAATATTAAGATAAAGCTAAACCAAAAACCACGGTCGTTTCCTCTCTACTTTTGACGAAAAAGTGTTTTGAATCAACCCATCTATTGCATCAAATATACCCATTTTGACGCACTCCCATCTTTCGACCTCTCCAAAATAAAGCTTAGTTGTCTAATATCAACTACAATAAATTTATGTAGCTACTATGACACAGTAAGAACCTATGCCTTCTGAGATTTCTTGGTAGTTTTACGACTTGTGACCTTTCACCTGAAAATTGACCCAAGTGATGTAAATGACATGAATTGTAAAACATTGAATGTGAAGCTGAGAACTGAAAAATCAATGATATCATCATTACAAAAGGCAATGTATCAAGTAAGTTTTTTATTGCCAGGACCTTAAAACAAATCATTATCGAGTTCTCGTTTGATCTTGACCTTGAATACAAGGTCATTGTGACCATTGACCAGTAAAAAAGGTTACAAACGCATACCAATAATTATAGAACACCAACACGACCATTGACCAAATTTTATGAATATTGGATGTTAAAATTGCAGACCAGGTTTTTACACTCTTATGCAACTGGTGAAAAACTCAGTCAAGTTACTGTCTTACTTTACAAAAAAATCTTTATTTTGATCTTTTACATATGCAACAGATAAACATACCTGAAGGAGAGATTTTTTTAAGAAACTCACAACAACAAACCCAATCCCGCCGGGGCAGGGTATGGGGGGGGGGTAGAATGTAGACAGACCCTACCCCTACCCCTACCCCTAGGTAAACCCGGGAGTAGAGAGGCCAAGTTATGTTTCAATGGGTCACTTGAAGAGTTGAAGGTATGGATGTCAAGGGAAAATTAGTATTGGGTGAAAGAGGTATGAACACAAGAATAAATAAAGGAAAAGTGGTGAAGAACGCAGGTGGTGCAGCTATGATATAGATGAACTGAGAAGATGGATTCAGACTAGTTGCAGAGGTGAGAGGACCCAAGATTAATGCTTACATTAAGTCGACAGGTACAACAGTAGCAGCATTATGAACAGTAATTGGAGAACCTTAAGCTCCGACTGTCACTTCATTCTCTTCCGGAGACCCCAATACTGTGAGTCACGGGATTCTGTAACAAGACATTATTGGCATGGACTGGAAGCACCAGCACAAAGTCCGCATTTAATATGATATTTGGTACTTCAGGGTCATGCGGTCATGCCCACATCTCAGTGGTGTTGCGGCATTACTTAAAGCTAATCATCCATATTATAGGTTATTATCAGTATTTGGTACTTTAGTGAGCAACGGTTAAAAGAACAAAAGACTTATAGGTTATCACTATTCATTGAATACTAGTTTTGTTTGTCATCAGATAGACATAACTAAGAGAGCGAAATAGATTTGTGTCCCATATAGATTCAATTAATGATGTGGATGGCACTAGTACTAGTTCTCATTGAGTCAATGCATAACAGGTAAACGGGTCAAATGGGTCAAGTTTTCAGAAAAAAATAGTTGGAATGAAAATGGCGTGAGCAGACCAATTGGCCACGTAAAGCATGCTAAAAATGCATTAAACCTCTTGCATCATTTTATCTCAATTAATATAAGATTTTCATTTTAATAGCGTGTCCTACTTAATAGTGGTAAACAAAATTAACTATTATGAAAATTTAAGAGGAAAAGGCAAACAAATACTATTTGCGGGTTGGTCTGACCCTCTTTAAACCCACTTAAAAAGGTACCCAATTATGATTTGTTACCCAACCAAACCTTCTAAACGGATCAAATAGGTGAAGCTTAAAAATAATCATCACTAATGAAAACGGGTTTGGCACACCAATTGGCCACTAAAGCATTACTAAAAGGCATTAAACATCCTATCTCAGCCTGTAGATCAGCATTTCAAAAATGTTGTCTGGTTTTTCTGTTTAAAGCATTAGTTGTTTTAATGTTTACGGGTTGGTATGACCCTCTTTGACCCCTACTAAAAATACCCGTTTTGACCCAATCTGATGTTAACACAACCAAAACCAAGTAGAAACTGCAGCAAACAAAATCATACATTTATAACTGAAACTATTCTTTGTTGCATATCCTCATAACGCTTTTATACTTGTCTATTACTAAAAACAAGAAAACATCCTAAGCCTGAAAGTACTGTGAACGTACAAACTACATTTTTCTTTACAAACTAGGTGACACACCAGATTTTAACTCACAATTTTATTCACAACAAGAATGAAGCAGAAACTACAACAAACATATCTACACAATGACAGCTGCCGTTGTTTGTGTCCAACAATTGTTACACCCCGAGACCCGATAAGTTATATTTATTTAAAAATACCTTAATATTAGTTTGACCAATATATTAGGTGTTATAAGACTTTATATGCTTGGCTAGTCAGCAAGTATTAAGTTGAAAGTCAAACCGAATAGTCAAACTTGTGAAACCTAATTATACAAAGTTTCTAGAGGTCTTTGAAAGAGAAATTAGACTTGTGGGACCATTCTTGCCATGTCACTGAACCTTTAATTTCTAGATTTTTATAGATTAAATTTCTAAGATATTCTAGGAGTTTGCATGTGTGTTGGTAAACTAGTGAGAGAATAACTCAAGATCATAAAAAGCTGAGAATTGTTGATTTGGAGATTTATGATTTTATAACAAGGACTTAATAATTGATCATCACAATCACAAGGTAAGAATGCCTAATGTGGGTTCATGTATGTCAATAATTTCTTTTTTTATCATCTCAATTTTTTCCATTATTTTTTTCTTTGTGTGTTTGTTTGTTTGTTATAGAGAAGATGATTCTTTTCCCGCCAAAACTCAATTCATTTTTGGCTTTTTATTTTTATTTATTTGGTCAGTTGGTTTGTTATTATGACCGTTTATATTTGGTTGGAGACCCGAACAAACAATTACGGGCTACTAACTAATCATTAGTAGCAAGTAGCATAGTTGTCATTCTTTTATGAAAACATGTTTCGTTATAAAAATTGTTTTCGTATAGTAGCCTCTAACTAAATTATTAGCGTGTCAAAATTATGTTTTGTTAATGCTTGGTCTCACCGCTTATCTAAAATGCTTCGCGCCTAAACACACGATAAAATCAATTCAAATTAAGAAAAAACAAAAACAATAACGTGGTAATTTTAAACAACAATGGTGATCAAGAATGAAAGGGAGAAAACAGTGATGAGAGGAAAAGATTATTTTGTTTATTGATTTAGAATGATGCCATTACAAGAGTATTTATAAAAGTATATTACATTCTAGTCCTTATACTATACATATTTACATACTAAGACCTTCAACCTTTTCCTTCCCTTTTACACTCCCCCTCAAGTGGAGAGTTAGAAGGAACCGAAACTCCCAACTTGGACAAAAGGATGTTCTGCTGCTCAACAGACACCACTTTAGTAAACACATCTGCAAGTTGAGCTTTGGTATTCACATATGATGGATTTATAAGACCAGACTTCAACTTGTCTCTCACAAAATGACAATCCCTCTTTAAACCCACTTAAAAAGGTAACCATTTATGATTTGTTACCCAACCAAACCTTCTAAACGGATCAAATAGGTGAAGCTTAAAAGTAATCATCAGGAATGAAAACGGGTTGAGCACACCAATTGGCCACTAAAGCATACTAAAAGACATTAAACATCCTGTAGTTTTATCTCAGCCTGTAGATAAGCATTTCAATAATGTAGTCTGGTTTTTATGTTTAAAGCATTAGTTGTTTTTTATGTTTGCAGGTGGTGGTCTGACCCTCTTTGACCCCTACTGAAAATACCCATTTTGACCTAATCTGATGTTGATAACAACCAAAACCTCCAAAACCAAGCAGAAACTACAGCAAACAAAATCATACATGCAACTATTCTTTGTTGCATATCCTTATGATGCTTTTATACTTGTCTATTACTGAAAACAAGAAAACATCCTAAGCCTGAAAGTACCATGAACTTACAATCTACATTTTTCTTTACCAACTACGTGGCTCAACAGATTTTAAACTACAACAAACATATCTACACAATGACAGCTGCCATTGTTTATGTCCAACAATAACTCCATGCAATTAACATCAAATGTTAAATTTAAATGTGTATACATAGTAACTATACCAAGCATTAACAAAATAGTTGCATACCAAAGATTTTATTCTTCTCAAGGAGCTGTCTGAGATTGGCTTCAACATTTTTGGCTACCCTCACGTTTCTTAGTACCTGTCTGCATAGAAATAAATAAATAAACAAATAAATAAATAAATAACACACTCACACTATCAATAGACTGAACATTATAGAAAGTTACAATTATCATATAAGATTGATGTAAGCAATACAAGAAGCTTCTCTGCACAAGACAAATAAATTTGCTCATCAAACTAAGTAAGACCCATATGCAAGGAGAAAAAATAGCATTTCCAGCAATGGAGGAGATTTAGATAAACTACGCCTAATTTCTTCACAATGACTATGATAGTGTGCTAGCTCTCCAGCAGTGTAGTGAAATCAAAATGTATACCTTAACAACAAAAGCAAAAAAATATGTATTAGGAATTATAACATCATGATTGAGAGAGAATTTGGAATGTGAAAAATGAATTATGAATTGATTGATATGAAATGGCTAATACATCAGAGTATTTATACTTGAGCTGCTACACTACATTACTAAGCTACATTACAACTCTACTGTTACATTGGCTTATTACATTTCTTGACAAGTAAATAAACACTTATAAAGCAGTTGACATGGCTTGCTTGGACTGGATCTTTTCACTGCAGTCACACTTGTTGCACAGTTCACTTGAAAACCTTGAGCACAGTTCACTTGAAAACCTTGAGCTTGTGTAGCTTGTAGCTTTGGCTTCATATATGTCTCTTTATCCCCCCCCCCCACAAATTGGCATTGTGTAGGGATCACAAATGCCCAACTTAGTTAAGATGTCTGCAACGTGAGCCTTTGTTGAGATGAACTTTGGTAGAATTTGCCCTGTTTTGATCTTGTCCCTGACAAAGTGGCAATCAATTTCTATATGCTTTGTTCTTGCATGTTGTACAGGGTTGTTGGCTAGGGCAATAGTAGATGCATTGTCACACATTAGAAGAGTGGGTGTAGGGATAGATACTTGTAGATCATGTAGAAAACTTTTAAGCCAAGAAATCTCACAAGTGTTGTCTGCCAATGCCCTGTACTCTGCCTCTGTAGAAGACCTAGACACAACAGTTTGTTTCTGTTGGGAATTAAATGTTCTGAAGATTAGTACTGCTGAGAAGAATATTCTAACAGTACTAACTGCTAGTGTATATCTGAAGACTTCTCAAGTTATAACTAACAGTACTAACTGAAGTTAGTACTGCTAGTACAAACAAAGGTACTGCTGATTCCTACTGCTGGATGGATAAGTGTCGCGTATACTACTGCTGGTTGGATAAGTTTAAAAAGATATTTATGTATAAAAGTCAAGTATATACGGTAGATAATATCTTTGATTTGTAGTCAGTCAATCAAGTTGTAAACATAGATACATGTTGTATCTTAGCTACTGACACACTCAACATAAGCTAGCAAGTAGTTCGACAAGACTTGACAATATTGTAAAAGATCTTCTTTGGACTATAAAAAGAATATCTTAGCTTAGAGATAAGCACTTGATGCATGAACTCAAAATTACATATCTGTCAAGAACAAAGAACTTAACTTATCATAGAAATCATAAGTCATAGAAACATATAGATTCAAGGTTTTTGTAACCCTAGTGATAGTGAAGATCACTCGTATTATTTTCAATAATATTGAATCGTTTGGTATTAAACTTTCATTGTTCATTGTTCATTACACAAGCATCACTGTTCCATTTCCATAAACAAATAACCTTCTAAGTGTGGTTAAGTAGATTCCGCATACTTAACCATATTAACTCAAAGTATCACATACACAAGTTACAAAGGACTAACATCCTTAAAGTGTATCGAATCCTCACAATTGGTATCAGAGCAAGGCTGATATATTTGATTTAGAAGAAGAAGAAGAAATGGACGTGGAGAATACTCAGGCTACAAATATTGCTGCAAAGTTGCCTATGATCAAACAGAATGAGTTTGAGTTGTGGAGGCTAAGGATTGAACAATACTTCATGGTTCAAGATTATGCTCTCTGGGATATTATTCTGTATGGTGATTCTTTTACACTAGGCTATACAGAATCTATTCTTGAAGGCAAAATGGTTAGAAAAAGAAATACTGGACCAGTTACCAATGAAGAAAGAATACAGAAGAGGAATGATCAAAAGGCAAGAAATTTGTTGCTTATGACCATTCCTGGTGAGCAGATGCTATCCTTTAGCAAGTATCCTGATGCAAAAACTCTTTTTGAAGAGATATGTGCATGGTTTGGTGGTAATGAAACTACCAAGAAAACTCAGAAGACATTGCTGAAACAAAATTTTGAAAACTTTAGCTCAAACAGCAATGAATCTCTTGATAAATTGTTCACAAGGTTGCACAGGCTTGTAAGTCAGTTAGCTGTGTTGGGAGTTGAGATAGCCAAGGAAGATCTCAACATGAAGTTTTTAAGAAGTCTACCTGATGAATTCCATACTCATGTGGTTGTCTGGATGAATAAGCCAGACATTGAAACCATGAAACTCAATGATTTGTACAACAATTTCAAAATAGTTGAACAAAGTCTGAAGAAGTCTAGAAACTACAGTACTAGTTCTGGGAATGTGGCACTTTTGTCATCTCCCAAGTTTAGTAAGTCAGAAGAGGTAGATGAAGATGAAGATGAAGGTGGTTCTACTGTTAACTTTGGTGGTTCTACTGCTAGTTCACAAAAGAATGTTGCTGGACTTGGAGATTCAACATTCTATGCATTTGTAACCAGTCAAACTAGTGGTTCTCTTCTAACTCATGAAGACCTTGATCAGGTGGATGATGATGACTTAGAAGAGATGGATATAAAGTGGCAAGTTGCTTTACTTAGCATGAGGGCTAAGAAGTTTTGGCACAAAACTAGAAAGCAGATTACCATTAATGGTAATGAAACTGCTGGGTTTGATAAGATGAAAGTAGAGTGTTTTAATTGTCACAAGTTTGGACACTTTGCAAGAGAGTGCAGAAAGCCAAAAAAGGCAAGATAATAGGACCACTTGGTATAAGCAAGATAGAAAGAAGGAAGTCACTGTAGAAGAGCCAAAGGCTATGCTAGCCATTGATGGTGTTAGCTATGATTGGAGCTTCATGGCTGATGAAGAGGAAGCACCAAAAGAAGCTGCAATGGTGGCAACTGAGACTGCATTGATGGCATTTTCTGATTCAGAGGTAAATTCTATAATCAAGTGTACTGATTCCTGCTCTGCTCTTAAAGCTTATGAAAAACTTAAAAAGGAATTTGATGATAATCTAGAAGAGCTATATGATACAAGTTTTAACTTATCTAATCATAAAAGAGGTCTAGCTGTTCTTGAAAAACAAATTTTGCATTTTAGAGGAAATGAATCTAAGTTTAATGATGACATGGCTGGTCTAAAAAGAAACTTAGAGTTCAAAGAAGAAGTGATTTGTTTGGTCAATGAAGCATTAGAAAAGACCAAAAAGAAAAATGAAAATGTTAAGATAACAGTAGATGCTTTAGCTTATGCCTCAGATGGAATCAATAAAATTTGGGAAGCTCAAGTAATCAATAAAGCTAAATCTGGTGTAGGTTACAAGTCTGTTCCTCCACCATTTAGAGGTGTTCCTTCACCTCCAGGTATTGACCTAGCACACACAAGATTAGCTGAGTTTCAAGAACCAAAAATGGAATATGGTTCTAAGTCTACTGAAAGTCCTAAGGTAGAGAAAGTAAGTGAAAGTATAAGTAATACTTCACTTCCTGAGGACAATGTG
>CP139505.1:132721101-133254348 GCA_021014915.2 Artemisia tridentata subsp. tridentata | reverse complement strand
GTTGCTTGTTTGATAAATATGAATATTGTAGGGATTAAATTGTGAATATTGTAAATCTAGGGTTTGTTTTGTAAATATGGTAACTGGAGGGGTATAATCTGTAAATTGTGAAACTAAAAGGATTAAGATGTCATTCTGAATAAAAGGAGTATTTAAGTCAGTAGTTAAAGTATTTTCATTGTGATACCTTTGAATTTAGAATAATTACAGTTTAAACCCTGAACTATGAAAATCTGTCATAATTAACCCTAAAGTTTTGTAACTTGATAAAAGATACCTTAATACCATAATATTCTGTAATTAAGGACTTAACAAAATCTGTAATATCAATATCTGGTTAAATATGGAAATCTGTTAATTCTAAAAACCTGCTAAAAATAGAAAATTACTAAAAATGGAAATATAAACTAAAAGTAATAATCTGAATTAGAATTCGTAGTAATTCCGTCTTCTACTTCTTTAGGTGTGAAGAAGGAGAAGTCCTGATTTCAGTTCAGTGTCTGTTTTGCATATTCTGCTTTGCTAATAAGGTACAAATATTCTGCCCTTTTTCAGTAAGGGTTTTTCATCCCCTTTTCTTTAAGTTTTTCATTTCCTTATTAGGATCCCCTATACCATTGCTATGTTCCCTTCTGTTTGTGATTCTTTGTTGTAATTTGTTTGTCTTGAACCTTTTGTTTGAACCTCTGCTATGATTCTTTTATTCTGAACCTTTTTCCTGAACTCTGATTTATGATTTGTTACCCAACAAAACCTTCTAAACGGATCAAATAGGTGAAGCTTAAAAGTAATCATCAGGAATGAAAACGGGTTGAGCACACCAATCGGCCACTAAAGCATACTAAAAGACATTAAACATCCTGTAGTTTTATCTCAGCCTGTAGATCAGCATTTCAATAATGTAGTCTGGTTTTTATGTTTAAAGCATTAGTTGTTTTTTATGTTTGCGGGTGGTGGTCTGACCCTCTTTGACCCCTACTGAAAATACCCATTTTGACCCAATCTGATGTTGATAACAACCAAAACCAAGCAGAAACTACAGCAAACAAAATCATACATGCAACTATTCTTTGTTGCATATCCTTATAATGCTTTTATACTTGTCTATTACTGAAAACAAGAAAACATCCTAAGCCTGAAAGTACCATGAACTTACAATCTACATTTTTCTTTACCAACTACGTGGCTCAACAGATTTTAAACTACAACAAACATATCTACACAATGACAGCTGCCATTGTTTGTGTCCAACAATAACTCCATGCAATTAACATCAAATGTTAAATTTAAATGTGTATACATAGTAACTATACCAAGCATTAACAAAATAGTTGCATACCAAAGATTTTATTCTTCTCAAGGAGCTGTCTGAGATTGGCTTCAACATTTTTGGCTACCCTCACGTTTCTTAGTACCTGTCTGCATAGAAATAAATAAATAAACAAATAAATAAATAAATAACACACTCACACTATCAATAGACTGAACATTATAGAAAGTTACAATTATCATATAAGATTGATGTAAGCAATACAAGAAGCTTCTCTGCACAAGACAAATAAATTTGCTCATCAAACTCAGTAAGAACCATATGCAAGGAGAAAAAACAGCATTTCCAGCAATGGAGGAGATTTAGATAGACTACGCCTAATTTCTTCACAATGACTATGATAGTGTGCTAGCTCTCCAGCAGTGTAGTGAAATCAAAATGTATACTTTAACAACAAAAGCAAAAAAAATATGTATTAGGAATTATAACATCATGATTGAGAGAGAATTTGGAATGTGAAAAATGAATTATGAATTGATTGATATGAAATGGCTAATACATCAGAGTATTTATACTTGAGCTGCTACACTACATTACTAAGCTACATTACAACTCTACTATTACATTGGCTTATTACATTTCTTGACAAGTAACTAAACACTTATAAAGCAGTTGACATGGCTTGCTTGGACTGGATCTTTTCACGGCAGTCACACTTGTTGCACAGTTCACTTAAAAAGTTTGAGCTTGTGTAGCTTGTAGCTTTGGCTTCATATATGTCTCTTTATCCCCTACCTCCCCCCCCAAATTGGCATTGTGTAGGGATCACAAATGCCCAACTTGGATAAGCATTGATAGTGTAAAAATCTGCACAGTCCTTTAGTTAAGATGTCTGCAACTTGAGCCTTTGTTGAGATGAACTTTGGTAGAATTTGCCCTGTTTTGATCTTGTCCCTGACAAAGTGGCAATCAATTTCTATATGCTTTGTTCTTGCATGTTGTACAGGGTTGTTGGCTAGGGCAATAGTAGATGCATTGTCACACATTAGAATAGTGGGTGTAGGGATAGATACTTGTAGATCATGTAGAAAACTTTTAAGCCAAGAAATCTCACAAGTGTTGTCTGCCAATGCCCTGTACTCTGCCTCTGTAGAAGACCTAGACACAACAGTTTGTTTCTGTTGGGAATTAAATGTTCTGAAGATTAGTACTGCTGAGAAGAATATTCTAACAGTACTAACTGCTAGTGTTTATTTGAAGACTTCTCAAGTTATAACTAACAGTACTAACTGAAGTTAGTACTGCTAGTACAAACAAAGGTACTGCTGATTCCTACTGCTGGATGGATAAGTGTCGCGTATACTACTGCTGGTTGGATAAGTTTAAAAAGATATTTATGTATAAAAGTCAAGTATATACGGTAGATAATATCTTTGATTTGTAGTCAGTCAATCAAGTTGTAAACATAGATACATGTTGTATCTTAGCTACTGACACACTCAACATAAGCTAGCAAGTAGTTCGACAAGACTTGACAATATTGTAAAAGATCTTCTTTGGACTATAAAAAGAAGATCTTAGCTTAGAGATAAGCACTTGATGCATGAACTCAAAATTACATATCTGTCAAGAACAAAGAACTTAACTTATCATAGAAATCATAAGTCATAGAAACATATAGATTCAAGGTTTTTTTTGTAACCCTAGTGATAGTGAAGATCACTCGTATTATTTTCAATAATATTGAATCGTTTGGTATTAAACTTTCATTGTTCATTATTCATTACACAAGCATCACTGTTCCATTTCCATAAGCAAATAACCTTCTAAGTGTGGTTAAGTAGATTCCGCATACTTAACCATATTAACTCAAAGTATCACATACACAAGTTACAAAGGACTAACATCCTTAAAGTGTATCGAATCCTCACAGTTTCTTTGATTGTAATGAGATTAGACTTTGACCAAGGAATATTGCATATCCTGAAACAGATCTTCTTGTGATTGGACAACTTGCCCAATCACTGTCACAATATGTGAGGAGATTTAAGTTGTTGTTTCTATGGAAAAAGATGCCCTGACCTGGGCATAACTTGATGTACCTTAAGACTCTTATGAGGGCTGCATAATGAGAAGTCCTTGGAGCCTGTGAAAATTGACTTAAGGCTTGTGCAGCAAAAGAGAGATCAGGTCTGGTTAATGTGAGGTAAATCAGTTTGCCCACAAGAGTTCTGTATAGGGATGGGTTTGGAAGGGGATCACCATCAGTGCTGTTTAGTTTAATGATTGGATCAAGAGGAGTAGCAGTAGGCTTCATATCTAACACACCAGCAGTTGTAAGTAGCTCTAAGGCATACTTTCTTTGGAACATTGCCAGGCCATGTTTGTTTTTGAGAAGTTCAATACCAAGGTAATAGTGGAATGGGACCAAATCCTTGATGCTAAATTTTGAGTGAAGCTTATCCTTGATTGACTTGATGAAAACAGAATCACTTCCAGTAATGAGGATGTCATCAACATAGATTAGGAGGGAGGTAAGGCTGCCATTGTGGGTGATGGTGAAGAGAGATGTATCAGTGTAACTTTGTTTGAAACCAAGGGTGATCAAATAAGTGGTTAGCTTGTCAAACCACTGCCTATTTGCTTGTTTCAACCCATATAATGACTTGGTGAGCTTGCATACTGTGCCTGGAGGTAAAGGGTGAGGGTAACCTTGGGGAACAGTCATATATACTTCTTCATGTAGGTCACCATGAAGGAAGGCATTATTGACATCAAGTTGTTCAATGTGCCAGCCTTTGGTGACTGCAATAGCAAGTAATGTCCTCACCGTGACCATTTTAGCAACTGGGGCAAAGGTCTCATTGTAGTCTATACCCTCTTTCTGGCTGAAGCCCTTAGCCACTAGTCTTGCCTTGTATTTTTCTACTGTGCCATTTGCATGATATTTGATCCTGAACACCCATTTGCAGCCTATGGTGTTCTTTCCACAAGGAAGAGTGGTAAAAACCCATGTGTGATTCTCCTCAAGTGCATGTATTTCCTTGTTCATTGCCTCAACCCACTTAGGGTCCTTTGATGCCTGGGTGTAAGAGTGTGGTTCTTGTGTGGAATCAATTAAGTTAATGTAATGGTGTGTGGAGGGTGAAAGATTAGAGTAATTAATGTATTTTGAGTGATGGTATTTCTTTGTGACAGCATTAACAACTGGGAGTTTGTAGTGGTGGAAATGTTTAAGTTTAGAAGGGGTGTGTTTGATTTTGGTGGAGTGTCTGAGAGGTGGTGGTGGTGGTGGTGGTGTAGGGGTTGCAGGGGAAGGTGAATGAGATGATGGAGGAGATGGTGAGGTAGGAGATGGATGTGTGGGTTCTAATGCAGGAGAGGATGTGGGTGAAGGTGGTGTGTTAGTACCAGTGTTTGGTTCAGTAACAGTAGGGTTCGTATCCATGATGTTGTTGTTTGTTGATGTTGGTGTTGAAGGTGTGATATAAGGAGGTTGAACTGTTGCAAATTGTAGGGGTGAGGTGGAGGGATCAGTTAAAGTTGGTGGTGAGATAAAAGGGTCAGTGTGGTTAGAGGATTGTTTGTAAAATGGGAAAACATGTTCATGAAAGATGACATTCCTGCTGACAGTTGTTTTCTGAGAGCTGATATCATATAAAAGGTAGCCTTTTTGGTTTTGTGGATATCCTAGTAAAACATAATTGGTGGATTTGGGTTCAAACTTGTCTGTGGTGGGATGGTATGCATAGGCTTGACATCCAATGACTCTAAGGTTTGAAAGGTCTGGTGGTTTGTTAAATAGAAGCTCATAAGGACTTTTAGAGTTGAGAGGTTTGGCTGGGAGTCTGTTAATAAGGTATGTGGATGCAAGGATACAATAGCCCCATAGGTGAATAGGAAATTTGGCGTGAAAGAAAATAGCTCTTGCCATTTCTAATAAGTGTTTGTGCTTTCTTTCAACTCTTGCATTTTGTGGTGGTGTGTAAGGGCATGAAGTTTGGTGAATAATTCCTTGATTTTGAAAAAATTCTTGAAGGTTTGAGTTTACAAATTTAGAACCATTATCACTTCTTATGGTTTTGATTTTAACATTGAAATGGTTTTGTACATAAGAGTGAAACATTTTGAGTGTAGAACAGACATAGTGTTTACTGGGAAGTAAGTAAGTCCAAGTAGCTCTTGAAAAATCATCAACTATAGTAAGAAAGTATTTACATTTATTCATTGTTGGGTGTCTATAAGGACCCCATACATCAATATGTACAAGTTGAAAAACTGAAGTTGACTGAGAAGTACTAACAAGAAATGGTAATATGTGGTGTTTGGACAATGGACAAATGGTACATTTATTTTCTGAATCTAAGTGTACAAAAGGTGAAATTGCAGTAATTCTCTTGAGAACTTGAAATGATGGATGTCCCAGCCTAGCATGCCAAAGTGAAGTTGTGTTGATGGTTGTGAGTGCAGCAGGTGATGATGAAGTTGCCTGTTTGGTTGCAGTTGATGAGAGTACATAAAGACCACCATATAGACTGCCATAGGTGATATTCCCATCATGGCCCTGAAAAATACAAGTTTTGTGAGTAAAAGTTATTGCAGAGTGTGTTGTACTAGTTAACTTGCTGATGGAGATGAGGTTAAAGGCAAATGAAGGAATGTAGAAAACATCTGTGAGTGTGAGGTTTGTTGTGACTGTTACTGAACCAATTATGGTAACCTTAATTTTATGGCCATTGGGAAGTTTAACAAGGATTGGTGTTGTTAAGTGTCTAATGTTGTACATGAGTGTGAGTGTAATACAAATATGATCAGTTGCTCCACTATCACATATCCAGGCATCTTTAGGACTAGAAGTAAATGAGGCAATGAATGAGTATATACCTGCCATTGGTGGGTCAGAGCTGGTGAACTGTTGTTGACTGTTCTGCATCATGATGAGGACCTGATTGAGTTGGTTCTGAAGTTGATCCATCCTTGATTGCACATAGAGATCAGTTGAGGATGAGCTTGTTTCTGCTTCCTGAGTGACTGATTCTGTGGCCTCATTTCCTTGCACCATGTTCACTGTGTTCCTCCTAAATGGTTGCTGGTTCCTCTGTGATCCTGGAGTGAATTTGTTATGCAATGGATGACCACTTGGATATCCAACCAACTTGTAACACTCATCCTTTGAATGCCCCTCCTTATGACAATAAGCACAAATAACTCCTGGTCTAAAAGTGTTCCTCCTGGTGTTGGTTGAACCTTGAGACTGAGTGTTTGGGTTAAGCCTGTTTGGTTGTTGTTGAGACTGAGTGTTCCTCATGGTGTTTAGTGCAGTAGGCATAGGTGTGAATTTTGGTGTCTCCCTCTGTTTTTCCTCTTGTTTGAGCATACTATATGCCTTAGTGACATGTGGTAAAGGCTGCATGAGCAGTATCTGACCTCTTATGTTTGTGTAGCTTTCATCTAGTCCCATTAGAAACTGTATAAGCCTTTTCCTCTGATCCCTCTCACCATTAATTCTCCCATTCTCACAATCACACTTACAGACACAAGCATAAGGTGCTTCTAAAGCATCTAGTTCATCCCAAAAACCTTTCAGTTTGTGATAATAGACCTCAATTGTAGTGTTTGCTTGTTTCAAAAGAATGAGATCAGTGGTGATTTGATAAATCCTATACTCATCTAACTATGAGTAGTGCTCAAACAATTCATTCCATAATTCACTAGCAGAATTAACAAAGCTTAAACTGTTACCAATTTGTTCTAAGACTGTGTTAAGTATCCATGAGATGATCATGTCATTTGCTCTGTCCCACAGTGGTTTCAAATGTGATTCTGCATCAGGTTCTTGATATTCTCCATTGATGAGTTTCAATTTGTTCCTTGCATTCAAAGCAATTAGCATTGATCTCTTCCATGTGCTGTAATTGTCTGATCTAGTTAACTTCTTGGCAATCAGGACTAATCCTGGATGATCATTTGGATGAAAGTAAAGAGGATGGTGAACTGAGTTGACGTCATCTTCAGGAGTGTTCATTGATGTTGATGGTGGGATTGATGAAGATGAAGCCATTGTTACAGGTTTTGTATCAAGAAATGGTTATTGTAACTGAATTTTGTAACAAGATTGATGGAATGTGATGATTTGATGATTTTGATTAAGTTTTGATGAATTTTGAATGAAGAATGAATGATTTTGGTTGTGATCGGAATTAGTTTGTTATGATGGTTGTTGTGGTGGTGAAATTCAGTTATGGTGGTTTGTTAAGGTGGTGGAATTCTGTTATGATGGTTTGTTGTGGTGGTGGAATTCAGTTATGGTGGTTTGTTATGATGGTGAGCATGATAGCTCTGATACCATATTAGGAATTATAACATCATGATTGAGAGAGAATTTGGAATGTGAAAAATGAATTATGAATTGATTGATATGAAATGGCTAATACATCAGAGTATTTATACTTGAGCTGCTACACTACATTACTAAGCTACATTACAACTCTACTGTTACATTGGCTTATTACATTTCTTGACAAGTAACTAAACACTTATAAAGCAGTTGACATGGCTTGCTTGGACAGGATCTTTTCACTGCAGTCACACTTGTTGCACAGTTCACTTGAAAAGCTTGAGCTTGTGTAGCTTGTAGCTTTGGCTGCATATATGTCTCTTTAATATGCCATGCATATGACATTTAGATATTAGATGCAACTAGCAGATCTTGTTAAATCAGACGGAAAATACTCAAGCTCTTACGCACATTTGGCAATCAGGGTAACTTTTTGTTTTGTTTTAAGCAAGCCAATTATTTTACTGAGAGAGTGATGATACAGACAGGAACAAGTATTTTCCTATAAGTACTATGAAATAACAAACAAAAATGATAACAATGTGCCTGATTAAATCATTACTTTATATAACAAATTAACAGTCATGGCTTCTTAAAGGAAGGGCTTTGTTTAAAATTTAAATTGGAAATTTTTCCACGAACATGGCAAACTGAAATTCTAAAGTTCATTTGTAGCTGTTTAATCATAGCAGTGTTCTAAACAGCACGCACCAGGCAGAGCTAGACAGTTTAGAAAATGTATATCACTCATCAATTTAAGCATGAATCAGTTAGATTAAAATTGAAGAGAATAATAAATTTTAGTACATGTACTATGATTACTATAATTATAGACTTGTAAGTTGTTTCTGTAGTTAACAATAAAGTTAATCGCATATTAATTTCATTAAAAACTAAAGTTCCAGAAATTATTAAAGACAAGGTATTTAAATAAACAATCAGGTGCTTTGGTTTGATTCTCGTGATATTTGGTTGCGGACTTGGGTGCTAAATTAGTGTTTTTTTGGATTTTTGGTTACTCGACTTGATTTTCGTTAGTTCACGTTGCTTCGCTTTCTTATTTCGATGAGATCCAAGTGAGCTCTGTTGAGACTTGTTTTCAGATTGCTTGGTTTTCTTATTTTGAACAGATGCCAAGTGAGATTCGTTGAGACTTGTAGGTCGCTTCGTTTCTTGTTTTGATTAGATGCCAATTAAGATCTGTTGAATGATGAAAACCCGTAAATCACACTTTATTATCATCACTATAAATAGAGTACAATTCAATATTGAAAACCCTAATTGACATAAGCCCACAAACGGGCTTGAGCCAACCAATCTATTTCTATCATTTAATATACCCCGCAGTTTGAGCGGGGTCTTCGAAAGCTCAAACTGGAACCAAAAGAAAGCCCATTGGTGAAGATGCCATTGAGAAACTTTAATTGCTTGTTTGTGTTGAAGAAATTGGTTGCATCAAAGATGGAAGCTATGCATAAAATATAAGAAAAATGAGAAAATGGAAAGAAAAAAAAAAAGATTGCGAGGAGAATTTGGCTAGAAAGAAAAGGTACTAACGAAGGAAAGAGACATCGCAAATGAAACATAATTAAACGAAGGAATTCGGTTCTGATTAATTGGTTTCTTTTTCTATTATTTTAAAAGCAACATGAAAGTAAACAAAAAAACTTTGAGCCACATAACTTATTTTAATGTTTACGTAGAACAATTGATAAAGGATGTTTATGCTTTGAGAAAAATTATTAACGAGAAAAGGAGTAACAAAGAAAAAAGGGAATAACATAGAAAGGATTAAGGAAGTTGGCGTGTGACGCACTTTCACTACGAAAGCTTCGACTACGGTTTGGGGAGAAAAGAAAGAAGCGATGGCATTGTGGTGGCTAGGTCAGGGGGTTTTAAAACTTGTGGGAGAGAAGAAGATTTGACGGGATATATAAGATGGTTAGAGACGGCGGCTCATGGTTGCCGACTAGGTCCCAGACGGGCCTGCTAATGATATAAGCAATCTATTTCTATCATCTAATAAGATCTATTTAGTTCAATATCAAGTGAGATCGGTTGACTTTACATTTGTTTAAGCTTTGGATAGTTGCTACGAGTAAGATTATTGCTCCTCCTCAGGGCCTAATGAGAAAATGATGATAACTTATGGTACAACTATGTTACAATTTGCTAAAAGTGTTAGAAAATCAATAAATAACACATATGTTACAATTTTATATTTGTACAATAAAGAAATGTATATGTTAATGTGTCCACGAATTAAAACCATACCAGTGTAGATTCAATTATTCATAATGTGTTATAAAAGTTCCATGAATTTATCGAACATATGTTTTAGACCATCGTGTAACATTGTGTGATTTCAAATTTTGTAAGATTTTTTTGACTTTTTCTAACATGTGACTTCAAACACATGTCATGTTTATTAAACATGCATTTTTCTTTTATACCAGAAAATGCATTTAATTTTCATTAAATATTCTCACAAATTACCATAGATAAATGTAATTTCGAATTTAATAATCTCTGACTTTACTTTTATATAAACTCAAATGTGTGTCCTTGGAGCACATTTTAGAAAATTCTATTTTGTAAAGCCACAAATACAACCGGTTTTTAAGGAGGGTTTAATTTGTTAACAAATAGGAATCAAATTTTGTAAACTTTCTAATTGTAGATTTAGGGGACACTTGGAGCTTTTTTTGTTGTTTTGGGTGATTTTGTGGCTAAAAATAGTAATAATACTTGTATTTTATACAATGGTTAATTGTAATCTTTATTTATGCTCTAATCAAGAATGATGTAGTGTATTGTTTAATTTTGGGCATACATTATTTTTTTATTAAAATGTGGATTATGATAGAAATCTTATAATAAACACTAGAGATGAAAACATATAGATATATACTGGTCACATTGAGACAGGTATAGAGTATTATAGATAATATGCTACCTAGATTATTCTACACTTTCTCAAATTTCATGTGTAAGCCAATAAAACATGTCTTATTTATATCTCATTATATTTGAGGTGTTAATGATACAAGAGTATTCCGTTATGTGTTCTTTTTTCCTCATTCATAATCTTTAGTGCTATCATTCATTCTTTAGCTTAATATAAAATGTCGATCTTGGCATTCAAATGAGGGCCAGCATCTTTTAAACAATATCAGGTGTAAGTGGTGAAGCATCCATGATTGTATCATGGATTCGGGAAGGTGTGCAATAATTGTAAAAGATCGGAATCATGTTAAAAGAAAACATGAAAGAAATTAGCATATACAAAAATAAAACTTGAAAAAATGTTCTAAGCATTATACATAAATTCATTTGTGGAAGGACGACGCCGTTTATGCAACGAGTTACAAAAATTTTCATGTACTTTTAGCTATTTATGGCCTTTTATATAACAAAATTTATTATGAAATTAGTTGTATTTTTAGGGGGATATATGAAATTCACCCTTAATCAAATATTTAGCGACATGCTTATACAAAAAATACACCATTGAAAAGTTTTTAAAAATTGCAAACAAAATGAGTCAAATATTGCAATCCTTTAGACTTAAGTATAATTTTATAAAAAAAACAATGTTGAACCTATCTAATAACTTTAAAAACTACCCTTAAAATTTGTTTAGATATAAATTTAATTAAAAAAAAATCAAAATACACCCCTAAATTATGTAACAAGTTACAAAAACTAGTTTATTAAGTTATTATAACTTTTTTTTTTTAACAACTATTATATTTAACAAACTTTGTTTATCAATTAACTAATAAATATTCAACAATTTTCTTATAAAAAATATACGAATTAAAAAGACTCCTAATTTGGAATAAAATGAGCTCAATATTACAATGTTTTTGAATTACATAGAATTTTATAAAAAAAATAATTTTATAAAAAAAATAAATTATTAAGTTATTATAACTTCTTTTTTTTAATGGTCAAAATTTAGTAATTTTGGTATAAAAGTATACAAGTAAAAAAGCTCTCAACTTCAAATTAATGAACCTAATATTACAATGCCTTTAACTTACATTTTATGAAAAATAAAAAATTTAAAATTTAAAATCAACTTCTTATTTTTGGTTAATAAGTCAAAACGATGGCAAGTATATTGTACACTCATTACAATAATCAGTATTAGTTTATAAAAGAGTTTTTATATACGTTTTACTTATAGAGTATAAACTATTTAGTTAAAAAAATAAAAAATAAAAAATAAAATAAAACCTATTGTTATAATAATTGAACTTTTGGGATTTTACAATTACAATATAAATAATATAATTTAGTTATATAAAGACACATGAGTATCAAATTATATAGACAATGGGAAATTTTTGGCAAAGAAAGTAAAATAATTAAATGATTTTGATTGATTATATTATAAAAGTTTTATCAAAAAATATAATGCCACAAAGTAATATTTTGGTGCAAAGAAAGTAAAGTAATTAAACAAATTTTAATTCTATTACTGTTATATATCTATATTTTTTGTTTGTTCCTATCTTCTTAGTCATACCAAACGGTGGAAGGAAGTAGAGATCTTAAATTATAATAAGAGTATCTGTAGCAACCTATAAAATTCCCCAGTAATTTGTAAATGTTAATCAGGTATTAATCTATCATTACAGTTCATCTAACCATTTTTACGAGCAAAATTTAATTTTTTTGTTTATTACATTACCATGAATCAAAAACGTTGTTACGTGATTAACAATACTTTGGAACGAGCTCACACACGTACCACGACAATCTAATACACGAATAAAAACCAAACGGATCCTTATTACATAGTTCTCAGCCCAACAGGCTAACCAAGCCCACAACTATTCTAGCCCATTTTTCATTTTTCTCTTATTTCATTCGAGACAACCTTCATTTACTTGACCTCGATATCTTGATAATTCGACACACAAACCATACCACATTTTACATGGTTTGAATCTCCACACTTCAAGGATTCAGGAATAACAATTCATATTGATTGATTCGAACGTTTGCTATTTAAACGAGGCCTAAAGCTAACCCAAGTCGACACATGTACAAATATTTCCTAAGTGTTAACCAAAACCCCAAATCGTGTATTTACCTAAGAGTTTTGCATTGTGCCTAGCCAAATAACTTCTATAAGCCTTATCACACCTTTCCTAATTTATTTGGTCACATAAACAAGTCATGTGGACTTATACATGTCGAACACAATATTTGTACCATGTCACTTGACTATAACCGAAGCTAGCTCACTCCCACCTCTCTAAATATCCAAAATACTCGAGTACCTAGCTAGATTATTCCCCTAATCCCTTCGGCATCCAATCATCCCAACTTGTGATGTATTAAATACTATATACTAGTCTATGCATGTATATATATACGTATACTACCTTCACACACTCATTCATTCAAAACATATATCTCACAATATTCCTAAGTGTTTTTCTCTCCTACCGAGTTCATTCCAAGAAGCAAGAGCCATTTCCTAGGCGTTCATCCCATTTTTCCAACATACAAGCTTTGATCTCGATTCTTTTGTGAGTATTCAAGCGAGTTTAGTGCATAGCTTTCGATCCTTAACTCTATTTCGACGTTTCCCACCACCCTTGTTGGTGTAGTAAGTCCATCGAACACTTTTCTATACATACTTATGATTTTCATTAGTTCATGTACGTTTATTATCTCATTCGATTCATTACTAGCTTTCTATTGTGATTTTCGAGCTCTCGTTATTTATTTTACATATAAATATGACCTCCTAATTCTATGGATGGCTAGGAATGAGGAACAATAATCATTCGTAACATATATCATCATATAAATAGTTATCGAGACTCATTTTAAAGTCATGTTGAATATCGAATGCTATATATGTCATTTAAATCATATCGGACCATGTTGTTATATCGACTAGGATTCAAGCCATAAAATCATTTTTATACGTGTGACCTATAGAACAAACTACTCAACTCGTTTTTCCATAATCTAAACTAATAAGCAGTAACAATAAGCTACTTTGATAAGCTCTTATACTACCTTTTCTAACCTATAAGTTAAACGCACTCGAAACAGTTCTCCGAAACTTAATATTTACCGAGTGGGCCTTAAAGCCCACTAAGCTCAAAATAAGCAATCCACTAATAAGCAGTCCATAAGCAGTTTGGATAAGTTAAAAGGACTATATTTTAAGCCCATAATCAAGCCCAAATGAATTCGAAACCCATTGGATCATAAAACCTTAACGGGCCTGTTTTAAAACTCCTAAGGCCCAATAAGCTAAAAATAAGCTCTTTTCATGTAATAAGCAGTTTCATAAACTTAAATAAGCTATTTGAGACTTTTGAAACTCTCGAAAATATTAAATTCATAGAATTGTGATTTTTGGACTAAAAATGCAAAATATTATGCTAATCGGGTTTAAATTGTAACTTTCACATAAATTAGTATCAAACTGTCATTTTGATAAGTTAAGGGTAGAAAATGAATATCCAGTAACCAGGAGTATTAAAATGTCATATTTGGATATTTTGGACCAAAAATGTAAATATAATCTAACCAAGGACTAACAATGTAAAAGTTTCACCGTTAGGGTTAAAAGTATAAATTTCATATAACTTGGAGGACCATTCAGTAACTTTATCCTATATATTTTCCCATTAAATGTTTTATACATTTTCAACCTAAAAGGGCATTTTTACATTTTGTAAGATTTATTTAAAATATGATACGTATATATATATTTATATAACGGGGTTTCTAACGAATAATATAACGTATCATCCACCAACTTTCGAAGAAACGATATCTACGGATTCAATAAACATAAAAACAAGATAATATTATATATAATAATATTTTTGAACTTTAAGCATATCATTCATCCTCATCACAAACCAATTCGTTATCCGATACTATTTCCACAATCATTATTCACATTAAGCCAAGCTTAAACTATCGAAATCTTAGACTTCCCTATTATTCAGGTCGTGTGTTGGAGCCGTTCCCATATTACATTTGACATCACATTATCTTTGTCAACTACATCCAAGGTGAGCTCATAGTCCCACTTTTATCTTTTATATATTTTCAACTCGTGGGGAGATACATGCTACAAAACAGAACACAAGTATTTTATGTATGCTATACCTGATAGATATTGCCTAAGTTACCACTATTGCCACTAAAAGCCCCACCCATCATGAGCCATTAATCACTTGCGAGTGAACGCGAATATAGTGAACATATCTGTTGGAGGCTGACTGCCTATTTGAACTAGCCAGAAGATGGCCTTAGTTGCTAGCTGGATTAGTCAAATGCACTTTAATTTGAAGGAAATATGAAGATGGCAATCTCCAATCCGAGGGCCATAAACTCACACCATTTCGATGGTGTCTTCATACCGTTTTGACAGTAATCGTTAAGGTTTGAGTGTCATGAGACTTAGGGCAATATATCAGACTGCAATATTACAATTTCTACTATGATTGTGTTTCTATGCAATTATATGTAGCAACCCGTAGAATTCCCTAGTCATTAGTGAACATTAATCGAGTTTTAACCCATTGTTACTGTTCACTTAACCATTTTTACGAGCAAAATTTGAAAATTTTGTTTATTACATTTCTATTCAAAAACGTTATTACGTGATACAAGATACTTTAGAATGAGCTCACACACACACCACGACAGTCCAGTATACCATTAAACACCAAACAAGTACTTGTTATGCAATTTCCAGCCCAACACTATTCAAGTCCATACAAATTTCAGCCCAATTTCTTATTTTCTCTTTTATACTAATTGACCAACACACACTTACTTGGCACCTTTTATTTCGCAATTCGACACACAAACCACCCTTTTCTTTACATGGTTCGAATCTTTATTCTCCCAAGATTCATGAATGACAAATCTCGTTACTTATTTTGCACGTTTGCTATATGAACGAGGCTCAAAGCTATTACGACTCGACACAAGTACAAACCTCATTCAAAATTTACCAACTCGACACAACTAAATTTCTACCTAAACCATTGATCATTTCCTAGTCGAATACAAGTCCACAAGCTTATTCCTCACCTTTTCTAATTCACTTGGTCACGACTAGAAGTCGTTTGGACCTTTTAACATATCGAGTATATGTATAAGTGTTCCCACTTGATTCTAACCGAAACACAAACACACCCACCTTTCCTAATATCTAAACACTCGGGTACTATCTAAATTTGATTCTCTAAATCCTTATCTCACTGCCACAATCGAATAATATATCAACTAGTCCCAACTTGTCCATTAAAATACATTAAACATGGTACATGCATGCATTTATACGAATGATCACACACACCTTCATTTCACACTCAAACTTGCATTCACACATATATTCCTAAGAGATATTCTCTCCAGCCGAAGCCCTCAAGAACAGGAACCATTTCTATAGCCATTCGAATAGTTTTCCAAGTATTCAAGCCTTGACTCGAGCCCTTTTTGGCCATTCTAACATGGGGAGTGCAACTCATTCGAAATCCTAGTCCATATCATCGAGTCTCACCACCATTTTAGTGTGGTCATGTGTTGGAGCCGTTCCCGTGTTACTTTTGACATAACATTACTTTGACCTTTACAGCTAAGGTGAGTCATAGCCCCACTCTTATTCTTTAATACTCATTTTAAACTACTTGGGGGAGATACATGCTTAGAAATACTTTACTCGCTTGATTTACATACACTATTTGCATTTACATAAATACTTGTATACAAACTTGATTTCACTATTCTTGATTTCCATTGGCATCCGTGATAGACTTGATACGAACATACATCCTAATATTGCGGTATTGGAAGGCCATTAATTTGGATACATCCTAACATTGCTATGTTGGAAGGCCATTAATTTGGATGCATCCTGACATTGCTATGTCAGAAGACCATTAATTCGAGTATAGCCTAACATTGCGATGTTGGAAGGCCATTTATTTGGATGATACATGATTAACATACTATTTTAGCAGTGGGTTGTAAACACACAGGTTGCAAGCCTTGTATGGGCGGGGCTTGGGACTGAGTGGATTTACAATGCCTTTGCTGTAAAATCTTTATTCAAATGCTTTACGATTAAACTAAACTCTATGAACTCACCAACCGTTGGTTGACACTTTTTAGCATGTTTATCTCAGGTTAATAAGGCGATAGTGGATGCATGGATCTTAGAGTCAATTACATACTTGGAGACTCATATCTTTATATTTTACCATTCGATACATCTTGAAAACATCTATGTTAGGGATGAGCATTTGGACCCGAATCCCGGAACCGTACCGAAAGGGTACCGACTCCCAATACACGGTACGGTACCGGTACCATGAATTGAGCCAAAAAAAAATCGGTACCACTAATACGGTACCGGTACCAAAGCGGGAAGTACTGAAAAAAATCCCGAAAATTGAGTAGTCATATTTTTGAATTAAATAACTTATCCAAACACATATTTGGCTCGTTCCATGTCAAACAATAGTCATGTAAAACATATGAAAAGAAACCAAACGTTCGAAAAACTTATTGTGGCAACTATAGATCCTTCATAAACACTCTCAAAAATTAAACCCGAACCTATTTTATAAGTTTTTGAACGTTTGTATGTTACGAATATCTTGGTGATGTATTTATTTAAGTGTTGGTTGCGTTTTGTGCCACGTCGTGGTTTGAAATCACTTGAAAGTGCATGTTTTTTCCTATTTTTTGTTGCATTTTCTTGAAATCCTATTTGGTTTAACAAAAAACGGGAAGAACCGTATAGGTACCGATTTCCCGGTACCGAGTACCGGTACCGGATCTGGTACCCGAATCCCGTCCGGTACGGTACCGGTACCCACTTTCATGCTCGGAAAAATATCGGTACCACCAATTCGGTACGGGTTCGGTACCATTCTGTTACCGTGCTCATCCCTAATCTATGTAACTTTAGACTTTGAATCTCATGTTTTAACTCTGATTTAAATAATTCAAATGGTAATATTTCAAAACGTCTCATTTAGAGGTCATTTTCTATACCTTGATCTATATTATGAAGTAATACCCCGTTGACATTATCGTTCCACTGCGGTAATTTGGGGGTGTTACAGATTGGTATCAGAGCCTTGGTTATAGAGAACTAGGTTTCATTTAGTGCCTAGACTATAACTACTATATACCTTGAGACTCTCATCCCTATCGCCTTGCATACATAGAACTTTTTCTATTATTTTCCACGCTATTGGATGTTATAGTAATTGTACTAATAGGGGAATCTCATAATTTAGTCTAGTCATCAAAAGTGTGGAGCTCCGTGATAACTGGCTATTTAACCTAATCTTGTGACAGTTCTTGTTTGATGAGACATGGGATTAAGTTAAATAAAGGTTATCACTTAGCCGCATAAAATTTGATGATTTTGCTCAAAAATGGGATTTCTCTTGAGGATACTTTTGAGGGATAATCACCCTACCCTTTCACCATTTAAGTAACGTCGGTCGCTGAAATATGTGTGTTTGGTGATATGTACACGTGCGAAAGGAGGCAATTATAATTATGGTGGCCAACATAATTATAAATGCATCACAACTCACGTGGACATATTTAACCATGCTTACGTTAATCAGCATTGGCACCCCTTTAGGATAACAGCTAGTGATATGGTTTTGTGAGAACGTTAAGTATAGATTGGATAGTCACCAGTTTTCCCTCATCTCTGACGTTCGCTAAATGTCCTTCCATGTAGAATCAATGGCATCAAGGAGATCAGCCCGCAACACTAACCGAGGAGGTGCGACACTAAGGGGTGGAAGGACTAGTGAAGGTGGGGGTAGAGGAGGTAGTCGAGGCATTAGTAACCACGATAACAACGACGGTGGAAATCCTGATTTTGCCGCCATCATCGCTCAGCAGCTTCAAAACTTGCTTCCTACTATTATCACCCAGGTTGGCAATCATATCAACAACTCAGGAAACCACGGAAGCAGAAATGACGACACCAATGGTGTAGGTGGGAACGATGCTAACAACCACACAACTGGATGCACGTATAAGGAATTTACGGCATGCAAACCAATGGAGTTTGACGGTAAAGGAGGTGCGTTGGAGTATACCCGATGGATTGAAAAGATGGAATCAGTAATCGACATTAGTAGCTGTGGAACACATCAGAAGGTGAAGTATTCTGCATGCTCGCTGTCAGGAAAGGTGTTAACATGGTGGAACACACAGATTCAAGCTAGAGGCA
The DNA here is from genome assembly GCA_021014915.2 of Artemisia tridentata subsp. tridentata. Lineage (NCBI taxonomy): Eukaryota > Viridiplantae > Streptophyta > Magnoliopsida > Asterales > Asteraceae > Artemisia > Artemisia tridentata. The sequence continues at coordinate 133,235,475 of CP139505.1, read as the reverse complement.
AAGAAGCAGCTGTAGGTATGACATGGGACGACTTCAAGGCACTGCTAAAAGAGGAATACTGTCCGGACAATTAAATACAAAAGCTGGAAGGTGCATTCTGGCATCACACTATGATAGGAGCTGGTCATGCAGCCTACACAGATCGATTTCATGAGTTAGCCAAACTAGTTCCTCATCTGGTTACCCTGAATCAAAAAGGATCGAAAGGTACATCTATGGTCTTGTCCTCGAAATTCGTGGAACTGTGAAAGCAACTGAGCCGGCTACAAATCAGATTGCAATATTGAGAGCAGGGACTCTAACAGACGAGATGATTAGGACTGGAATTTTAATGAACGGTGAAAAAAGGAAGGGAACGGATGAGTCAGACAAGCAGATGGTCCCCATGACTGACAACAAGAAGACAAGAACCTTTATGGCCACTGGTACTGGTCAGAGAGGATAAACAGGTTCACATCCTAAGTGTGCTAAATGCGCTTATCATCACCTGGGGTCTGCGCTCTGCCGTGAGTGTACAAACTGCAATCAGTCGAGTCATTTTACAAATCAGTGTAGAGCACCAGGGAATACAGGCCGCATAAGGAATATTCAAAGGGCATGCTATGAATGTAACAACCCGGATCACCTCAAGAATACGTGTCCTAGGTTGAATAGAGCACCTGGACAAAGAAAAGGAAATCTAGCTCTAGCAATTGAAGGACATAACCCAAACCCTAGAGTCCATCTCAGTCCACCTCGTGGTAGAGCATTCTAATTAGGTCATTTTGATGCAGCTAACAAATAATGGGTACATTTTTCCTAGACAAGTAGTATTCTACCCTAGATACGTGAATTTTTTCCTAAATACTTTAACTTTACACATCTACTATCCGTTAGCATCATTTCAACGGATAACACAGACAGAATCTCGGGGCGAGATTCAAGATAAGGGGTAGGTACTGTAGCAACCCGTAGAATTCCCTAGTCATTAGTGAACGTTATTCTAGTTTTAACCCATTGTTACTATTCACTTAACCCATTTTACGAGCAAAATTTGAAAATTTTGTTTATTACATTTCTATTCAAAAACGTAATTATGTGATACACGATACTTTGGAACGAGCTTACACACGCACCACGACAGTCCAGTATACCATTAAATACCAAACAAGTACTTGTTATGCAATTTCCAGCCCAACACTATTCAAGTCCATACAAATTTCAGCCCAATTTCTTATTTTCTTTTTTATACTAATCGACCAACACACACTTACTTGGCACCTTTTATTTCACAATTCAACACACAAACCACCATTTTCTTTACATGGTTCGAATCTTTATACTCCCAAGATTCATGAATGACAGATCTCGTTACTTATTTTGCACGTTTGCTATATGAACGAGGCTCAAAGCTATTACGACTCGTCACAAGTACAAACCTAATTCAAAATTTACCAACTCGACACAACTAAATTTCTACCTAAACCATTGATCATTTCCTAGTCGAATACAAGTCCACAAGCTTATTCCTCACCTTTTATAATTCAGTTGGTCACGACTAGAAGTCATTTGGACCTTTTAACATATCGAGTATATGTATAAGTGTTCCCACTTGATTCTAACCGAAACACAAACACACCCACCTTTCCTAATATCTAAACACTCGGGTACTATCTAAATTTGATTCTCTAAATCCTTACCTCACCGCCACAATCGAATAATATCTCAACTAGTCCCAACTTGTCCATTAAAATACATTAAACATGGTACATGCATGCATTTATACGAATGATCACACACACCTTCATTTCACACTCAAACTTGCATTCACACATATATTCCTAAGAGATATTCTCTCCAGCCGAAGCCCTCAAGAACATGAACCATTTCTATAGCCATTCGAATAGTTTTCCAAGTATTCAAGCCTTGACTCGAGCCCTTTTTGGCCATTCTAACGTGGGGAGTGCAACTCATTCGAAATCCTAGTCCATATCATCGAGTCTCACCACCATTTTAGTGTGGTCATGTGTTGGAGCCGTTCCCGTGTTACTTTTGACATAACATTACTTTGACCTTTACATCTAAGGTGAGTCATAGCCCCACTCTTATTCTTTAATACTCTTTTAAACTACTTGGGGGAGATACATGCTTAGAAATACTTTACTCGCTTGATTTACATACACTATTTGTATTTACATAGATACTTGTATACAAACTTGATTTCACTATTCTTGATTTCCATTGGCATCCGTGATAGACTTGATACAAACATACATCCTAATACTGCGGTATTGGAAGGCCATTAATTTGGATACATCCTAACATTGCTATGTTGGAAGGCCATTAATTTGGATGCATCCTGACATTGCTATGTCAGAAGACCATTAATTCGGGTACAGCCTAACATTGCGATGTTGGAAGGCCATTTATTTGGATGATACATGATTAACATACTATTTTAGCAGTGTATGGGCGGGGCTTGGGACTGAGTGGATTTACAATGCCTTTGCTGTGAAATCTTTATTCAAATGCTTTACGATTAAACTAAACTCTATGAACTCACCAACCGTTGGTTGAAACTTTTTAGCATGTTTATCTCAGGTTAATTAGGCGATAGTGGATGCATGGATCTTAGAGTCAATTGCATACTTGGAGACTCATATCTTTGTCTTTTACCATTCGATACATCTTGAAAACATCTATGTAACTTTATACTTTGGATCTCATGTTTTAACTCTGATTTATATAATTCGAATGGTAATATTTCAAAACGTCTCGTTTAGAGGTCGTTTTCTATACCTTGATCTATATTATGAAGTAATACCCCCTTGACACTATCGTTCCACTGCGGTAATTTGGGGGTGTTACATTATACAAATTGAGACTTGTGTTCAAACTGATTACTATTACAAGCACTATGGATTCACTCAACAATTTTGTTGACTTTTAGCATGTTTATCTCAGGTAATTAATGGAGCATTTCAAGGCACGGAGTGGGCAAATAAACTGATGGTTTTTGGTGTCAAATAAATTCTATCATTCATTTCAAACTGTCATATCTTTTGTGAGATATTAAACATTGAAATTTTCTTTTTGTGTCTGAATTATTAAATGAATGATAATAACTTTCAAAACGCCTCTTTTGAGTCGTTTTCTATGATTATGACTATGATCCTTCCAGTAATACCCCAATTAGTCTTCCGCTGTTAAGTTGCAATTTAGGGGGTGTTACAGATTGACATCAGAGCCATGGTTATAGAGAACCATGTGTATTTTAAACACTGGACTATAACTATGCTTTCAAAATGGACCACTTTACACCATACCATCTTACGCCCTCCGTGCCTACATATTTCACAACATCGTGTATAGAGTGTTGCTTAACAAGATCATTTCATATCTACTTTTATATATTTGATTCTATATTGATGACTTACAATTACTACTTCCGGGGTTATTATAGTACCATGTCTTCAGTTTCGCACCTTAGCACTTTAACATCTGACGTGGAGTCCGAGGATACTCTATCATCCATCACCTCACCAGTAGTTCCTAATACCTCGACTGCTACAGTGTCGAATGTCGCATCGGACAAAACGGAGCCCTTCGAGGAGGGTGAAGTCGTTCCTACACCACCCATGACACCTGTTGCACCAGGCAACCCAAACTCACCCTTATCAGAGGACCCGTACGTACAAGCTAGACGGGCATAAATTTCACCACCTCTCCCGGAGAACCATCCAGCTTCTCCTACCTACACTCCACTATCATATGATCAATATATGCAGTCGCAGCAATGGCTACCTGCATCTGACGCAGATACTCCTTTACCTACACCACCACCCCCACCTGCACCGGTATTCAGGCGCAGACGAGTCAGAATCCTACAGCCGTATGAGCCTGAGCCTTTTATGAGACCATTCAGGAGTCATCCAAATGGTCCCATCAGGATGCACACTCCTCGCAAGAGGGTACGATTACCAGTAGTTCCGATTATACCACCATCACCACCTCTATCCCCTACATCACCATTAGACATGATCAGGCTGACACCACCATTATCTCCTGAACACACCTTACCACCACTACTACCATCACCCACTCCACCGTCGGTCAGACCCGACTACCTGTTTAACCTACTTACTCAGTCCTACCCATTCACACCTCATCAACAGGAGCCGACACCTGAGGAGGATTTACCCCCTCAGAACCGGGCCCGCATAGCAGGTACTAGTGATTCGTCTTCCTCATCATTACTGTTCCCTCCAGGTTTTACCCCTCCAGCTCGAGTCTTCGAGACTGGGGAGAGCTCCAGGGCAGCAGCTACCCGCACACCTACTGCCTCCACCATTATGACGCAACTGGAGCGTCATGAGGAGCAGATTGACACGCTTCTGAGCATCGTTGACAGGGTATCTCTCGACCGCCCCGAGACGGTCGATGGCACTATACATGACCTCGTAACAGAGAGGATGGACCTACAGAATGGTTTGACGAGGATTCAGACAGAGATGGTTGAGACGCGTTCTCATATGACAGTTTACAGTGGGAGAGACAGAGGCAGATCGAAGAAGTTCTGCAAGCTCGCCGCAGGGCCGCTACATTAGAGAGCCTCATCGAGGACATGCAGGTCCAGCAGCAGACAGATATACAGAGACTTCTGGATCAGATCACAGAGCTCACGGGACACATGGATGAGACATCCAGTAGTTAGACATATTGTACATTAGTTATAGTTTTGAGGCATCTTAGCCTGCCGCATGTGGCATTAATAAAGGACCTTGTATCGTTCTATTTTGTAACACAACTGATCAAGTTATTAATACATATTGTTGGTTATGGATTTACTATATATTGATGTTGATTTATGTTTTCGTGGTTGTTCATGTGTATTGTGATTGTATTCAGACATTTCGTGATGTTATTTATGATTGTTATTGATCTTTATATGTTATAACTGGGCTATAATTATAGAATTTTAATAAAGAAAATTTTGGAAGAAACTTGATGAATGTAGAGAAAGTTTCTGAACTTCAGCTTTTGTAGATGATGAATCAGTTTGTTCCTTAGCAGCCCTATACCAAGAGTTGATCATTTATTTACGATAATTGTAGAATCGTTGTAGCTCGAGGTTGTTTAGACCTCATATTATCTAGGACACATAATACTGATACGCAGCGGAATAATAAACAAGAACTTCGAATATTATGAACAAGGTTTTTCTTAACTAAGCTTTTCAATTATATTAAGAATAATATAACGTGCTATCCACCTGTTAGAACTTATGCACGCCACCATCTATAAGTTCTTGGACCATTTTGGACTCTAGGTTGTTTAGACCTTGATCTAGGATAAACAATTAGCACAATGATAATAATAACCACAGCGGAATAACATAAAGAATATTATTATTATCAACAAGGTTCTTCGTCATCATCTCCTAACACTAACAATACACAAAACCTAGGCATCCATTGTAGGAACTCGATGCCTAGACACAACCTACACCTTTAATCGACTACATCTTGACACATGCACTAATGACCCATGTCCTCTTTATATAGTAGAATATTAGGGTTTACAAGACAATTAGGAAACAAATACAATTAGGAAAGTAAATATTCTTCTAGAATATTCCGAATCCTCCATCTTTTTGTAACTTTCCTTCTTGTCACATTAAGCCCTTTATGTTTCATTCTTCTTGTTTTGTATCATCAAATCAATAAACCCAACAATAATACCCAGACATGTCATGATTTTATGATTCTCAGTTGGTGATGATTTTACATTGTGACAGTATTGTTAGGACTTGTATGCAATTACCTTGTTACTCGAATTATTCTAACATGGTCATTATGTGGATTCTAAATATGTGTTTTCTTGTGGTATTAATAGAAGTATGGCCTGCACAAGAAAAGAAACCACGACACCAACACCAACCATGACTCCAGCAGCTATCCAGAAACTGCTAGCCGATAGTGTTGCTGCAGCTCTCGAAACTCAAGCAGCTACAATAGCTCGCTCGAGTAGCAACAACAGGGCAACAGCCGAAAGCGAGGCATCTGCATCTCGCAAGTGTACCTACAAGGATTTCATGAGTTGCAAGCCAACTTACTTTAAGGGTTCAGAAGGAGTGACTGAACTTGCTCAGTGGTTTGAGCGTACTGAAACGGTTTTCATGAGAAGCAATTGTCCTGATAACTGCAAAGTCACTTATGCCACAGGGACTCTTTTGGAAGATACGCTATCATGGTGGAACGCTACCACCCAAACCATGGGTATTGAGGAAGCGTATCAGATTACCTGGGCCAAATTAAAACAAAAAATGCTAAAGAAGTACTGCCCACGTACTGAAATTAGGAAACTGGAAGAGGAATTCCATTAGTTGGTTGTAAAAGGGAATGATATAAAAACTTACAATAGAAGGTTTCAAGAACTTGCTGCATTGTGCCCAACCATGGTGCCGGATCTTGAAAAGATGTTGGAGAAGTACATCGAGGGACTGCCTCGAAGCATTGAGGGAAATGTCACCTCATCAAAACCACCAACTCAGGAAGAAGCCATCACAATTGCACAATGATTACTAGACCGGGAAATTAAACAGAGTTCTACCTCCGAAAACAATAATCATAAGCGAAAGCTAGATGATAGAGGAACCACCACTCACAACAACAATAGGCACAACAACAACAACAACAACAACAACAACAACAACCGTAACTGAAATTATCAATCAAATCGCAACAACTACCACCACCAACAGAATCGCAGACAGGAAGCTGCCAGGGCTTATGTTACTGCACCAACTGACAGAAAAGGTTATACCGGAACACTACCCTAGTGTAACCAATGCAGACTGCATCACACTGGGCCTTGTCCTACCAAATGCGGAAAGTGCCAAAAAATAAGCCACAAAACTAATGACTGCAGAGCCACTGGTGCAAATTTACAACCGATAGCAATAGTATGCCACGGGTGTGGCGAGAAGGGGCACTATAGGAACCATTGCCCAAAATAGAATACTAATCAGAACAACGCTGCTCATGGGAGAGCATATGTAATAGGTGACGGAAATGCACCGCAGGACCCTGGCGTAGTCACGGGTACATTCTTACTTAACCAACAAAGTGCTAAAATATTATTTGATTTCGGAGCTGATTAGAGCTTTGTGTCTACTTCATTTGTTTCTCAGCTTAACATTGCCCCAATAGAACTAGACACTACGTACGAAATCGAAATAGCTAACGGGAATCTAATAGGCACCAATACGGTAATTGTAGCAACCTGTAGAATTCGCTAGTCATTAGTCAACGTTAATCAAGTATTAATCCATCATTACAGTTACTTAACCATTTTAATGAGCAAAATTTAAAATTTTTGTTTATTGCATTCTATAATTCAAACGTTGTTACGTGATTCACGATACTTTGGAACGAGCTCACACACGCACCACGACAGTCCAGTATACAAACAAACACCAAACGGATCCTTATTTCATACTCTAGGCCTGTTACTATTCAAGCCCAACACTATTCCAACCCAAGTTTTCATTTTCCTTTTATTCTAAATCGATCCAATGTATATTTACTTGGCCTCTTTTATTCTAAATTTCGACACACAATCTACACTTTATTTTACATGGTTCGAATCTCCTTACTCCCTAGATTCAAGAATGACAAGTCTCATTGCTTGATTCGAACATTTGATCTTATAACAAGCTCTAAAGCTAACCCCAATCGACCACATGCACAACTCATTCAAACATTAACCATATTCGACCAAAACTAATTTTTATCTATATGATTTACATTTGTTCTTAGTCTAATAACTTCTATAAACATTTTTCACGCCTTTCTTATTCTTTGGTCATGTTAAAATGTTGCTTGGACCCAATATGTGTCGAGTGAAACACAAAACCATGCAACTCGATTTATAACCAAAGCTTCATACAAACTCCCCTCTCAATTATCATAAACCTCCAGTACTAGCTAAGAGGATTCTCAAATCCTTATCTTATCTCTGCTACCATCCCAACTTGTACATTAAAATACATTATACACTTATACACATGCATACATATAACGTATACATGCTCTCATTCACTCGATCACACTCAAACATATTCACACTTAATCTCCTAATCAATTTTCTCCTGCCAATCTTATTCGAAGAGAACAAGGACCCTTCCTATTCATTCGAACCATCTATCCAACGTGTATAGTTGATCTCGACTCTTTTGTGACAAACCTAAACGTATTACGTGCATATCACACGATTCCTAGTCCATTTCGACGTGATATCACCACCATTCTTGGTGTAGTAAGCTTCTTAAATCCATTTTCCCATACTTATTATGTTTTCACTCATTTATACTTATTTATATTTCATTCGGTTTCATTTCTTAGCTTTCAATCATTTATTGCAATTTCTAGTTATTTATTTTAGTTCATATTCGACCTCCTATTCGATGGATGGATAGAAAATTAATTTCTACATTCATTCATGTCTCATTTCATCGTTTTAATGCTTAACGAGACCTAATTTGAACATGTATTGCATATCGAACGTATAAATGTCATTATTTCATTTTTGATCATATCATTTTGTCGACTAGAACAAGCCTTGTTAAATCATTTTTGATCGAGTGACATGTCAAATAAATTACGTGACCTGTTTGTCCATAAGCCAATCTAATAAGCTATAATCATGAGCTCTTCTAATAAGCTCCCTAAATACCATTTTGAACCCCAAAGTGAATCACCATTCGAAACAGTTTAAAAATATATATGTGTATCGAGTGGGCTTTTTAGCCCACTAAGCTTAAAATAAGCAAACCGAATAAGCACTGGATATAAGCAGCTTTAATATATTTTTAGGACCATGAAATAAGCCCAAAACCAGTCCCAAACACTTTTGAAACCCATCGGATCGAATTCTTTTATTGGGCCTGAATTAAAACTCGTTAAAGCCCATTAAGCTAAAAATAAGCTCTTTTATGAAATAAGCAGTTTTTATAAACTTGAATAAGCTGTTTGAAGCTTATAAAACTTTCGGGAAATTTAATATATAAGTCTTGTGAATATTGTACTTAAAATGCAAAATATGTTACTATTTGGGTTTAAATTGTAACTTTTGAATAAACTAGTGCTAAACTGCCATTTTTATAAGTTATAGGTATAAATTGATCATACTGAAACCAGAACCCATAAAATATCATATTGGAATATTTTGGACCAAAAATGTAATTAAAGTCTAACTAAGGACTAACGGTGCAAATGTTTCACCGTTAGGGTTAAAAGTGTAAATTTCATATAACTTCAAGGATCATTCAGTAACTCTATTTTATATATATTTCCACCAAATGTTTTATACATTTCTATCATATAAAATCATTTTTACAATTCGTAATAGTTATTTAAACAAACATTACATTTATATTTATATAACGTGATTTTAACGAATAAACATAACTTATCATCCACCAACTTTCGAAGAGACGATATTTACAGATTCAATAAACATAAAAACATGATAATATTATATATAATATTATTTTTGAACTTTAAGCATTTTAAGCATATCATCCATTCTCATCACGATCAAATTCGTTATCCGATATTTTTCCACAATCATTATTCACATCCAGTCAATCTTAAACCATCGAAATCTCAGACTTCCCTATTATTCAGGTCGTGTGTTCGAGCCGTTCCCGTGTTACATTTGACATAACATTACCTTGACTTTTACAGCTAAGGTGAGTCATAGCCCCACTCTTACTCTTTTATATTCATTTTAAACTACTTGGGGGAGATACATGCTTAAATTACTTTACTCGTTTATCAAATACATGATTTGGATTGGTATGCAAATACTCAAAACATTTATGATACGCTACGCTTTTATACTCTTTGGACATGATGTGTAGTTTTATTACGATATATGCCTTAATGGGTTAAACTATTCATATACACACTATTCATAACAACTGTTTAACTCCTTTGGGAAGGAGCCGTTGGAGAGGTATTGATAGTAACTATCGGGCTGACGCCCCCACCCTTGGGTCCAAAATGACGAGACCTTGGGTGAATATAATCCGGAGTACACATGATACATATATACACAGTCAGGAGGTTCAGTTTGCTGCTATTCATTACATTAAGTGCTCTTGTATATCGTATACACATCTGTCCTACTCATACTTTAGCAGTGGGTTGTAAACACACAGGTTGCAAGTCTTGTATGGGCGGGGCTTGGGACTGAGTGGATTTACAATGCCTTTGCAGTGGAACTTTATTCAAGGGTTTACAATTTACATACATGCCTTACTCATACTTTAGCAGTGGGCTGTAAACACACAGGTTGCAAGTCTTTTATGGGCTGGGCTTGGGACTGAGTGGATTTACAATGCCTTTGTTGTGAAATCTTTATTCAAATGCTTTACAACTAAACTAAACTCTATGAACTCACCAACCGTTGGTTGACACTTTTAAGCATGTTTATCTCAAGTTAATAAGGAGATAGTGGATGCACGGATCTTAGAGTCATTTGCATACTTTGGAGACTTATACCTTTATCTTTTACCATTCGATACATCTTGAAAACATTTATGTAACCTTATACTTTGAATCTCTTGTTTTAACTCTGATTTAAATAATTCGAATGGTAACATTTCAAAACGTCTCATTTAGATGTCGTTATCTATACCTTGTTCTATATTATGAAGTAACTCCCCATTGACACTATCGTTCCGCTGCGGTAATTTGGGGGTGTTACAGATTGGTATCAGAGACTTGGTTATAGAGAACTAGGTTTCATTTAGTTCCTAGACTATAACTACTATATACGTTGAGACTCTCCTCCCTATCGCCTTGCATACTTAGAACTTTTCCGTTTATATCCTCGCTATTGGATGTTATAGTATTTGTACTGATAGGGAAATCTCATAATTTAGTCGAGTCATCAAAAGTGTGGAGCTCAGTAATAATTAGCTATCTAACTTGATCTTGTGATGGTTCTTGTTTGATGAGACATGAGATTAAGTTAAATAAAGGTTGTTACTTAGCTGTAGAAATTTTGATAATTTTACTCGAGGATGAGATCTCTCTTGAGGATACTTTTGAGGGATCACTAGAAACTAAACTTTCCGTGACTTAAACACCTAAGAAAGATCACTACGTCGATCGCTGAGATATGTGTGTTTGGTGATATGTACACGTGCGAAATGAGGCAATTATAATTATGGTGGCCAACATAATTATAAATGCATCACGACTCACGTGGACATATATAACCATGCTTACGTCAATCGGCATTGGCACCCTTTAGGAAAACAGCTTGTGACATGGTTTTGTGTGAACGTTAAGTATAGATTGGATAGTCAACAGTTTTCCCTCACCTCTGACGTTCGTTAAATGTCCTTCCATGTAGAGACAATGGCATCAAGGAGATCAGCCCACAACACTAACCGAGGAGATACGACAGTAAGGGGTGGAAGGACTAGTGAACGTGGAGGTAGAGGAGGTGGTCGAGGCATTAGTAAACACGACAACAACGACGGTGGAAATCCTGATTTTGCCGCCATCATCGCTCAGCAGCTTCAAAACTTGCTTCCTACTATTATCACCCAGGTTGGCAATCGTATCAACAACTCGGGAAACCACAAAAGCAGAAATGACGACACCAATGGTGTAGGTGGGAACGATACTAACAACCACACAACTGGATGCATGTATAAGGAATTTACGGCATGCAAGCCAATGGAGTTTGACGGTAAAGGAGGTGCGTTGGAGTATACCCGATGGATTGAAAAGATGGAGTCAGTAATCGACATTAGTAGCTGTGGAACACATCAGAAGGTGAAGTATTCTGCATGCTCGCTGTCAGGAAAAGCATTAACATGGTGGAACACGCAGATTCAAGCTAGAGGCAGAGAAGCAGCTGTAGGCATGACATGGGACGACTTCAAGGCACTACTAAAAGAGGAATACTGTCCGGACAATGAAATGCAAAAGCTGGAGGGTGAACTTTGGCATCACACTATGGTAGGGGCTGGTCATGCAGCTTATACAGATCGATTTCATGAGCTAGCCAAACTAGTTCCTCATCTGGTTACCCCTGAATCAAAGAGGATGGAGAGGTACATCTATAGTCTTGCCCCTGAAATTCGTGGGACTGTTAAAGCAACTGAGCCGGCTACAATTCAGAGTGCAATATTGAGAGCAGAGACTCTAACACATGAGATGATTAGGACTGGAATGTTGAGGAACGGTGATAAAAGGAAAGGGGCGAATGAGCCAGACAAGCAAACGGTCCCCATGATTGACAACAAGAAAACAAGAACCTTTATGGCCACTGGGTCTGGTCTGAAAGGATATGTAGGTCCACATCCTAAGTGTACTAAATGTGCTTATCATCACCCGGGGTCTGTGCCCTGCCGTGAGTGTACAAACTGCAATCCATTGGGTCATTTTACGAATCAGTGTAGAGTACCAGGGAATGCAGGCAACATAAGGAATAATCAAAGGGCATGCTATGAATGTAACAGCCCGGATCACCTCAGGAATGCGTGTCCTAGATTCAATAGAGCACCTAGACAAAGACAGGGTAATCTAGCTTTAGTAATTGAAGGAAATAACCCAAACCCATGAGTCCATCTCAGTCCACCTCGTGGTAGAGCTTTCTATTTGGGTCATTTGGATGCAGCTAACAAATAATGGGTACGTTTTCCCTAGACAAGTAGTATTCTACCTTAGATACGTAAGTTTTAGCAAGATTACTTTAACTTTACACATCGACTATCCGTCAGCATCATTTCAACAGATAACGCAGACTGAATCTCAGGACGAGATTCAAAATAAGGGGTAAGTACTATAGCAACCTGTAGAATTCCCTAGTCATTAGTCAACGTTAATCAAGTATTAATCCATCATTACAGTTACTAAACCATTTTTACGAGCAAAATTTGAAAATTTTGTTTATTACATTTTATAATTCAAACGTAGTTATGTGATTCACGATACTTTGGAACGAGCTCACACACGCACCACGACAGTCCAGTATACAAACAAACACCAAACGGATCTTTATTTCATACTCTAGGCCTGTTACTATTCAAGCCCAACACTATTCCAGCCCAAGTTTTCATTTTCCTTTTATTCTAAATCGATCCAATGTATCTTTACTTGGCCTCTTTTATTCTAAATTTCGACACACAATCTACACTTTATTTTACATGGTTCGAATCTCCTTACTCCCAAGATTCAAGAATGACAAGTCTCATTGCTTGATTCGAACATTTGATCTTATAACAAGCTCTAAAGCTAACCCCAATCGACCACATGCACAACTCATTCAAACATTAACCATATTCGACCAAAACTAATTTTTATCTATATGATTTACATTTGTTCTTAGTCTAATAACTTCTATAAACATTTTTCACGCCTTTCTTATTCTTTGGTCACATTAAAATGTTGCTTGGACCCAATAAGTGTCGAGTGAAACACAAAACCATGCAACTCGATTTATAACCGAAGCTTCATACAAACTCCCCTCTTAAATATCATAAAACTCAAGTACTAGCTAGGAGGATTCTCAAATCCTTATCTTATCTCTGCTACCATCCCAACTTGTACATTAAAATACATTATACACTTATACACGTGCATACATATAACGTATACATGCTCTCATTCACTCGATCACACTCAAACATATTCACACTTAATCTCCTAATCAATTCTCTCCTGCCAATCTTATTCGAAGAGAACAAGGACCCTTCCTATTCATTAGAACCATCTATCCAACGTGTATAGTTGATCTCGACTCTTTTGTGACAAACCTAAACGTATTACGTGCATATCACACAATTCCTAGTACATTTCGACGTGATATCACCACCATTCTTGGTGTAGTAAGCTTCTCGAATCCATTTTTCCATACTTATTATGTTTTCACTCATTCATACTTATTTATATTTCATTCGGTTTCATTTCTTAGCTTTCAATCATTTATTGAAATTTCTAGTTATTTACTTTAGTTCATATTCGACCTCCTATTCGATGGATGGCTAGGAAATTAATTTCTACATTCACTCATGTCTCATTTCATCATTTTAATGCTTAACGAGACCTAATTTGAACATGTATTGCATATCGAACGTAGAAATGTCATTATTTCATTTTTGATCATATCATTTTGTCGACTAGAACAAGCCTTGTTAAATCATTTTTGATCGAGTGACATGTTAAATAAATTACGTGACCTGTTTGTCCATAAGCCAATCTAATAAGCTATAATCATAAGCTCTTCTAATAAGCTCCCTAAATACCTTTTTGAACCACAAAGTGAATCACCATTCAAAACAGTTTAAAAATATATATGCGTATCGAGCGGGCTAAGCTTAAAATAAGCACTGGATATAAGCAGTTTGAATATATTTTTAGGACCATGAAATAAGCCCAAAACCAGGCCCAAACTCTTTTGAAACCCATCGGATTGAATTCTCTTATTGGGCCTGAATTAAAACTCGTTAAAGCCAATTAAGCTAAAAATAAGCTCTTTTATGAAATAAGCAGTTTTTATAAACTTGAATAAGCTATTTGAAGCTTATAAAACTTTCGGAAAATTTAATATATAAGTCTTGTGAATTTTGTACTTAAAATGCAAAATATGTTACTATTTGGGTTTAAATTGTAACTTTTGAATAAACTAGTGCTAAACTGCCATTTTTATAAGTTATGGGTATAAATTGATCATACTGAAACCAGAACCCATAAAATATCATATTGGAATATTTTGGACCAAAAATGTAATTAAAGTCTAACTAAGGGCTAACGGTGCAAATGTTTCACCGCTAGGGTTAAAAGTGTAAATTTCATAGAACTTCAAGGATCATTCAGTAACTCTATTTTTTATATATTTCCACCAGATGTTTTATACATTTCTATCATATAAAATCGTTTGTACAATTCGTAATAGTTATTTAAACAAACGTTACGTTTATAATTATATAACGTGATTTTAACGAATAAACATAAATTATCATCCACCAACTTTCGAAGAGACGATATTTACAGATTCAATAAACATAAAAACATGATAATATTATATATAATATTATTTTTGAACTTTAATCATTTTAAGCATATCATCCATTCTCATCACGATCAAATTCGTTATCCGATATTTTTCCACAATCATTATTCACATCCAGTCAATCTTAAACCATCAAAATCTCAGACTTCCCTATTATTCAGGTCGTGTGTTCGAGTCGTTCCCGTGTTACATTTGACATAACATTACCTTGACTTTTACAGCTAAGGTGAGTCATAGCCCTACTCTTACTCTTTTATATTCATTTTAAACTACTTGGGGGAGATACATGCTTAAATTACTTTACTCGTTTATCAAATACATGATTTGCATTGGTATGCAAATACTCAAAACATTTATGATACGCTACGCTTTTATACTCTTTGGACATGATGTGTAGTTTTATTACGATATATGCCTTAATGGGTTAAACTATTCATATACACACTATTCATAGCAACTGTTTAACTTCTTTGGGAATGAGCCGTTGGAGAGGTATTGATAGTAACTATCGGGCTGACGCCCCCACCCTTGGGTCCAAAATGACGAGACCTTGGGTGAATATAATCCGGAGTACACAACACAGTCAGGAGGTTCAGTTTGCTGCTATTCATTACATTAAGTGCTCTTGTATATCGTATACACATCTGTCCTACTCATACTTTAGCAGTGGGTTGTAAACACACAGGTTGCAAGTCTTGTATGGGCGGGGCTTGGGACTGAGTGGATTTACAATGCCTTTGCAGTGGAACTTTATTCAAGGGCTTTACAATTTACATACATGCCTTACTCATACTTTAGCAGTGGGTTGTAAACACACAGGTTGCAAGTCTTTTATGGGCTGGGCTTGGGACTGAGTGGATTTACAATGCCTTTGCTGTGAAATCTTTATTCAAATGCTTTACAACTAAACTAAACTCTATGAACTCACCAACCATTGGTTGACACTTTTTAGCATGTTTATCTCAGGTTAATAAGGCGATAGTGGATGCATGGATCTTAGATTCATTTGCATACTTTGGAGACTTATACCTTTATCTTTTACCATTCGATACATCTTGGAAACATTATGTAACCTTATACTTTGGATCTCTTGTTTTAACTTTGATTTAAATAATTCGAATGTTAACATTTCAAAACATCTCATTTAGAGGTTGTTATCTATACTTTGTTCTATATTATGAAGTAACTCCCCATTGACACTATCGTTCCGCTGCGGTAATTTGGGGGTGTTACAGTAATCCAAGGTTGCACCCTAACCTTACTAAACAAACCATTTTCCATCGATCTCATGCCTATTCAAGTTGGTAGTTTTGACGTCGTCGTTGGCATGGATTGGTTATCCAAGCACCATGCTAGAATCATCTGTGACGAGAAATTCGTCCAAATTCCACTCAATGGTGAAACTCTTATTGTTCGTGGCGATCAAAGTAGAACTCGACTTAGCATTATCTCGTAAATCAAGACGGTGAAGTATATGAACAAGGGATGTCACATGTTTTTGGTTCAAGTGACGGAAAATGAATCGAAAGAGAAACGACTTGAAGAAGTGGCAGTTGTTAAAGATTTCTGAAGTGTTTCCGGAAGATTTGCCCGGTATTCCACCCGTCCGTCAAGTAGAATTTCAGATCGATTTAGTGCCTGGGGCGGCACCAGTTGCAAAAGCACCCTATAGGTTGGCACCTTCTGAAATGAAAGAATAATCTAAGCAATTGAAAGAGCTATCAGATAAGGGATTGATCCGACCGAGTTCATTACCTTGGGGAGCTCCGGTCTTATTTGTCAAGAAGAAAGACGGAACGTTCCGAATGTGTATTGATTATAGAGAGTTGAACAAACTCACCGTGAAGAATCGATATCCATTACCCAGGATTGATGATTTGTTTGATAAGTTACAAGGATCGAGTGTCTACTCGAAAATTGATCTGAGGTCGGGATATCATCAGCTGAGAGTCCGAGAAGAAGACATTCCCAAAACAGCTTTCAGAACGCGGTACGGACATTACGAATTTCAAGTGATGCCATTTGGTCTAACCAATGCACCCACAGTGTTCATGGATTTGATGAACCGAGTATGCAAACCATACTTAGAAAAATTCGTGATCGTGTTCATAGACGATATTCTAATCTACTCCCGCAGCAAGGAAGAACATGCTGAACATTTGAGAACCATCTTAGGGTTACTCAAAGAGGAAAAGTTGTACGCGAAGTTCTCCAAATGTGATTTTTGGATTCCAACGGTACAATTTCTTGGTCATGTTATCAACAGTCAAGGTATCCACATAGACCCTGCCAAGATTGAGGCGGTTAAAGATTGGGCATCTCCTACAAACCCAACAGAGATACGCCAATTTTTAGGTCTCTCCAGTTACTACAGAAGATTCATAGAAGATTTTTCAAAAATCGTCAAGCCTCTGACAGAACTGACCCAGAAGAACAAGAAGTATAACTGGGAAGAAAAGCAAGAGTCAGCTTTCCAACTCTTGAAACAAAAACTCTGTGAAGCACCAATCTTAGCGCTACCTGAAGGAAGTGAAGACTTCGTAGTGTATTGTGATGCGTCACATCACGGTTTAGGCGCAGTACTGATGCAAAGGAGCAAAGTAATAGCCTATGCTTCTCGACAACTCAAAAAGAACGAAGAGAACTATATAACTCAGGATCTAGAATTAGGAGCAGTAGTCTTTGCTCTTAAGATATGGAGACATTGCCTGTATGGCACCAAGTGCACGGTTTTCACCGATCACAAAAGTCTTCAACACATCCCGGATCAAAAGGAGTTGAACATGAGACAGCGACGATGGTTAGAGTTGCTCAACGACTATGATTGTGAAATTCGCTATCACCCAGGGAAGGCAAACGTTGTGGCTGATGCCTTGAGCAGAAAGGAACGAATTAAACCTCTCAGAGTCCGATCTCTGGGAATGACTATTTGTTCACCCCTTCCATCACAGATCCTCAAAGCTCAATCTGAAGCTCTCAGAGAAGAGAACAGACCCAGTGAAAGAATTCATGGTATGTCAGAAAATGAGAATGGTTTCGTGAAAAGATCAGACGGAATGCTTTGTTTCAAAGAAAGAAGTTGGGTTCCACTCTACGGAGGTATACGTGACCTCATCATGCATGAATCCCACAAATCCAAGTACTCCATTCACCCGGGTTCCGACAAGATGTACCAGGATCTCAAGAAACTCTATTGGTGGCCAAACATGAAGGCCGACATCGCCGAGTATGTTAGGAAATATTTGACCTACTCAAGAGTCAAGGCGGAATGTCAAAAGCTGTTAGGGTTACTTGTATAACCCGAACTTCCAGTATGGAAATGGGAACGAATTACTATGGACTTTATCACCAAATTACCAAGGACGTCAACTGGATTGGACACCATCTGGGTCATCATTGATCGTCTCACCAAGTCCGCTCATTTCCTACCAATCAAGGAAACTGACGAGATGAGCACTCTCGCACAGTTGTATCTGAAGGAAATAGTGTCCCGACATGGAGTGCCAATCTCCATTATCTCAGATAGAGATAGCCGATTCACTTCTAGATTTTGGCAGACTCTACAAAAAGCTCTTGGTACCCATTTAGGTATGAGCACCGCCTATCACCCTCAGACTGATGGGCAGAGTGAAAGGACAATCCAAATCTTAGAAGACATGATTCGGGCATGTGTAATAGACTTCGGAAAAGGTTGGGACAAACACTTGCCGTTGGCAGAATTTTCCTACAACAACAGCTATCACGCCAATATCAAGGCGGCCGTTTGAAGCACATTATGGTCTAAAGTGCAGATCACCTGTTTGTTGGGCTGAAGTGGGTTATTTACAACTCACAGGACCTGAACTTATCCACGAAACAACAGAAAAGATATTTAAGATCAGGCAACGACTGCAAGCCGCACGAGACAGACAAAAGAGCTACGGCAATGTGAGGTGAAAACCGATGGAATTCCAGGTTGGAGACAGGGTTATGTTGAAAGTTTCTCCCTGGAAAGAAATGGTACGCTTCGGAAAGCGTGGAAAGTTAAACCCAAGGTACATTGGACCATTCAAAATCCTGCAAAGGATTGGTCCAGTGGCTTATAAACTTGAGCTCCCAGAGGAACTCAGCAGAGTACACAACACATTTCACGTATCGAATTTGAAGAAATGTCAGTCAGATGAATCTCTTGTCATCCCAATAAAAGAAATCCGACTTGATGACAAACTCGTATTTATGGAAGAACCAGTGGAAATAATGGACAGAGAGGTGAAACAGTTGAAGCAAAATCACATCCCAATTGTCAAGGTTCGATGGAACTCTAAGCGAGGACCAGAATATACTTGGGAGCGTGAGGACCAAATTCGTGACAAATACCCACATTTATTTTCATAGACAACCCTGACAACTATCTTAGACTTAAATTCCGGGACGAAATTCTATTTGACGGGTAGCTACTGTAGCAACCTGTAAAATTCCCCAGTAATTTGTAAATGTTAATCAAGTATTAATCTCTCATTACAGTTCATCTAACCATTTTTACGAGCAAAATTTAAAATTTTTGTTTTTTAAATTACCATGAATCAAAAACGTTGTTACGTGATTCATAATACTTTGGAACGAGCTCACACACGTACCACGACAATCCAATACACGAATAAAAACCAAACGGATCCTTATTACATAGTTCTCAGCCCAACAGGCTAACCAAGCCCACAACTATTCTAGCCCATTTTTCATTTTTCTCTTATTTCATTCGAGCCAACCTTCATTTACTTGGCCTCGATATCTTGATAATTCGACACACAAACCATACCATATTTTACATAGTTCGAATCTCCACACTTCAAGGTTTCAGGAATAACAATTCATATTGATTGATTCAAACATTTGCTATTTAAACGAGGCCTAAAGCTAACCCAAGTCGACACATGTACAAATATTTCCTAAGTGTTAACCAAAACTCCAAATCGTATATTTACCTAAGAGTTTTGCATTGTGCCTAGCCAAATAACTTCTATAAGCCTTATCACACCTTTCCTAATTTATTTTGTCACATAAACAAGTCGTGTGGACTTATACATGTCGAACACAATATTTGTACCATGCCACTTGACTATAACCGAAGCTAGCTCACTCCCACCTCTCTTAATATCCAAAATACTCGAGTACCTAGCTAGATTATTCCCCTAATCCCTTCGGCATCCAATCATCCCAACTTGTGATGTATTAAATACTATATACTAGTCTATGCATGTATATATATACGTATACTACCTTCACACACTCATTCATTCAAAACATATATCTCACAATATTCCTAAGTGTTTTTCTCTCCTACCGAGTTCATTCCAAGAAGCAAGAGCCATTTCCTAGGCGTTCATCCCATTTTTCCAACATACAAGCTTTGATCTCGATTCTTTTGTGAGTATTCAAGCGAGTTTAGTGCATAGCTTTCGATCCTTAACTCTATTTCGACGTTTCCCACCACCCTTGTTGGTGTAGTAAGTCCATCGAACACTTTTCTATACATACTTATGATTTTCATTAGTTCATGCACGTTTATTATCTCATTCGATTCATTACTAGCTTTCTATTGTTATTTTCGAGTGCTCGTTATTTATTTTACGTATAAATATGACCTCCTAATTCTATGGATGGCTAGGAATGAGGAACAATAATCATTCGTAACATATATCATCATATAAATAGTTATCGAGACTCATTTTAAAGTCATGTTGAATATCGAACGCTATATATGTCATTTAAATCATATCGGACCATGTTGTTATATCGACTAGGATTCAAGCCATAAAATCATTTTTATACGTGTGACCTATCGAACAAACTACTCAACTCGTTTTTCCATAATCTAAACTAATAAGCAGTAACAATAAGCTACTTTGATAAGCTCTTATACTACCTTTTCTAACCTATAAGTTAAACGCACTCGAAACAGTTCTCCGAAACTTAATATTTACCGAGTGGGCCTTAAAGCCCACTAAGCTCAAAATAAGCAATCCACTAATAAGCAGTCCATAAGCAGTTTGGATAAGTTAAAAGGACTATATTTTAAGTCCATAATCAAGCCCAAATGAATTCGAAACCCATTGGATCATAAAACCTTAACGGGCCTGTTTTAAAACTCCTAAGGCCCAATAAGCTAAAAATAAGCTCTTTTCATGTAATAAGCAGTTTCATAAACTTAAATAAGCTATTTGAGACTTATGAAACTCTCGAAAATATTAAATTCATAGAATTGTGATTTTTGGACTAAAAATGCAAAATATTATGCTAATCGGGTTTAAATTGTAACTTTCACATAAATTAGTATCAAACTGTCATTTTGATAAGTTAAGGGTAGAAAATGAATATCCAGTAACCAGGAGTGTTAAAATGTCATATTTGGATATTTTGGACCAAAAATGTAAATATAATCTAACTAAGGACTAACGATGTAAAAGTTTCACCGTTAGGGTTAAAAGTGTAAATTTCATATAACTTGGAGGACCATTCACTAACTTTATCCTATATATTTTCCCATTAAATGTTTTATACATTTTCAACCTAAAAGGGCATTTTTACATTTTGTAAGATTTATTTAAAATACGATACGTATATATATATATATATATATATATATATATATATATATATATATATATATATATATATATATATATATATATATATATATATATATATATATATATATATATATAACGGGGTTTCTAACGAATAACATAACGTATCATCCACCAACTTTCGAAGAAACGATATCTACGGATTCAATAAACATAAAAACAAGATAATATTATATATAATATTATTTTTGAACTTTAAGCATATCATTCATCCTCATCACAAACCAATTCGTTATCCGATACTATTTCCACAATCATTATTCACGTTAAGCCAAGCTTAAACTATCGAAATCTCAGTGTAACACCCCAACCCGGCAAGGGTAAAGATATTACAACAATGGCTTCATATCAGATTACAAGCATTAAATCCAAAACATCATAAGTCCATAACATTAATGGTCAAAGGAAATAAGTCAACATAACTTATGTCCAAAACAGAAATAAACCGAAGTACATAAATCCAAAATGCCTAAACAATGGCATAACAGAAACAGAATCCAAAATGGCATAACTAGAATGCTAAGGTCTAAGCTTCACACAGTTGCTCTCATCCCCAAAGCTAAGAACCCAGATCCAAGCTTAAATACCTGCCGTACATGAAAAGAAACGTACGACTGAGCTTAAAAAGCCCAGTGAACAGATACATAAACAAAGCAATAATAATGAAACAGACTGAAATATGGTGCATGGGGAAATATCATGAAGTATAAACAAAGAGACCGAAATATAAAAGAAGAATAGGGTAGTTATTCACCACGAGCCCAGAACATATCAGATAGTAACCATCATAATCTAGAGGGGATACCTCTTAAGTAACCAGATAATATGAGGGGTGTCCTCATGTATCAAATGGAGTGATCAGCTCCCAGATAAATGTGAAAGGCGTGTATTGCACACAAGCACCAGTCACCAGAACATAAATCATATCATATATAGTTAAATCCACTAAACAGAACAGATCTAGGATGCATCCATACGCCCCCCAGAACATATATAATCCATAATCAAAGTAATGCGCATATCATAATCAGAATGGGGACGTGGCGGAACATCACTCTACCGCCCTAGAGTCATGCCATTGGTGCATCAATGACACGGACATGGAACCCCCATGCCTAGTGAAATGGCTCGGGTATCAAACTAAGAGTCAGATATCATATCATAATCAGAGGGTCATATATCAAAGGTCAAATCAGATGGTCCATAACAGATGGTTCATAAACAGATATATCAGATGAAATACCAAAGGTCCAAATCAGAGTGAAATCAGAAGGGTTCATAATAAAAGGGATCATAGCAATGGCTTTGGGAAAACTTAAACGAATCAGAATCAGAATCATAACCATGAGATAGGACACCCTTACTGAAAAAGGGCAGAGTATCTGTACCTTATTGCAAAACAAAACAAAAACCAGAAATAGCAAACACTGACAGGCTCAGGACCTCTCCTTCTTCACACCTAAGAGAGTAGAAGAGTATTACAATAGGTTTTAACTGACTTTCCATTTTAAGTAACTTTCCCTTTTTAGCAGGTTTCCAAATTTAGTAAGTTTCCATAATTAGAAAGTTTCCTTATTTAGAAAGTTGAATCAACATTCTTAGTTAAATCATTATTTCTGGAATTAGGGTATCTTTTATCACATTTACATATTAGGTCCTTATGAATTTACAATTTACACTTTACACCCTTTAGTTTCACAAATTACACTTTAGACCCTTAATTTATCAAAGTTTCACAATGGTCACTTATTTTATCATATTATAAGAATGTATCCTTAATTTTATAGAATTTACACAATAGGTCCCTCTAGTTTACAAAGTTTACATAATAAACCCTAAATTTCCATTTTCAATCTTTAATTAATAATAATTACACATCAGTCCAATAAATTCCCAAAATTACACATTTCATCCTCATTATATTTTAAATGCTCGAATCATACTCAACTTTCCAGAAATTACAAGTTTAGTCCCTCTATTTAATTATTTTATATTTCGAACTACCATCAAACCTAAAAACATTTTAATCCCTTAAAATACAAAAATGACACTAGACCCCCTCCTTTTATATTTTATTCAGCAAGTACATGTTCTAAAATAAGTTTTAAAAATGACCCAAGAGTTTCAGAAATTACCGAATCTACCCTAGACTTTTTAAAAGTTCATTCGCATATATATACAATTCGAAAACCCTAACTCAATTAGCAACACACGAACCAATTATTTATCAATCATTGATCTATCATTTACTGCATTAATTGATTCCAGAAACACACCAATCTTAACCCTAATCGAACATAGGGTTTTAATTAAATCGATCAAACCCTTTTCCATTTTAGCGATAGAACAAAATTAACCCACGATCACATCCAGATTCTATTATTCATATTATCATTTTTCCCAGGTCACATGGGTTGTAAAAGGTCCACGAAAAATAATTACAACACCAGAAACATTCGCATACAATATATTAAGTTTTATACGTATTTTATTCATTTTAATTCAAACGATTTGTTTAAGGTTGCATGGGTCGAATCTTATATTTTATATACGACTTATATGATGTAAGGAACATAGGAAAATTACCAAATCGAATTTAGAAAGCGTGGTAAAGGCTGCACGAATTTTAGTCCTTCGGATGTATTGCTCGACAAGAAAGAATTTCCCACAACCACACGAGCGATCTACAAACCTTGTAGATATTTTTCCCAGGTCATATATCATATGAGGATCAAGAGAAAAATGGATAACGAATTTTACAAGAGTCGAATGAATTGATTTGGAAATTACCTTCGTATGGTATTTAGCGACAAAGAAATTAGCTAGCGATCAAATGAATGCCTCCCACGACCTAAACCCAATTTTCTTAGCTCCCTTAGATCACGTACAACACCAGAAAAATAGCCTTGGATCTCCAAAAATTCGTATGAAGGAATGGTGAAATTATTTGTGTGTTTTCTTTTAGTCGGCAATTAGAGAAAATAGGGTTTGATGAGATAATTTTATGAGGGAGATATGGGAGCGTCCTAGGGGAGGGAAATCAGCCCCAAAAATCACGGAAATTTTATGGCCCATCAATGTGATTTATTTTCCCATTAAGTGTAATTTTATTTCCTTTTAAAAACCAATTAATTGTTATTTATTCCAATCGGTTCAATCAAGGGCATTTTGGTAATTTCGTAACTTGTACAAATATTTATCGAAGTTGTCAAAATTATTTTATATCGTATCTTGTTCTTTTCCAGAAGTTTGGGATCGATTCGGTACTTTATAAGCTTTTAAATAATTTTATAATTTGTAGGGGCAAAATGGTCATTTTACACGTTTTGGATTTTTAGGTGTTACACTCAGACTTCCCTATTATTCAAGTCGTATGTTGGAGTCGTTCCCATATTACATTTGACATCACATTATCTTTATCAACTACATCCAAGGTGAGCTCATAGTCCCACTTTTATCTTTTATATATTTTCAACTCGTGGGGAGATACATGCTACAAAATAGAACACAAGTATTTTCTGTATGCTATACCTGATAGATATTGCCTAAGTTACTACTATTGCCACTAAAATCCCCTCCCATCATGAGCCATTAATCACTTGCGAGTGAACGCGAATATAGTGAACAGATCTGTTGGAGGCTGACTGCCTATTTGAACTAGCCAGAAGATGGCCTTAGTTGCTAGCTAGATTAGTCAAATGCACTTTATTTGAAGGAAATAGGAAGATGGCAATCTCCTATCCGAGGGCCATAAACTCACACCATTTCGGGGGTGTGTTCATACCGTTTCGACGGTAATCGTTAAGGTTTGAGTGTCATGAGACTTAGGGCAATATATCGAACTGCAATATTACTATTTCTACTATGATTGTGTTTCTATGCAATTATACAAATTGAGACTTGTGTTCAAACTGATTACTATTACAAACACTATGGATTCACTCAACAATTTTGTTGACTTTTAGCATGTTTATCTCAGGTAATTAATGGAGCATTTCAAGGAACGGAGTGGGCAAATAAGCAAATGGTTTTTGGTGTCAAATAAATTCTATCATTCATTTCAAACTATCATATCTTTTGTGAGATATTAAACATTTAAATTTCCTTTTTGTATCTGAATTATTAAATGAATGATAATAACTTTCAAAACGCCTCTTTTGAGTCGTTTTCTATGATTATGACTAGAAGTGCACATAAAAACCGGTTTACGAACCGAACCAGAAGTAAAAACCGAAACCAGTTAAGAGAAGAACCGGTTTTTTGATAACCGGTTAAAGAATAACCGAACCGGCCGGGTGAGAACCGGTTATAACTTTTTTTGCTTCACTGGTTTGAAAACCGATTAAAACCAAACCGGGTGGGAAAACCGGTTTATGTAACCGGCTGTAACCGAACCGAATTGAGTTGGTACCTTCTTGTGTTGTCGCTGTCTCATCTACATTAACTCATTTCTATCTTATCGTCTACAGTGATACTTACAACCTTTTATGATAGTCCTATAGTGACATTTAAGGAGTATAAGTTGTAACCATATCATAAATGTCTACAGCAAATTTAAGGCTTATGTAGCTAATTCGTAAATGCCTGCCACATATATAATTGCATTGACAGATAATCCTTTTTCCGAATAGAAGAATGGTATGTTCACAAAACAAATTAACAAAATAAGTATCACACTGTGTGACAAGATCAATTGTTCATTGAAATAAATATTTTCTTTTATGTAATTGTTTTGTATTCTGGCAGCCAGAATACAGCCAGAATACAAAAGATAACAATGAGAAGTACAGCATATCTAAAGAAATATAATGGTAAGTGGTAACAATAAAAACTAAAATAAAAAACTAATCACTATGGTGTTGGACCAATTTGGACACCTCTTTTTAAGTGCATTTATTAACACCTCTATTTTCAAATATGCTATTTGGACAACTTTTTTGATTTTCAGTCTATTTGTGTTCAAATTTAGCTTTTGGCATGCATTTAGGTTTGGATCACTATATGAGTATATTTAAGCTTTTGTCATACATCACATGTATTTATTGTGAGTGGAAAATAGGCTGAAATCATCTTTTGTCATACATTTATGGTGAGTAAAAATCAGGTTTTGAATTATGAATTGTAGTATATACGTATGTTAAGTGTTCATGTTAAATTAAACTTTCAAAAAACACAAAAATACTTTCAAAAAATGAACCGGGGTTGAAACTATGGTTGAAAACATTGCTTATGATTTGGGTTTGTCCGTTGATGACCCGAACTATGTTTCTAGACAAGTTAATCGCTTTAACCGTGCTTTTGAAAGTATGTTTCAAATTTATTTAACTAAATATGGCTCAAGTTCTTCACAAATCCATGCTATGCATAAAGAGGCGGGTTCGAGTTCTCATGGTACTAACAAGTCAATTCAAATGTATAATCTTCTAAGAAATGAGAATAAAAAACGAGCTCGAGGTAACACCCATAGTAGCGAGCTTGGAAGGTACCAAGGATCTGATTTCTTGTCTCAAATGAGTATTGAAGAGTTTGAGAGTTTGGATATTTTGGGTTGGTGGAAAGAAAGGGAATCCCAATTTCCGGTTCTAGCCGCCATGGCCCGTGACCTACTAACGGTCCAAGCAAGTACGGTAGCTTCGGAATCCGCCTTTTCGACTAGTGGGAGGGTTATATCACCAAGAAGATCAAAACTCACTCCGGAGTCGGTGGAAACTTGCCTTTATTTGAAAGACTACCTCGATGGTGTTGAAAGGATTCAACATATATCACCACTCGAAGGTGAATTGGAACGGGTTGAAGAAGAAATACACTTTGAAGAAATATCTAATGGTTTGGCCCAACCTCTTGACGAAGAAGAATAGTTCAAGACGTTATTTTTAGGTTAGTTTAATGTTATTCAAGAAGACGATGTTTTTATTTTTATGTATTTCGTATTTCTGTTATGTATTCAAGAAGACAATGTATTTCGTATTTCGGTTGAGTAGTAAACTGTAGGTTTGTCCTATTTTTCTTTTGAGTAGTAAACTGTAGGTTTGTCCTATTTTTCTTTTGAAAGTAATAATGTATCGTAATAATCCGTAACACTTTATAGTACAGTAGTAAATAAATGGTGAATACCATTTGCCTCGAGATAGCCTCCATATTCTAAAAGTCAATACCATTTACAGTAGTAAATAAATGGTGAATACACTTTATAGTACAGTAGTAAATAAATGTTGACAACGACAAGACTACTCAACTTTACTAGTTGCAAGTCACACCAAACAATTAATGCATGACAAAAATAAAATGAAAAAAGTACAACATTGATACCAGTACCACTTCCAAATAACCATCTCTTCTCTATTTCTCAAACTCTCAACAATGGCATTTTCAGTTTCACACATTGTCACCTTAACCATCACATTCCTCACTGTGAAATTATGGTCCTTGCGTAACACTCATTTGATACATTGGTTTTCATATCTTTGCATTTATTAACAAGAACATAGCCATGATAACCAAATACCAAAAAAAGTGTTCACTGGTGTAGTATGGAATTGTGCAGCTGACATATCTTTGCATTCTTTCTATCTTCTATCAATAATCTCAAAAAAACCATCTCAAGACATATTGACTCAAAAACTGGTTTTTTGAACCGGTTTACGAAAAACCGGTTTAGACTGGTTTGAAACCGGTTATTACCGGTTCATGATTTTCTCCCCAGAAACCGGTTTTCGCCAAAACCGGTTTTTGACCGGACAACACGAACCGAAACCGGTTTAAAAACCGGTTCAGTTTTGTAAAAAACCCGAAATGTGCACCTCTAATTATGACTGAGATCCTTCCAGTAATACCCCAATTAGTCTTCCGCTATTAAGTTGAAATTTAGGGGGTGTTACAGTATCAGGTAACATCATTCTAGTTAATATTATTTATATTTCTGCTTTCATTCTATGATAATTTTTTACTTGAATTATAGATATATTGGAGTAAATTGATTTTTTTTTACTATAATTTATTTTTGTTTTGTTTTTCTTTTTTCTAGACACTACTATGGAACAAGGAATTTGCTTTAGCTGAAGCAGAATTGCGGTTCAAGGAGGCTTGCCACCCTATCGTCCTTAGTGAAGCGGAGGTTGAGTTCTTCGACAGCATCAAAAAGGTATCGGTTTTGTCCATTTTGAAAGCAGTGGAAATTGTATTGTAATTTAGCTAAAAAGTTTTCTTTTGTTTTGTCCACAGGCACAAAAGGAATTTGAGCAATCAATTGCTAAAGAGGAAGAAAATGAAGTGAAGCATTTCCTGGTAATCCAACCTACACCACTTTATTGCTTGTTCAACTGTTTTATTGCTTGTTTAATTGTTCTATTTCTTGTTTAACTGTTTTACTAATAATATGTATGCCTTTCAATATTTGCAGGAAGAGCAAGCTGCGGCTCGTCGTGAAACAAAAAGACTCAAGAAACATTAAATTAGAGTAGTATTTTGTGTATTTCCTTAATACACCAATTTCGACATTTGTTGTATTGTGTTTCCTTAATACATTGTTTTGGATTTGATCATTTACTCAACTCTTAGTTAATACATTGTGTTTCCTTAATAACTATTAGTTTATGCATTTACTCAACTGTGCTTTAACTACATGCTAATCACCACTTAGTATTTCTACTTATAGCTACTCCAAATTTGGGTTGTATGATGATATTACTTACTGTATATATTAGTCTGTTAACTACCCAAAATGGACAACAAACATATTAGTATATATTAGTGTGTTATATTAGTAAGTAATATCATACTAATACGTTTGTTACATACTAATATATACTAATGTGTTTGTTGTCCATTTTGGGTAGTTAATAGACTAATATATATAGTAAGTAATATCATCATACAACCCAAATCAGGAGTAGCTATAAGTAGAAATACTAAGTGGTGATTAGCATGTAGTTAAAGAACAGTTGAGTAAATGCATAAACTAATAGTTATTAAGGAAACACAATGTATTAACTAAGAGTTGAGTAAATGATCAAATCCAAAACAATGTATTAAGGAAACACAATACAGCAAATGTCGAAATTGGTGTATTAAGGAAATACACAAAATACTACTCTAATTTAATGTTTCTTGAGTCTTTTTGTTTCACGACGAGCCACAGCTTGCTCTTCCTGCAAATATTGAAAGGCATACATATTATTAGTAAAACAGTTAAACAAGAAATAGAACAATTAAACAAGCAATAAAACAGTTGAACAAGCAATAAAGTGGTGTAAGTTGGATTACCAGGAAACGCTTCACTTCATTTTCTTCCTCTTTAGCAATTGATTGCTCAAATTCCTTTTGTGCATGTGGACAAAACAAAAGAAAAAAAGTTAGCTGAATTACAATACAATTTCCACTGCTTTCAAAATGGACAAAACCAATACCTTTTTGACGCTGTCGAAGAACTCAACCTCCGCTTCACTAAGGACGATAGGGCGGCAAGCCTCCTTGAACCGCAATTCTGCTTCAGCTAAAGCAAATTCCTTGTTCCACAGTAGTGTCTAGAAAAAAGAAAAACAAAACAAAAATAAATTATAGTAAAAAAAAAAACAATCAATTTACTCCAATATATCTATATAATTCAAGGAAAAAATTATCATAGAATGAAAGAAGAAATATAAATAATATTAACTAAAATGATGTTACCTGATACTCTTATTATAATTTAAGATCTCTAACAAACAAAAAATATACTTCCTTCCACCGTTTGGGATAACTAAGAAGATAGCGAACAAACAAAAAATATAGATATAACAGTAATATAATTAAAATTTACTTTTTAAGTCCATCTTTGAGGATCTTCATCTCATCATCATTCTATTCTTTTATTTTCTTTTTTTAATCATTTTATCGTGTTTTCTGTTTAAATCTTTCATTATTTTTTTCTTTTTGTATGTGTATGTTCGCTATGTGTTTGTTTGTTTGTTAAAGATTACAAAAAAAACTTATACGAACATACCCATATATGACTGAAACACAGAATATGTTGCTTTTTTGATTAATTGTTGATCAAGAATAATGTTATTCTTGATAAATTAATTGCCCCTACAAATTTCTCTCATCTTAGGCTTGATTTTAAGTTATTAATTGACAAATTAAATGATATCGTATTTTAAGTAATGATATGGTTTTTCCCTGTAGTTGGCATCAACAAAACTAGACGTGGCGATTCGAGCCTCGAAGATGGATCTTTGGGACGCGATCGATCTCTGAACCAGGTAATCAACAAAACTAGACGTGGCGATTCGAGCCTCGAAGATGGCTCTTTGGGACGCGATCGATCCCTGAACCAGGTAAGTCCTAAGACAAGCACCAAAAACGGTTTTCAAAATTCAAAGAACTAGACATATAATAATTTATTCAAATTTTTTTATAATAAAAAATTATTTTATTATTGTTACTAGCTAAAAGACTCGTGAAATTCACGGGTATTTTAAAGAAAACATAGAAAGATAGATAATGTTTATATTTCAATAAGCCAATAGAAAAATAAAATAAAATAAAAAATAAAATAATAATAATAATAATAATAATAATAATAATAATAAAAATTAGTATACGCAGTTAGAAAACTAAATTTTGTACAGATGAAAGGTATGTGTAATCAAGCAAATAGTCAAATACGGAGTAACTAAAAGAAAATATAAAGTTGCATAAACACACATTGTAGTTTCAATGTGGGTTAATTCTACATATAGGTAACGAACTTTCCAAAATTTCCTATGTTAGGTATTTGACTCTCAAAAATACTATGTTAGGTAATGAAACTTGTTGCAACTTTCAATGTTAGGTAATATCGGTTAACTCTATTTGCACCGTTAGTCCTTTTCTCCGTTATCTCCTAACGAGATAGAAATGGTTTACACCGTTAGTCCTATGGGTTAACTCTATTTGCACCGTTAGTCCTTTTCTCCGTTATCTCCTAACGAGATAGAAATGGTTTACACCGTTAGTCCTATGGGTTAACTCTATTTGCACCGTTAGTCCTTTTTAACGTTTTCATCCGCTTTTTTACGTTTTCGTCCGGTTTTTTACGTTTTCGTCTGGTTTTTTTACGTTTTTGGTCCCATTTTTTTACGTTTTCGTCCGGTTTTTATACGTTTTCGTCTGGTTTTTTACGTTTTGGTCCATTTTTTTACGTTTTCGTTTGGTTTTTTACGTTTTCGTCACATTTTTTTACGTTTTCGTCCAGTTTTTTACGTTTTCATCCTTTTTTTTACGTTTTCGTCCGGTTTTTTACGTTTTGGTCCCGCTTTTTTACGTTTTCGTCCGCTTTTTTACGTTTTCGTCTGCTTTTGTTACGTTTTCGTCCGCTTTTTTAATTTTCGTCCGCTTTTTTACGTTTTCGTGCGGTTTTTTACGTTTTTGTCCTGTTTTTTACGTTTTCGTCCGCTTTTGTTGGTTTTTGTCCGCTTTTTTACGTTTTCGTCCGCTTTTTTTACGTTTTCGTGCGGTTTTTTTACGTTTTCGTCCGGTTTTATACGTTTTCGTCCGCTTTTTTACGTTTTCGTCCGGTTTTTAACGTTTTCGTCCGGTTTTTTATGTTTTCGTCCGGTTTTTTACGGTTTTGTCCTGTTTTTTACGTTTTCGTCCGCTTTTTTACGTTTTCGTCCGGTTTTTAACGTTTTCGTCCGGTTTTTTTTCGTTTTCGTCCGTTTTTTTTACGTTTTCGTCCATTTTTTTTAAGTTTTCTTCCGGTTTTTAACGTTTTCGTTCGGTTTTCGTCTGTTTTTTTACGTTTTTGTCCATAAAAAAAATGGACGAAAATGTAAAAAAGCGGGCAAAAACGTAAAAAATAGGACGAGAACGTAAAAAAATGGGACCAAAACGTAAAAAAACAGACGAAAACGTAAAAAAACGGACGAAAAACGTAAAAAAAATCGGACCAAAACGTAAAAAAAACCAGACGAAAACGTAAAAAATGGACGAAAACGTAAAAAACCGCACGAAAACGTAAAAAAAATGGACGAAAACGTAAAAAAACGATGAGAAACGTAAAAAAACAAAACGAAAAAAACGGACGAAAAGTAAAAAAGCGAAAAGTAAAAACGAAAAACGAAAAAATGAACGAAAACGTAAAAAAACGAAAACGTAAAAAAGCGACCAAAACGTAAAAAACCGGACGAAAAACGTAAAAAAAAAACGACGAAAACGTAAAAAAACCGGAAGAAACGTAAAACGAAAAAACCGGACGAAAACGTAAAAAAATAGGACCAAAACGTAAAAAACCAGACGAAAACGTAAAAAACCGGACGAAAACGTAAAAAAATGGGACCAAAACGTAAAAAACCAGACGAAAACGTAAAAAACCGGACGAAAACGTAAAAAAGCGGACGAAAACGTTAAAAAGGACTAACGGTGCAAATAGAGTTAACCCATAGGACTAACGGTTGTAAACCATTTCTATCTCGTTAGGAGATAACGGAGAAAAGGACTAACGGTGCAAATAGAGTTAACCCATAGGACTAACGGTGTAAACCATTTCTATCTCGTTAGGAGATAACGGAGAAAAGGACTAACGGTGCAAATAGAGTTAACCGATATTACCTAACATTGAAAGTTGCAACAAGTTTCATTACCTAACATAGTATTTTTGAGAGTCAAATACCTAACATAGGAAATTTTGGAAAGTTCGTTACCTATATGTAGAATTAACCCTTTCAATGTTGATGAACTTGTATATGTTTCGTATATGCAAAAGTGTGTTGCTTCATTGGGTGGGGTGGTGGGGGAGGTGTACATGATTCTTAAAAATGAATAACACAATGAAAAATATTACTACTAATGAATAATGAAACTAATTATTCAAAAAAAAAAAGTAATAATAAAAAAAATAAATAAAAAAAAATAAAAAAAAACTTTTATAAACCAATCGAATTAATAAAATTAGTCATAAAGATTAAACTTTTTATCAATATACATATATAACTTTAATTGATAAAATTACTATAAAATATTTAAAAGATAGCAAACCCAAAACATAAAAATCCCCCGCATTAAAAAAATTTCTTTTTAAGTCCATCTTCGAGGATCTTCATCTCATCATCGTTCCATTCTATTCTTTATTAAAACATTTTATCGCATTTTCTCCTTAAATCTTCCAGTAAATTTTTCTTTTTGTGTGTGTATGTTCACTGTATGTTTGTTTGTTTGTTAAAGATTACAGAAAACTTATATGGACATACCCGTATATGATTGAAACACAGAATATGTTGCTTTTCTCATTAATTATTGATCAAGAATAATGTTATTCTTGATAAATTAATTGCCACTACATATTTCTCTCATCTTAGGCTTGATTTTAAGTGATTAACTGACAAAATTAAATGATATCATATTTTAAGTAATGATATGGTTTTTCCCTGTAGTTGCCCATCAACAAAACTAGACGTGGCGATTCAAGCCTCGGAGATGGCTCTTTGGGACGTGATCAATACCTGAACTAGGTAAGTCCTAAGACAAGCACCAAAAACGGTTTTCAAAATTGAAATAACTATACATATAATAATTTATTCAAATATTTTTGTAAATAAAAATTTATTTAATTTGTGTTACTAGCTAAAAGACCCGTGAAATTTACCGGTATTTTAAAGGAAAACATAAAAAATAGATAATGTTTATATTTCAATAAGCCGATTGAAAAAAAAAAAAAAAAAAAAAAAAAAAAAAAAATGAGTATACGCATTTAGAAAACTAAATTTTGTACAGATGAAAGGTATGTGTAATCAAGCAAATTGTCAAATACGGAGTAACTAAAAGAGAATACAAAGTTGCATAAACACACATTGTAGTTTTGATGTTGATGAACTTGTATTTGCTTCGTAGATGCAAAGGTGTGTTGCTCCACTTACGTTGAGTTTTAATAATCATATTTACATATGAAGTTCCTTGCGACATATTTGACATTTGTATAGTTGATTTAGAAAATTTTAAAATAATTAGTTTGATCATAAAAAAATAGTCTACATGTTACATGCGTTGAGTTTTAATAATCATATTTACATATGAAGTTCTTTTTAAAAGATTTTAGATCAACAACATCATAATCGCCTATGCCACGACGCGGTTGCCTGCCTGATTAATATGTCATAAACTTTTGACATGAGCTTTTGAGGCGGTTGCCTGATTAATGTCATAAACTCATTAGGGGGGAGGGAGTCGTTTCACCTATCCCTCCCTTCACCAATTTTTCACATCATCAATACCCAATAAAAACCTTCCAACTCACACTTCATCAATTCACCCTAATTTTCACCAATTTGGTGGCATTGGTTTCACCTAATCACCTAATTTTCACAATTTTTTTTTTTAATACAAGAACTGGCCAACGGCCATAATTTTTAAAATTTGACCGTTTGTGAACACTTGTCTCCCTCTCTCTCCTCGGTGAACACTACCGCCGCTCCTCCACCCGACTTTCACCGACCGACTCGCGGCGGTGTTACCGCCTCACCGCTCCCTTTACGTTTTCGTGCGGTTTTTTACGTTTTCGTCCGGTTTTATACGTTTTCGTCCGCTTTTTTACGTTTTCGTCGGTTTTTAACGTTTTCGTCCGGTTTTTTATGTTTTCGTCCGGTTTTTTACGGTTTTGTCCGGTTTTTTACGTTTTCGTCCGCTTTTTTACGTTTTCGTCCGGTTTTTAACGTTTTCGTCCGGTTTTTTACGTTTTCGTCCGTTTTTTACGTTTTCGTCCATTTTTTTAAGTTTTCTTCCGGTTTTTAACGTTTTCGTTCGGTTTTCGTCTGTTTTTTTACGTTTTTGTCCATAAAAAAA
Organism: Artemisia tridentata subsp. tridentata; assembly: GCA_021014915.2. NCBI lineage: Eukaryota > Viridiplantae > Streptophyta > Magnoliopsida > Asterales > Asteraceae > Artemisia > Artemisia tridentata. The sequence goes on along the minus strand of CP139505.1, from coordinate 133,199,983 downwards.
ATGGACGAAAATGTAAAAAAGCGGGCAAAAACGTAAAAAATAGGCGAAACGTAAAATAAAAAATGGGACCAAAACGTAAAAAAACAGAAAACGTAAAAAAAATCGGACCAAAACGTAAAAAACCAGACGAAAACGTAAAAAAATGGACGAAAACGTAAAAAACCGCACGAAAACGTAAAAAAAAAATGGACGAAAACGTAAAAAACCGGATGAAAACGTAAAAAAATCGGACCAAAACGTAAAAAAACCAGACGAAAACGTAAAAAAAACGAACGAAAATGTAAAAAAGTGGGCGAAAACGTAAAAAAACCAGACGAAAACGTAAAAAATCGAACGAAAACGTAAAAAAGCGGGACGAAAACGTAAAAAAGCGGGACCAAAACGTAAAAAACCGGACGAAAACGTAAAAAACCGGACGAAAACGTAAAAAACCGGAAGAAAAACGTAAAAAAACCGGACGAAAACGTAAAAAAATAGGACCAAAACGTAAAAAACCAGACGAAAACGTAAAAAACCGGACGAAAACGTAAAAAAATGGGACCAAAACGTAAAAAACCAGACGAAAACGTAAAAAACCGGACGAAAACGTAAAAAAGCGGACGAAAACGTTAAAAAGGACTAACGGTGCAAATAGAGTTAACCCATAGGACTAACGGTGTAAACCATTTCTATCTCGTTAGGAGATAACGGAGAAAAGGACTAACGGTGCAAATAGAGTTAACCGATATTACCTAACATTGAAAGTTGCAACAAGTTTCATTACCTAACATAGTATTTTTGAGAGTCAAATACCTAACATAGGAAATTTTGGAAAGTTCGTTACCTATATGTAGAATTAACCCTTTCAATGTTGATGAACTTGTATATGTTTCGTATATGCAAAAGTGTGTTGCTTCATTGGGTGGGGTGGTGGGGGAGGTGTACATGATTCTTAAAAATGAATAACACAATGAAAAATATTACTACTAATGAATAATGAAACTAATTATTCAAAAAAAAAAAGTAATAATAAAAAAATAAAATAAAAAAAAATAAAAAAAACCTTTTATAAACCAATCGAATTAATAAAATTAGTCATAAAGATTAAACTTTTTATCAATATACATATATAACTTTAATTGATAAAATTACTATAAAATATTTAAAAGATAGCAAACCCAAAACATAAAAATCCCCCGCATTAAAAAAATTTCTTTTTAAGTCCATCTTCGAGGATCTTCATCTCATCATCGTTCCATTCTATTTTTTATTAAAACATTTTATCGCATTTTCTCTTTAAATCTTCCAGTAAATTTTTCTTTTTGTGTGTGTATGTTCACTGTATGTTTGTTTGTTTGTTAAAGATTACAGAAAACTTATATGGACATACCCTTATATGATTGAAACACAGAATATGTTGCTTTTCTCATTAATTATTGATCAAGAATAATGTTATTCTTGATAAATTAATTGCCACTACATATTTCTCTCATCTTAGGCTTGATTTTAAGTGATTAACTGACAAAATTAAATGATATCATATTTTAAGTAATGATATGGTTTTTCCCTGTAGTTGGCCATCAACAAAACTAGACGTGGCGATTCAAGCCTCGGAGATGGCTCTTTGGGACGTGATCAATACCTGAACTAGGTAAGTCCTAAGACAAGCACCAAAAACGGTTTTCAAAATTGAAATAACTATACATATAATAATTTATTCAAATATTTTTGTAAATAAAAATTTATTTAATTTGTGTTACTAGCTAAAAGACCCGTGAAATTTACCGGTATTTTAAAGGAAAACATAAAAAATAGATAATGTTTATATTTCAATAAGCCGATTGAAAAAAAAAAAAAAAAAAAAAAAAAAAAAAAAAAAAAAAAAAAAATGAGTATACGCATTTAGAAAACTAAATTTTGTACAGATGAAAGGTATGTGTAATCAAGCAAATTGTCAAATACGGAGTAACTAAAAGAGAATACAAAGTTGCATAAACACACATTGTAGTTTTGATGTTGATGAACTTGTATTTGCTTCGTAGATGCAAAGGTGTGTTGCTCCACTTACGTTGAGTTTTAATAATCATATTTACATATGAAGTTCCTTGCGACATATTTGACATTTGTATAGTTGATTTAGAAAATTTTAAAATAATTAGTTTGATCATAAAAAAATAGTCTACATGTTACATGCGTTGAGTTTTAATAATCATATTTACATATGAAGTTCTTTTTAAAAGATTTTAGATCAACAACATCATAATCGCCTATGCCACGACGCGGTTGCCTGCCTGATTAATATGTCATAAACTTTTGACATGAGCTTTTGAGGCGGTTGCCTGATTAATGTCATAAACTCATTAGGGGGGAGGGAGTCGTTTCACCTATCCCTCCCTTCACCAATTTTTCACATCATCAATACCCAATAAAAACCTTCCAACTCACACTTCATCAATTCACCCTAATTTTCACCAATTTGGTGGCATTGGTTTCACCTAATCACCTAATTTTCACAATTTTTTTTTTAATACAAGAACTGGCCAACGGCCATAATTTTTAAAATTTGACCGTTTGTGAACACTTGTCTCCCTCTCTCTCCTCGGTGAACACTACCGCCGCTCCTCCACCCCGACTTTCACCGACCGACTCGCGGCGGTGTTACCGCCTCACCGCTCCCTTTACGTTTTCGTGCGGTTTTTTACGTTTTCGTCCGGTTTTATACGTTTTCGTCCGCTTTTTTACGTTTTCGTCCGGTTTTTAACGTTTTCGTCCGGTTTTTTATGTTTTCGTCCGGTTTTTTACGGTTTTGTCCGGTTTTTTTACGTTTTCGTCCGCTTTTTTACGTTTTCGTCCGGTTTTTAACGTTTTCGTCCGGTTTTTTACGTTTTCGTCCGTTTTTTACGTTTTCGTCCATTTTTTTTAAGTTTTCTTCCGGTTTTTTAACGTTTTCGTTCGGTTTTCGTCTGTTTTTTTACGTTTTTGTCCATAAAAAAAATGGACGAAAATGTAAAAAAGCGGGCAAAAACGTAAAAAATAGGACGAAAACGTAAAAAAAATGGGACCAAAACGTAAAAAAACAGACGAAAACGTAAAAAAATCGGACCAAAACGTAAAAAAACCAGACGAAAACGTAAAAAATGGACGAAAACGTAAAAAACCGCACGAAAACGTAAAAAAAAATGGACGAAAACGTAAAAAACCGGATGAAAACGTAAAAAAATCGGACCAAAACGTAAAAAACCAGACGAAAACGTAAAAAAAACGAACGAAAATGTAAAAAAGTGGGCGAAAACGTAAAAAAACCAGACGAAAACGTAAAAAATCGAACGAAAACGTAAAAAAGCGGGACGAAAACGTAAAAAAGCGGGACCAAAACGTAAAAAAACCGGACGAAAACGTAAAAAACCGGACGAAAACGTAAAAAAACCGGAAGAAAACGTAAAAAAACCGGACGAAAAACGTAAAAAAATAGGACCAAAACGTAAAAAACCAGACGAAAACGTAAAAAACCGGACGAAAACGTAAAAAAATGGGACCAAAACGTAAAAAACCAGACGAAAACGTAAAAAAACCGGACGAAAACGTAAAAAAGCGGACGAAAACGTTAAAAAGGACTAACGGTGCAAATAGAGTTAACCCATAGGACTAACGGTGTAAACCATTTCTATCTCGTTAGGAGATAACGGAGAAAAGGACTAACGGTGCAAATAGAGTTAACCGATATTACCTAACATTGAAAGTTGCAACAAGTTTCATTACCTAACATAGTATTTTTGAGAGTCAAATACCTAACATAGGAAATTTTGGAAAGTTCGTTACCTATATGTAGAATTAACCCTTTCAATGTTGATGAACTTGTATATGTTTCGTATATGCAAAAGTGTGTTGCTTCATTGGGTGGGGTGGTGGGGGAGGTGTACATGATTCTTAAAAATGAATAACACAATGAAAAATATTACTACTAATGAATAATGAAACTAATTATTCAAAAAAAAAAAAGTAATAATAAAAAAATAAAATAAAAAAAATAAAAAAAAACTTTTATAAACCAATCGAATTAATAAAATTAGTCATAAAGATTAAACTTTTTATCAATATACATATATAACTTTAATTGATAAATTACTATAAAATATTTAAAAGATAGCAAACCCAAAACATAAAAAATCCCCCGCATTAAAAAAATTTCTTTTTAAGTCCATCTTCGAGGATCTTCATCTCATCATCGTTCCATTCTATTCTTTATTAAAACATTTTATCGAATTTTCTCCTTAAATCTTCCAGTAAATTTTTCTTTTTGTGTGTGTATGTTCACTGTATGTTTGTTTGTTTGTTAAAGATTACAGAAAACTTATATGGACATACCCGTATATGATTGAAACACAGAATATGTTGCTTTTCTCATTAATTATTGATCAAGAATAATGTTATTCTTGATAAATTAATTGCCACTACATATTTCTCTCATCTTAGGCTTGATTTTAAGTGATTAACTGACAAAATTAAATGATATCATATTTTAAGTAATGATATGGTTTTTCCCTGTAGTTGGCCATCAACAAAACTAGACGTGGCGATTCAAGCCTCGGAGATGGCTCTTTGGGACGTGATCAATACCTGAACTAGGTAAGTCCTAAGACAAGCACCAAAAACGGTTTTCAAAATTGAAATAACTATACATATAATAATTTATTCAAATATTTTTGTAAATAAAAATTTATTTAATTTGTGTTACTAGCTAAAAGACCCGTGAAATTTACCGGTATTTTAAAGGAAAACATAAAAAATAGATAATGTTTATATTTCAATAAGCCGATTGAAAAAAAAAAAAAAAAAAAAAAAAAAAAAAAAATGAGTATACGCATTTAGAAAACTAAATTTTGTACAGATGAAAGGTATGTGTAATCAAGCAAATTGTCAAATACGGAGTAACTAAAAGAGAATACAAAGTTGCATAAACACACATTGTAGTTTTGATGTTGATGAACTTGTATTTGCTTCGTAGATGCAAAGGTGTGTTGCTCCACTTACGTTGAGTTTTAATAATCATATTTACATATGAAGTTCCTTGCGACATATTTGACATTTGTATAGTTGATTTAGAAAATTTTAAAATAATTAGTTTGATCATAAAAAAATAGTCTACATGTTACATGCGTTGAGTTTTAATAATCATATTTACATATGAAGTTCTTTTTAAAAGATTTTAGATCAACAACATCATAATCGCCTATGCCACGACGCGGTTGCCTGCCTGATTAATATGTCATAAACTTTTGACATGAGCTTTTGAGGCGGTTGCCTGATTAATGTCATAAACTCATTAGGGGGGAGGGAGTCGTTTCACCTATCCCTCCCTTCACCAATTTTTCACATCATCAATACCCAATAAAAACCTTCCAACTCACACTTCATCAATTCACCCTAATTTTCACCAATTTGGTGGCATTGGTTTCACCTAATCACCTAATTTTCACAATTTTTTTTTTAATACAAGAACTGGCCAACGGCCATAATTTTTAAAATTTGACCGTTTGTGAACACTTGTCTCCCTCTCTCTCCTCGGTGAACACTACCGCCGCTCCTCCACCCCGACTTTCACCGACCGACTCGCGGCGGTGTTACCGCCTCACCGCTCCCTTCACCGAACCCCACACCGACCCACTCCCTCCCCCCTTAGTGATGATGTTATTAAAGGCTAAACAAATCAAACTCTTCCAAATACACTAGTAAACGATGTACCTTTTGAGCATTGAAACCGACTTGAACAATAAGATGTTTGCAGTTTGCTACTCCGGTCATATTTAGACCCATTCTGATGTATCCACCAATATTCAAACAAAAAAGAAACAATCAGGAAATAAATCCACATCAGTTCGTAAAAAATTAATAAGTTAAAATGGAAAACATAGTAACCTACATATTCAACCGCATAAGCACAACAAACTTCAAGTTGATTTGAACCACAAGTATGATATGTCGAATGAAATTTCCATTAAGTAATTCAACAACAATATCTAACAAAATACTTTATAAACAAAACACGCAAGACATTTCTTTTAACATATTCATTTGATCATTGTGATCACATATGAAAAAGGAAACAACCATGGTGTAATCCTGCAATGACGAAAGGGTGGTATGGCGATAATGCTATTATCGAGTTAAATTTACAGCTTACTATCTCTCTTGCTTCCACGGAGTGTAATCCTCCATGGTCTCTTGCTGATGTTGTTGGTGATAATAAAGCTTGGGCACTCCATCCAAATTTGCATTTGTGGCAAATCTTGCTTTCAACGGTGGCAAATTTTCCTATAGAAATTACCTCCTTAGGGAGAAGTGATATTGTATAATTTTGCCTATTCTAGTTGAAAAAATAAATAATAATAATAAAAAAATATACATATAGTTTAAACAAGAAATGACTAAATTCATAGATTAATGTAAGATTTGAAAAGTCAAAACATTCTCAAATTTATTTAGACTTTCTTTTTATAGATTATTATTTTGTGAATGTATAAGTTCTACTCGGTAGTAATATTCATACTTTTTTGCTCACTCACTGATAGTCTCTTTGCAAAAATCGTGAATCGCTAGTAGGGCGGTCGATCCCATTGTAGCTTGTAATCGATTTAGACGGGATTAATCGGTGATTATTTGAATTAGCATTTTCAACAAGTTTTGAGTATTCTCGGCAAGATTAACTTTAAAAAGATCTTGTAATAGATATAAGCGGCAATTATAAGTGATTAAAACTAATTTACGGTGAGTTTTGAATATTTTCGACAAGATTTGCAAGTTTCCGGCAAATCTGACAACCGTTGACCATGGTCAACCAATTTGTTTGACCGATTTACATGAATCAGAAAGAATGGTTGCCCAATAACGCCTAGGCGACGATTAATCGGCATTGTTGGGCTTTTTTATTATGCAACACGGCCTCAACAGTCATGAGATCCCAAAAAAGTTGTATTATCTGCACCTCCTTATAATATAGCTAACCCAACGCCTAATATTGTCTTTAGATCAAAAATTCTGTATAGATCGAATTACTAACGAAAAACCATTTTCTGCAACACCATTCATGATTTGATACAAGAAAAGCTCACCCTGACGTTATAAAAACGTAATAACGTTTCTCCTCAAGAAAGCCAAATCAAAAATGGGCTTAACATAAGAAGGCACATGCCTAAAGCCAATCTTCAAATACATGAATTGATCAACAAAATAAGACCAGTCAACTTAACAACACTACTTCATAACCCATTCTCCTTATGTTGCAATTTCTTCGACTTCGGAATTGAACACAAAACTTGGGAAGGTGGTTGTAATATCCCTGCATTTCGCATAAATTCAATAAATGTATTTGAAACTTTGTATGTTTTCTTACCATGATACTCACATGAATCAATATATCTCACACAATCAATAACCCTCAAAGAAGAGACTTTCCAAGACCCAACACAAAACACGTGATGTGGCAATATCAACATATTCGTAAATCGGATGATTTGGGTTCAGTTTTATCTTAAAGGATTCAAATGGGCCAAAATTATAATTCGTTAAGTGGAAATTTATTTTTGATTGAATCATTTTATTCGAAGTACCGTTGTATATGCTAGAACCCATTGTAACTCATTACCCAACCCGCCCATTGAATATGTGTGGAAAGGTTCTATTTTCAGTACAGGTAATGAGGTATTCCTCTAAAGTGAGTACGCACACAGAAGAACGTAACTGTAGAACTAGATACCTTAGATATGGAAGAGTCATTATCTTGAGCAAGGAAGGGTTGTGGGTGACAAAATTGTGCCATTCTGATTTGTCTATCTTCCCATCCTGATCTACATCAGCTTCTGAAAACGTCTGCTCAAACAAAAATGGAAATATGAATCATGCTTTAATGAAATATTAGTTTGTCTACCCTTATGCCAACACCTACTGTACGATTAAAGTTATTCATCCAGCAACTGAACATGATGTTCTAATCACTTTTTTCATGTTCTATTGTCTGTCAAAAAGTTAACATGACGACATAGTTTTTGTTTTTAGATGATAACAGACATTTTAAAGTTATTCATCCTTATGCCAACACCTACTGTACGATTAAAGTTATTCATCCAGCAACTGAACATGATGTTCTAATCACTTTTTTCATGTTCTATTCTGTCAAAAAGTTAACATGACGACAGAGTTTTTGTTTTTAGATGATAACAGACATTTTAAAATGGCCCAATTTGGTTTCTTTTTGACCTAATAGGACTTAAGGGCAGAAAGGTGTAGTGTGAAAGAAAAATCTTATTCAATAGTACGCGGGGCCAAACTAAAAGAGTTCAATTTTTTCTTATGAAACGTATTTATATCGTCAGGTGCTAGTGTCGGCTTCAAAATGGTCATAATAAATAAAATTGAACCCACCTTATCAAGTATTGTCTCAATGGTGTCATCAGCTAGCTTTAGCTCCGACTCACATAAAAGTGCGATTAACATTTGCTTAACCTACAAAAGATACACATAATAAAGATGTTATGACAAATAATTACACACGTGCTATAATAGCTTTAGAAAACAAAACATAATATTTATGTAGGGGCTTGGTTTTTTTCCTTTATACGAAGGAGCTTGTTAATACGATTCTTATTGTCCATGGTAAATATTTCAATCTTCTTTATGACAAATAATTACATACGTGCCATAATAGCTTTAGAAAACGAAAAACAATATTCATGTGGCTTGGTAATTTTCCTTTATACGAGCTTGTTAATACGATTCTTATAATATTTAGCAAGTATTACAACCTTCTTTATCGAAAGAACTTATTAAGAATCTATAATGTTTGGACACAAACATGGAAAAGCATAGAGCATTAAAATGGCAGAAATGTACCTCCTGACGCTCTATGAATCCTGTTCCGTCCATATCATAAAGCTTGAAACAAACTGAAACACGAACAATGAGTATTAAAAGACCATTCATGGCCACTTGAAATTTACAGTTTCGGTCATCATGATCAACTTACAACTAATCTTGTCTTCTTGAGGGGCATTAGGATGGAAAACATTAAGTGCTCTAACAAAGTCACCAAAATCAATAACCCCCTTCTGCTTGACGTCGAAAAGATCAAATATCTGCATATGAAACTTACAAGCTTAACAAAAACTGTATAACAGATACGTTAACATTGTTTTTCAAAACGTTTATTGTACTCTATCCAATATGCATGCAATTGACATCTCATATCATGCAAATGTACTAGAATATAAGTTTACCAAAGAAACTGGATTCTAATGCTGTAAATGTCCAAACAGCAGTAATGAAGTATAAAAACAGCACACCAAATCCGATATCTAATACGAGTGCATTTATTATTTCGGCCTTGCGCAGCATTTAGCACCTAAACTCCTTAATGATAGATGGTCTGTTTCAACAAAACCTAAGATTAGGTGCTCAAATTCATTTATGTGATGATTATGTATAAGAACGGTATACGATGAAAAAGGTAGGGCGTTTTAGTTATTATTTAAGCACTAAAAAGGCTAACTTCATGAGATGTAAGGAGGGGCGGAGCCAGAATTTTATTATTGAGGGGGCAAAATATGATAATTTTTAGAAACTACACTAAAAATTGGTCCGTTGGGGGGGCAAATTACAAAAATAGCCGAAAATTTTCAAAAATTTACACTACAATTTTTTTTCGCCGGGGGGTCACGTGACCCCCCGGACCCCCCTTTATCTCCGCCAACTTCCTGGATGTAAGGTATTTAAGTTATTATAAATTTATGATTACGTGCCAGAAAAGGGAATAGATGAAAATATTAACGAATTCTAGTTGTAGATCATTTTCATCTGTTGGGTTTAAATTTAATGGTGAGGAGATACAATGCGATCATGGCTCACTTGCACTTGCTCTGAAATAACATGGATATGTAACCCCCAAAATGCAAAAAACTGAACTTATCAAAGTATGAACTCCAAAATGATGCAGCTTATTTAGTTTAAACTGCAACAAAGATAATAAAATAATTTCAAATAGTGTAAATATATGCCTGGACCAGTATCGAATCTGAAGTGTTAATGTAAAGATTAGTCATAGCCATATCTGAAAGTATCCTACCATATTCTTAAATCTTGGCATATATTATGTTACAGAATTATAACTAGTTCATTACAGAATGAAACTCCTAAAGCGCTAAGACACACTAATTCAATTATTGACGTGCTTTTTTTAAAAAAAAAAAAAAAAAAAAAAAAAAAAAAAAAAAAAAAAGACGAAAGCTAAATGTGCGCAACCCGCTCAGTTACATCACTCACCTTCTTGAAAAGGTAATTTCAAATGATGAAATATGAGGGTTTAATACTAAATTTTATAAGGATTTTGCTAACCAATGCCCACTGGGCAGGGGTTAAGGTGTAGTTAATGAACACAAACTTTCTTAATTAAATAAAAAATGCATTAAATACACGTTAAATGAACTTGTAAATTACTATATTTGAACATGCTTTTCACTTAAATGAATTAAAATATACCTTTTATAAACAAATTAACCCATGCCCACTGGGCAGAGGTTACCAATGCCCACATGTTACCAATGCCCACTGGGCAGAGGTTAAGGTGTAGTTAATAAACACAAACTTTCTTAATTAAATAAAAAATGCATTAAATACACATTAAATGAACTTATAAATTACTATATTTGAACATGCTTTTCACTTAAATGAATTAAAATATACCTTTTATAAACAAATTAACCCTATTTTATAAACAAATTAACCCATGCCCACTGGGCAGAGGGTTTAATACTAAATTTTATAATTTACCAGATATGTTATCCTACCCTATTAGGCTCCTATAGGTTCTTGCCTAATTATTCTTATCAATATATCCATATTTAATGTAGCAAACTCCTAAAAGAAAAGAAGGTGTACGTGACATGTCACAAGTAAAATAAATACTCGCGACAAATATAATAAATTAAAATGCAGGTTCCAACCATCATTCTAGCCGAACTGCCGACTAGTGATACTTATCATCAAAATTTCTCAACAAAGAAAAATTGCTAAAATCAATTTCTTGTGGTCCAAGACCAGCAGAGTAAATTTTCAACATAACACAATCAATCTTTCAGATTAGCTACATACCGAGTCACTGACAATGCCCAAAAGAAATAAAATACAAAGAGAATGAACTTAACGTTACTTAAAATAAACTGAATAAGCATCATACCCGGTTTGCAAAGAGATTCTCTTTCTTTCTGTTCTTGAATAACGCTAGTTGGAACTCTTCCTGTTTAAGAGAAAATCAGGGATACATCAAAGGCAATCAAAGATATCATAACTATAACTGGATCTCATACTAACATAATAAAACCAATGTTAAACGAAGAAAAAAAAATGAAGTGTAATGAGACAAGTTAATACTTCGTGTTCTATGAAAAAGACACAATAATTGAGCCGATACATAGTGCAGGTAAAAATTTTGATCAAGTGCCATATATCTAAAATTTCCCTTTAGCGAAGAGAAAAATAAAAACTTGTAACCCACAATCACCATGAAAAGTTTCTTAGAGAGTTTGATTCATTAAACGATAAATGTTCTAACGGAAAAGATGCCAAAGAAATTTCCTAACCACGTAACAGACAAACACATTGACCGCATAATTTGTTTTTAGACATTGAGGATAACTTAACATCAACTAACAAATGGATTACCTTATTAATCAACCCATCATCGATTACAGAACTACTTATGCTCTTGAATAGCTCAAACAGAGCTTCAACTTCACTTACACTAACTGGAGAGACAATTAAGAAAAACCAACATAAGCAACATGTACCAATCACGTTGGATAAAACTTGGCAACAATGATTAACTTACAAGCTGTTTGAGAAGCAAGTAAAGTCGGATTTTCATGCCCAGGAACCGGTTTTTTTACAGTAGAATGAAAGCAGCCCATTAGACAACGCGGGCCTTACACTGCTAAAAGCACAGCAATGCTTTGCTGCTACGAAACATGTCTCAACCTTAACTGCCAAAATTGTAAACCACAAAACTAATCAATTAACTAATATAAAATATAAACCAAACAAATAATTACCAGCTTAACTAACTGGAATCATTTGATACATAGAAAACACATGCAGCTTAAAAATGAACAAAAATGAACTTCCAAAATTTGCCGTTCATCTAGAATCGATAAACCACACAAATAATTACCAACTTGGCTAACTGGAATCATTTGATACATAGAAAACACGTACAGCTTAAAAATGAAGAAAACGAACTTCCAAAATTTGCCGTTCATCTAAAATCGAGGATTCTAGATTTAAAAGCATACATACTCATACTAGTTTACGTATCTAAATAAAGTAATCTCATACACCTAATAACCTCCGCATAGTTTTCCAACCGCGACTTAAATTTGGTGCTCAAATATACCAATTACAGTGCTAAAATATACCAATCTCTAAACTATTAGCAAACTAAACCCCACGCATAAACAGCATATTCTAATCTACTTCAACTATCACAACTTAACATACGTTTCGCATATTCTCCATTATCGCCAAAAAGAAAAAACAAACTATTCCAATCCTACTATCATCTAGTTTTTTATAATCAAATTACACACCATAACAAACAAAACAAATTTAAAAGCTTCAAACTTAATCTATCACAGATCTAACTAAAATTAACAAACCCTAAATCAATTTTTTACTCAATCATCCTAAACACAAACAAATATGATATTATCAAAAAATCACAAAAATTTAACCTAAATATGATATTATCAACTGTCAACTGAATTTAAACAAGTTCATTATATATACCAGCAAAAAAAGGAGTGCAAAAGTCAAAGATCTGGTCAACAAACACACATTGAAAGTGTAACTGTGTGTGGATTTAATTTATGTTATCGTGATTGAAGGAATCAGGGTTTCGATTTTATAAAATTGTGTAAGAAAATAATAGCACACAGAGTAAAAAAGAGGGGTTTGGTTATGTGAGGATAATTATGAAACGCTTTGGGTTTATATATGGTGAAAATAGGGTCACGTGACATGCACGTGTGTTGAAAAGTGTGTGTGGTTTGGTTTTCTTGGGGTTGAAGAGAATATACCTTTGATAATATTTGACTTAATTGTTTTTCTCAATGTTTTTATTTTTAAAAAAACTGCTAGTTAGTAGTTAGTGGTTTGAGTCGTGCAGTGACATTCAAATGGGTAGTATGCCTTCCTCGAACCTTTGCCTTTTAAGAATAAACCTTACTCTTTTTTTCCGTTTCGCCTAGGAAGAAAACTCATTGGCAAGCCTCGAACCCGAGACCTCCAAAAGAGACAACCCTCCCAAGGTTACCCCTGGTGGCCACCCTCAAAGGTGAAGTTTGAACTGTTCGTTGTGTGCTTATCTTGTTAAAGACTAGTGTAATGGAAGTTATTTTGTATATGTTTTTTTTTTCCAACTTATTCAGGTTATTTTATGTAACATAACAGGTAAATGTCTAAACCTACAAATTATTTAAGAGCTTGGTAATCACTAGCCTTCTACAATTCTATATTATGTTGATAGGGCAAGTGGGCATGCTAAATAAGATGTGACGTTTCGTAATTAATTTGTTTTAATTGTTGATATTTATGTAGTTGAAAACGTCGTTTTTTTGTCAAACAAGACATTTATTGGTATATTACTTAGTTGTAACATGATTAATTAGCATTATATCTTTCGATCTACTCGTTACTTGTTTAGCATTCTTTTTGCATCGATAATTAAGAAGAAGTTCTTAATTAAGAAATTTATGATCTTTAGTTACTCATATAATAATTTGCTAAAAAAACAGCTTCTAACTAAAATTAACAAACCCTAAATCAATTTTTTACTCAATAATCCTAAACACAAACAAATATGATATTATCAAAAAATCACAAAAATTTAGCCTAAATATGATATTATCAACTGTCAACTAAATTTAACCAGATTAAACTGAGACTAAACAAGTTCATTATATATACCAGCAAGAAAAGGAGTGTAAAAGTCAAAGATCTGGCCAACAAACACAGAGTGAAAGTGTAACTGTGTGTGGATTTAATTTATGTTATTGTGATTGAAGGAATTAGGGTTTTGATTTTATAAATTTGTGTAAGAAAATAATAGCACACAGAGAGTTAAAAAGAGGGGTTTTGGTTATGTGATGATAATATGAAATGGTTTGGGTTTATATATGGTGAAAATAGGGTCACGTGACATGCACGTGTGTTGAAAAGTGTGTGTGTGGTTTGGTTTTCTTGGGGTTGAAGAGAATATACCTTTGATAATATTTGACTTAATTGTTTTTATCAAAGTTTTTATTTTTAAATGAGTTTTTTTTTTTTTTTTTTTTTTTTTTAAGAACGGTCAGTTAGTGGTTCGTGTCGTGCAGTGACATTCAAGCGGGCAGTATGCCTTCCTCGAACCTTCGTCTTTTGAGAATAAACCTTACTCTTTTTTTCTGTTTCGCCTAGGAAGAAAACTCATTGGCAAGCCTTGAACCCGAGACCTCCCAAGGTTACCCCTGATGGCCACCCTTAAGGTACACACTTAGTGAAGTTTGAACTCTTGACATCTTATTTGAAAGTCAAGGACCTTACAAATTCATTTATGCTTTAGTAAAAGGCGAAAGGATAGTTTGTTGTGTGCTTATCTTGTTAAGGACTAGTGTAATGGAAGTTATTTTGTATATGTTTTTTTTTCTTCAACTTATTCAAGTTATTTTATGTAACATAACATGTAAATGTCTAAACCTACAGATTATTTAAGAGCTTGGTAATCACTAGCCTTCTACGATTCTATATTATGTAGATAGGGCAAGCGGGCATGCTAAATAAGATGTGACGTTTCGTAATTAATTTGTCTTAATTGTTTATATTTATGTAGTTGAAAACGTCGTTTTTTTGTCAAACAAGACATTTATTGGTATATTACTTAGTTGTAACATGATTAATTAGCATTATATTCTTCGATCTACTCGTTACTTGTTTAGCATTCTTTTTGCGTCGATAATTAAGAGGAAGTTCTTAATTGAGAAATTTATGATCTTCAGTTGCTCATATAATAATTTGCTAAAAAAAACAGCTTCTAGCTTATGCCATATCCTGATATGACTGTGAGAGAAGTTCTTAGAGAATTCTTTAAAATTTGCGTCAGATAATCAGTTAGTTGGCAAGTTGTTATCTTTGGCAATCAAAGCCGAACATATCATCTTCAATTCAAATTCCTAGCTATGTCTTTGTACATTTTTGTATTCCTCATTTAAGATATTTGCTACATATGTAGTGATATATAAAATAGGGTTCAAATTGACATACTAGCATCCATTCTCCTGATTTTGGTCAATCTTAAAAGCCAACTTTATAGGGGGTTATATGGTTTACTTGTGTTATCAAGCTACAATAAGCTTAATTAAATATGTTTGGCGAAACAATTATTCCAATAGATTTTTTAAAAGGAAAAATAGTTTATATTAAGAGCTTTCATTCGGGTTTAATGGAAAGTTCTTCTTCTCTTTTTGTTTAAGGATATCAGATATGGGTTTTATGTTTTGTTGCTGCTATTTGCAGTTAGTTTTGGTCTGCTACTTCTTCTTTTCTTTTTTTTGGGTAAAAATGTTTCTACCATGGTAAATATTGCTACTTTTTGTTCAACATGCTTTTTTCCTCTTTTTCTTCTTTTTATCGTTGTTTAGTCTCCTCCTTTGAGCCATTTTTAAATAAAATTTTGCCTTTCAAAAAATAAAATAAAAAATAAGCATAGCTTAACCCCCTCAATTGTTGGGTTATTAAGGCCGGACACAGTAAGGGAGGCGATTGACCTCCATTTTATTCACCACGTCAGCTTTCTCTCACCGACGACATACAAACGATTTTTTACCACACCAAAGTAACCTACACTACAAAAAATATACCCCACAAAAATATCTTTTATATTTAATTAAATACACACAAACACACACAAGAAACACACGACAAAGGTCGTGTACACGATCTTCATCTCAAAAAAATGGGCAATCGATCGATCCTCATTTCATGCCACACTAATGCCGATCGATAGGGACCATTGAATTGTTGATACATTGTCGATGTAAAAGTAAACCTATTGCGTTTATGCTATAGTGTCGGGACTAAACTGTAAATTCTACTTTATTAGTCGGTGGTCAAGTTTTACAAAACATAAACGTGCAAGTGGGAACATATATAACGGTACAATTTAGTCATAGATTCAATATTTCTCACGCTAACGAATATTCTCTATGCAACAAATTCCATTTTGGAGAAGCTTCAAGCTTCTCTAGAAGATCCATTTATTTTCACATAGATGAATGTCCTGTTTGGTATACCATGAACGTAGCAAATTCCTATTTATGGTAAAACTAAGAAACCGATGATAGTTTTACTCTTTTGAATTATTATAGGCTGTGGAACATTATAGAGTTGATTATATCTAAAATTGACAAATTGTTTGTTGAACTTTTTTGAAGCTCTAGAACTACAGGAGTCTAAATTAACATGTTATCAATGTTGTTGTGCCCTTAGGCGGAACCAAGGTGGTTTTGGCATAGTGTAAGTTTTTGTAAAAGGCTTTGATTTTTTTCTAAGCGTATCCGGTTCAAAAAATTGTGTCCCCAATTTTGTTTAAGTTTACATAAAAAAGTAAAGGTTAAAGTTATATGACAGCAAGAAACTTTTTCGAATATTCAATTATCAGTTATGGACACAATAAAATATCACAATACCCATCAAACTATCAAATTTTATTTCAATATCATACTTTTGCTTACCCGTCGTGACCGGCAACCGGCTACACCTGTTAAATTGATTATGTGATTTTTTTTTTCTTAGTTAATTACGTGTATGCTTAAAATCATTTGATAGCAAGGGACTTTCTCAATTGTTTACTTATCAGTCATGGACCCAATATGTATCATATGGGAAGAACACATATATAATATACATAATCTGGCGTGGACAATAACCGTACAATTTATAACGTGGTATGTACATTTGGCAGATGACGTGAATTTTGGAGGTAAAAAACGAGTTTTGTTTATATCAACCCAAAACCAACAAAGTTGGATGGGTATTGAAGTATTTTATTAGATCTATAATTGATAAGTGAACATTTGAGAAAGTTATATGCTATTAGATGACTTTAACCCAAAAAGTAATGGGGCAATTTTGAGACTAGGTCAGTCGCTCAAAGTGTTGGGCTTTTGAGGACTCAAATTAGCGACTTTCTAGAAATAGCCCGAGCGACCTGGGACTTAATAAGAAGGTGACATGTGACACCAAAAAAATGGCGCTCAATCATTAAAGTGGTACTTGTGTCATAGCCCACTATGTGTACCTTTTAAGCGACTTTTTTACAACGACTTTTCATACCTTAAGCGACTTTCTATTTTGTCTTTTTCCACCCAAAAAGTCAAACTTCAAAAAAAATTATTTTATTCTTTTTGCCCCTTCCAATGTTGAGCGACCTAAGCGACTTACGGCTTGGTACTTTGATCAACTTTTTTTATTTTCCACCTTTTTGTACTTGTGTCATTACTTTTGTACTTTTCAACCTTTTTTGCTTTTAACATTTTGGGAATTATGATACGAATCAAGAGAAGACAACTTAGGTCTGGTAGTATATCAGAGTTAGGTCTGTCTTTGTAATTAGGTCTGGTAATGTAAAGTTAAGTCTGGTAGTATGTTTAAGTCTGGTTGACTTATAAAGTTAAGTCTGGTCGTGAAGTTAGGAAAGTTTGTTAGAGATAAGTTAGGAAAAGATACAAAACGTGTAAGTATCTTTATAGAAGATTTGTGAATATCTTCTGAGTCGGTTAGTATTAGGGTTTCCTTGTGTTATAAAAGGATCCCTAAAGATTGTTAGTAACGTGTATGAGTTGTACGAGTTCACTATTGTGATTATAATCAATATAAGAAGTTAGTGATATTCCTGTGTGTTCTTCATTGTTCTTGTTAAGATTCCGCATTAACAACAACAATCACCTAGGGTTTCTCACTTAGATTGGTTCGGATTTATCCTAACCATCTACTAGGTATTCAAGACTACTTAGTGATCCACATACAATTCGTGGACCAACAAGTGGTATCAAAGCAAGGAGAGAGACTCTGAACTCGAAGAACACTAAATACCAAAAACCTAATTCTCACTCAAATCACCCTACACAATGTCTGAATTCGATAAGCCTGAAACTTTCTCAATCCATAACAGTGAGGATGAGAAGTCAAACCATGAAGATGAAGAAAAAACCGAAACTAGTAACTCCCAAACACAACAACAACCCATCCCTTCCACAACCACAATCTCAAACATAAAACTTCCATTACTGAAAAGAGAAGAGTATGATATTTGGGCCATGGAGATGGAACACTATCTGGAGTACATTGATAGTGATGTATGGAAGGTTATTCAAAAGGGAAACTCTAAGAAAAGAATTTCACAAGGGAATGATGGGCAGATCAGAATAATGCCACCAGTATCTGCTGAGGAGATTAGGGCTGTGGAGAAGGAAAAGAAGGCCAGAACCTTGCTTCTTATGGCTATTCCTAAGGAGCATCTACAAAGGTTTCATGGCATCCTTGATGCTAAGGAGATGTGGGAGGCTATCAAGAAACGATTTGGAGGCAATGCAAACTCCAAGAAGATGCAAAAGGCTGTTCTTAAACAGCAATTTGAGACATTCAGTGTTTCAAATACTGAAGGTTTGGAGAAGGGCTATGACAGATTTCAACATCTGTTAACACAACTGGAAGTTCATGGTGCAGCAGTTTCAAATGAAGATGCAAACCACAAGTTCCTTAGATCTTTACCATCAGAATGGGGCAATGTATCTGTGGCGATGAGGATTAAGGAGGAAGTAGATTCAATGACACCTGATGACCTATACAATAATCTCAGGATGTTTGAAAGGGACATCAGTAACAACACTCAGGCTTCAACCAGTTCATCAAATGTTGCTTTTGTGTCACAAAACAAAAATAGTACTTACAAGGTTAAATCTGGTAGTGTTAGGTCTGGTATCTATGAAACTCCTTCAAGTGAAAGGTCTGCTTCAAGTTTTACTGATGAGGTGATACATTCTTTCTTTGCCAATCAAACGGAAGATGAAAGCTTTATTAGTGAAGACCTAGAACAGATTAATGATGCTGAAGTTGAGGAGATGGACATAAAATGGCACATTGCCATGGTTGCTTTAAGGGTCAAACGATTTCAGAAGCAATATGGAAGGACCATCAACTTCAACAACAAATCACCAGTGGGATACACAAAGAGGACAGTTGAATGCTATAACTGTCACAAGCATGGACATTTTTCAAGAGATTGTCCAGAGAAGAAGCCTGCTGATGGGAAAAGAGATGATGATGGGAAGATGGAAAAGAATCAGATGAGCCTGCTGACAATGGAAGCTGGAGGAGTCAACTGGGGTGAGCATCCAAGAGTGAATGAGGAGTCTGATCATGCTCTCATGGCCATTGGTAATGAGGTATCATTATGCTCTAAATTATGCACTGACTCATATAATCATGTTAAGGCTTTGTGTGATGAGCAGCTAGAACAAATAGGTGATCTAGAAGTAAATTTATTAGCACATAAAAATGTTGTAAAAACTTTAGAGGCACAAAAGGTCACCCTTCAAAACCAACATGCTGCTTTAAATGAAAATTTATACTTTCAAGCTAATAAAATATATGAACAAGATGAAAAGCTTAAAAGGTATAGACAATTGGGCCTTAAAATTCAAAAGGAGAGGGATGAGTTGAGAAAAAGGGTAGATCAGTGGAACAATTCAAATAATAACTTGTTTAAGTGTTGGGATTCTCAAATTAAGTCAAATAAAAAATGTGGCTTAGGATATGAGGATAATGAGAATAAGGCTATATTTAAGAATAAAGAAGAAGATTATACTGATAAGCCTTTGTATAATAGGTTTGTTAAGACTGGTGACTTTAAGGGAGTACCACTACCTTTGAGTGATGACTATACTCCTCTTGAAAAAGAAGAGTTGGATGATTCACTCTTTGTGTATGGTAAGAAAGGTCCTCAAGTACCTGAACCAACCACCTCAGAGGACAAATCCAGTAGGTATTCTTCTTGTCAATCCAATGACTCTGAAGGATCTATTGATGGTTCCTCTGATCACTCTAAGTCTGAGTCAAAAAGCGAGATAAAAGAGAATCCTGAATCTAAGGTTGTTGAGAAGCGTGAACCTGTTGTTACTAAACCTATAGTGACTGAACCAAAGGCTA
Organism: Artemisia tridentata subsp. tridentata; assembly: GCA_021014915.2. Lineage (NCBI taxonomy): Eukaryota > Viridiplantae > Streptophyta > Magnoliopsida > Asterales > Asteraceae > Artemisia > Artemisia tridentata. The sequence continues at coordinate 133,179,721 of CP139505.1, read as the reverse complement.
AGACAGTCAAACCTAGTTGTGTTAATCACATAAAAACTCCTAGGGAATCTGTTAAAATGAGTGAGTCACCTAGAAGCAATAGTGTTCACAGAGAAAGTAGGAGTAGTTATACTTATGCTCCTAAAAGATGCTTTGTGTGTGGAAGTTTGAGTCATTTAATAAGAGATTGTGACTTCCATGAAAAGAGAATGAAGAGAGAGGCTGAGCAAAAGAGAATGAATGTTAATATGGGTCATGGTTCAAATAAACCAGTTTGGAATAATGTTAGTAGAATTAATCATGCCAACCAGTTTGTTCCCAGACCTGTCCAACTCAATAACTCTGCCAGACCTAACTCTTATGTTAATTCTGGTAGACAAAATCTTAGGTCTGGCTACAGGAACTTTAATGTGAATAGGCAAAATGTTAATTCTATAAGGCCTAATGTGAATACTGGTTATGTTAGTTCTTTGAGATCTAATGTGAACACTGGCTTTGTGAGACCCAAACAACCTTTTCAAAAACCTCAGGTGAATGCAAATTTTCAAAGAAATAATTTTTATAAAACTAATTCACCTGTGAGAAGACAAGCTGTAAAGCAAAAAGCAAAACCTTTAAAGGGGAATGGGGGGTCTGCTGTTAAGACCTCAGCATGTATGTCTTGGGATTCAAACAAAAATAAATCAATGTATAAATCCCAAAACAACAGTGGATCAGGTTTAATTAAGAAATTTAAGCATGTTGATCCACAAGGCGGACCCAAGCCTACTCAGGCCTAGGTTCCTAAGAGAAACTAATTTCTCTTCTTTTTGTGCAGGATCATCCACTTTGCTATATGGAAGATAGAGGAATTCTTGACAGTGGATGCTCTGGGCACATGACTGGTAACAAGAACTATAGAAATGATTTTCATGAATTCGAAGGAGGTTCTGTTACTTTTGGAGGAAGCAAGGGACAGATAACTGGTAAAGGAAGAATTATTGTGGGCAACATAGAATTTGAAAATGTATCCTTTGTGAAAGAACTTGGGCAGTTCAACCTTTTCTCAATATCACAAATTTGTGATACTCAGCATAAGGTGCTTTTTACTGAAACTGATTGTCTTGTGTTGACTCCGGACTTTAAGATGCCTGAAGAACATCAGATTCTTCTTAAAGTTCCCAAACAACACAAAATGTACAGTTTTGATATGAAAGCATCTAATTCTGCAAAAGGTGCTACCTGTTTGATTGCAAAAGCTACTTTGGATGAATCTAAGTTGTGGCACAGAAGGTTAGGCCATGTGAATTTCAAAAACATGAATAAACTTGTGAAGAATAACCTTGTGAGAGGTTTGCCTTCAAAACTGTTTAAAAATGATCATACTTGTGTGGCTTGCAACAAGGGAAAACAACATAGGGCATCCTGTAAGGTTAAATTAGAAAGATTAATCACTGAACCTTTACATACCTTACATATGGATCTTTTTGGCCCTACATCTGTCCATAGTATAAATCATGCATGCTATTGCCTTGTCATTACAGATGATTGTACTAGATATTGTTGGGTGTTCTTTATGTCTAGGAAGGATGAAGCTACTCCTTTGATTCAAACTTTCATTAGGCAGATTGAAAACCTTCTTGATAAAAGAGTTAAGATCATTAGGAGTGATAATGGCACTGAGTTTAAAAACAAGAGTATGCTAGACTTCTGTGGTAATAAAGGAATTAAGCAACAATTCAGTAATGCAAGAACTCCTCATCAAAATGGAGTTGCTGAGAGAATGAACAGGACACTTGATGAGGCGAAAAGTGTACCGCTTTTAAGGGGTCATTTAAGCCCGAAATCGTATTTATTTGATCAAATATTGCCCTAAATCGTTCCTTTTGTCATTTTAGGTACTTTTGAGGAGAAATCTGGAAAAGGAGGCATTTTGGACGTTTTTGGAGCATTAAAGTGAAGAAAACGGCAAAGTCTCAAGAATCGGCTAAAATTTACCTTTGACGGCGTCAGAATCATCTCTTGACGGCGTCATGCCTTGGCAAGAAAAGTGGGATGTGAAATTTACTCATGACGGGCCAGTGAGTTAGCATGAGAATTCTGACGGCGTCACGCTTTAACTAAATCAAGGGCGTCACGGCTTAAATCATAAGGGGACGGCGTCACGTTCACGAGCTGACGGCGTCAAGCCTTGATAGGCCAGAATGGATTTTTGAAGAGCTAAAGAGGGACGGCGTCAAGAAGGTCACCCGGGAACCCTAAAAGCGGCGAGGTGACGGCGTCACAATCCATAAGGTGACGCCGTCAGATCCAAAAATCTATATATAGTTTTCTAATCTTTTGTCATTAGGGAGAGCTTAGTGTGGAATTTTGGGATAAAACCCTAAGACGATTTTAGCTACTTTTTCAGGGCTTTTTGCCTTGAGATCTTCCATGTTTCATTGAAAGATAAGTTATCAATTAATCATTCAATATGTCTATGTGTTGTTTGATTCTATCTTATGCTTGTCTTTTGTTTAACATGTTAGGCTAATTTTATCTTGTGTTTGCTTAGATCTAATGAAACCTAGCTATTGATTATTGGTTGTTAGTGTGTTGTTAGTTGTATTGGATGATTGTTTATCTATGTTAGGCTTAAGAAAACTGGCTAACTTCCTATTCGGTAACTTGCTTGAACGTCTTAAGAAACATGAACCAAACGCGTACTAAAGGTTTTTATGGTTGTATTTAATGCACAAGCGAATTCTAGTGATCCCATGTTAGGAGCTTCCTAGCCGGCTCGACATAGGAGTGAAGTAGGAGCTTGTAGAGTTTGGGGAAGTAAGTACGCCACCCCACGAATGGTATTAAGGAATACACCCGTCATCCACGCGACTAATACACACTAATTAACCGGTAAAAGATAGTTAGGGAGTAAGGAAATCTAAGTAAACACATTTCTCTACACATAAGTTTCTCACCACATTTCATTTTTGTTATTTTATTTTATTTGCATTCGTAGTAATTTGGGTTAGTTGACTAGCAACTAATTCCGCCCACTCTTCAAAACCGAGATTTTACTTGCTTTCATAAAAATATAAAAACATAAAAAGAATCTTCCTCAACCCTTAGACCTAATTAGAGTAGCCTTTCATACCTAACGAACACTATTCCCTGTGGAGAACGATCAATCCCCCCCGTACTTACCACTACACTATACTACATCGGTCAGGTACACTGCCTGGTGGGGTTGTAAGCCTCTTGGGATCCCTCGAGAGGTAAAACCTGTTGTAAGGTTACAAAACCACGCACATCAAGTTTTTGGCGCCGTTGCCGGGGAATAGTTATTGTTTAGGTTGAATTTTTATTTCTATTAGGTCTACTCACTAGATTCCTTTCTAGTGAGATTTTTATTTTATTTTTCTAGGTTTTCTTTAGTCTATCTATTTTCTTCGTGTCTTTGTTCGTAACCATACCATCCGACATCATGGAAGATGGTAATATCCTTAACCCACACAACCCACCACCACAACAACCACCACCACCTCCTAGAGCCCGTACTTTAGGAGAGTATTCCCGTCCTAGCCACCATGGCTATCGAAACACCATTGAGCTCACTCAAGGAGCCAATATCACACCCTTGCGATCCGACACCATCCGGTTGGTGCAAAGCGGATGCGCATTCCATGGACTTCGTTCTGAAGATCCTAATCAACATCTCAAGGACTTTCTTAAAATCGTTGATTCTATAGACCTTGATGTTGCCACTCGAGAGACGACCCGATTGCGTCTCTTCCAATTCTCTCTGCGGGACCAAGCTAGTCAGTGGCTAGAACGTCAACCCGCAGGATCCATCACCTCTTGGGATGATCTCACTACTCGTTTCCTTGCTCAGTTTTTCCCACCGGGAAGAACTACCAAGCTAAGGAATGATATCTTGATGTTCCAACAACGTCAAGGCGAAACTCTCTACGAGGCATGGACTCGATTCAAGGACTTACTCCAAAAGGTCCCTCACCATGGCATAGAACTTTGGCTCCAAATCCAAATCTTCTATGATCATATCAATCTCTCCACGAGGCAAACCATTGACCAATCGGCCGGTGGTAAGCTACGTGATCTAAGTGCGGAACAATCATGGGCTCTCCTAGAGGATCTTGCTCTTTATGACAACGAAAGTTGGAGTGACCCCCGTGATTTGAATAAAACGGTCAAGGCAATATCTTTGCCTTCTAACAATTCAAGCACTTCTGACCGTAGGATCATAGAACTTGAAGACCAAGTCAAGTTTCTCATGAAATCCTACGAGGCTCCTAAACCTTCAAGCCAAGTGAACAAAATCACTTCTTCATGTGAATTATGTAGTGGTCCCCACGACACTCGTGATTGCATGGAACTCCCCGAACAAGCTTTTGTGGACTACGCATCCTCGCGTACCGACGGAGCGGGAGACAAGTGGTACACTTTCAAACCCGAGCCAAACCATTATGGTGATTCATACAACCCCTCATGGAAAAATCACCCGAACCTTAGGTGGAAACAAAACCAAAACTCTCAACAAACCAATTCTTCCAACCCACCTAATCGTTTCCAATCAAGCGGTTCCTACTCGAACCGTACTTTCAACAACAATCCTTCCGGCAATGGTAGTACCAATAACTTTGAAGGATTGATGTCTCAATTTATGGCATCTCAAGAAGCTCGTTTAGCCAAGTTTGAAGCCGATTTCAAACAAAGACAAAGCGAGATGACCAATAAGATTGACACCTTGTTGAAAGCCCTCAATGACCGAGAAATGGGAGCACTCCCTAGCAACACGGTCAAGAACCCGAAACTAAATGTCAACGCTATTTCATCGGTTTCGTCCCCTAGTTCTTGTCCACAATATTATTCGGTCAATTCCATGAGCACGTGTTTCAAACAAACCCAAATCGTTCCAAATGACCAAGAAGTTATGACATCCAAATTGGTCAACAACATAGTTGAAACACCTTCCACTCAAAACCTTGACGAAGAATTCAAGGAGCTCCACCTTGAAAGTCCGGTTGTTGATGAGTTGGATGAGAAGAAGCTCAAGTTAGGCGAAAAAGGGACCGCCTTTGTTCAAAATAAGCTACCTAAGAAATTAGATGATCCGGGCTTATTTGTTCTACCTTGCAAGATCGGTAATTCGGAGGCTTATGACACATTAGCCGATCTTGGTTCAAGCCTTAACCTACTTCCGTTACCTCTCTACACCTCTCTAAAACTAGGAAAACTTGAAGAAACCGAGGTGATAATAGGCTTAGCGGATGGAAGTGTTGCTTACCCGGTTGGAGTAGTTAAGGACGTGTTAGTGCACATTGGAAAACTAGCCATTTTAGCCGATTTCCACGTCCTTGATATGGTTAGCGACCCTACATGCCCCTTGTTGATAGGTAGAGGATTTTTGGCGACCGCTAGTGCTATGATTGATTGTAAGGAATCTAAGATAGCGGTAGGAGAAGGGGATACTTGGTCAATCTATGATGTTAAGAAACACGCCTATGATACTAGTGAGGAACCGACACCCCATTGGTTAGAATTAAATAGGAGACCATCTAGATATGGACCTTGGATTGATAGAGACTTCATAGGACCCCAACGCCCATTTTACCTAGAAGAGGACTTTGTTAACCGAACACATACGGTAGAACAACTCTTGGCTAGGGACACCGAATTGGATCCATTTGAAGACTCTCTAGTTTTTAGAAAGATGATTGATTTCCTAGGAGTTTTGCCAATTAACCTAGGAATGAATAAGTGGATTTGTGAGGAAGATGATCATAAGTGGAATTGGGATAAACCACCCAAAGATGGAGATGGGTCATGGCATATTAAGATGACATTGTATGACCCGGATGGAGAAAAGTTTGAAAAGACATATCGTACTAAGCGGACCAATAGGAAACTTCAATCCAAGCTTAACCCTAAAGACGTCCTCGATGACGAGCTTACTTACATAGGGTAGCGTGACTTTGAGTCTAGCTACAAGACTCGTTAATAAAGAAAAGCGCTTCTTGGGAGGCAACCCAAGCTTTATTTGTTTTATTTGTTTTGTGTGTTTATTTATTTGTTTGTTTGATTTTATTTGCTTCCGTATGTATGTTTAATTGTTATTCTTATTGATTCATGTTCAAAAGTAATTTGTGAAAATGCTTTATTTTGTTTTTAACTTCGTCTTAACTACATATAAAGGTATTTTGCAAAAGATAAGTGTAAGGGAAATCTAAATCGGTTTATTAGAACACAAATTAACATGAATCGTAATAATAATAAATTAACATACATATCCGTATTTGTTTGAGTCAAATGCTTGTATCGAGTCATAATGATGTTTTGCAGGATTTCCAGGAAGTAAGGTAAAGGTTTTTCCAGAAATTTTCCGGAAACTAAAAATGAAAATTTTTGTCAGGTCATTTCTGACGGCGTCAGGGGTTATAACCTGACGGCGTCAGATTTAATTTCCAGAAATTTTTGAAAGTTTTGTTTTCATAAAAAGTTTTTATTAAAATCTCCAACTTATAATCTCCAGGAATCTGCAAAATTATCATTCCACAAGCATTATATCCTTATATATAGATTTTATCCCGCCGATGTTATGCAGGTTTTCGTGTTTGTTTTCTCAGGTTCAACAGGTTATTTTGGACAAGGAGATGTTTATGGAATCAAGCTTATGGCGATGCATTAGTCATGGAGCTTCAACATTACCTTGGAAGAAGATTTAACCGTGTAATTTCAATATCCAACGAGCGAATCAGGGGAGTATTTGATTTCATTCTTTTACTTTTTACTTTTACATCTTGTTATTTGAACATTGGGGACAATGTTCATCTTAAGTGTAAGGGGAGGGTAAAAGTACGATTTTAGAGAATACAATTACGCTTGATTTTTGTTTGTTTGATAGTAGATGTGTAATAAAACTGAGATAAATACTTGTTAAGGTAATTTTAGTGCCAAATTTACTTAGATTTAAAGGGTTATGAAAGCAAGTAAAATCTCGGTTTTGAAGAGTGGGCGGAATTAGTTGCTAGTCAACTAACCCAAATTACTACGAATGCAAATAAAATAAAATAACAAAAATGAAAAGTGGTGAGAAACTTATGTGTAGTAGATGTGTAATAAAACTGAGATAAATACTTGTTAAGGTAATTTTAGTGCCAAATTTACTTAGATTTAAAGGGTTATGAAAGCAAGTAACTAACCCAAATTACTACGAATGCAAATAAAATAAAATAACAAAAATGAAAAGTGGTGAGAAACTTATGTGTAGTAGATGTGTAATAAAACTGAGATAAATACTTGTTAAGGTAATTTTAGTGCCAAATTTACTTAGATTTAAAGGGTTATAAATACTTAGATTTTAAATTCAACCTAAACAATAACTATTCCCCGGCAGCGGCGCCAAAAACTTGATGTGCGTGGTTTTGTAACCTTACAACAGGTTTTACCTCTCGAGGGATCCCAAGAGGCTTACAACCCCACCAGGCAGTGTACCTGACCGATGTAGTATAGTGTAGTGGTAAGTACGGGGGGATTGATCGTTCTCCACAGGGAATAGTGTTCGTTAGGTATGAAAGGCTACTCTAATTAGGTCTAAGGGTTGAGGAAGATTCTTTTTATGTTTTTATATTTTTATGAAAGCAAGTAAAATCTCGGTTTTGAAGAGTGGGCGGAATTAGTTGCTAGTCAACTAACCCAAATTACTACGAATGCAAATAAAATAAAATAACAAAAATGAAAAGTGGTGAGAAACTTATGTGTAGAGAAATGTGTTTACTTAGATTTCCTTACTCCCTAACTATCTTTTACCGGTTAATTAGTGTGTATTAGTCGCGTGGATGACGGGTGTATTCCTTAATACCATTCGTGGGGTGGCGTACTTACTTCCCCAACTCTACAAGCTCCTACTTCACTCCTATGTCGAGCCGGCTAGGAAGCTCCTAACATGGGATCACTAGAATTCGCTTGTGCATTAAATACAACCATAAAAACCTTTAGTACGCGTTTGGTTCATGTTTCTTAAGACGTTCAAGCAAGTTACCGAATAGGAAGTTAGCCAGTTTTCTTAAGCCTAACATAGATAAACAATCATCCAATACAACTAACAACACACTAACAACCAATAATCAATAGCTAGGTTTCATTAGATCTAAGCAAACACAAGATAAAATTAGCCTAACATGTTAAACAAAAGACAAGCATAAGATAGAATCAAACAACACATAGACATATTGAATGATTAATTGATAACTTATCTTTCAATGAAACATGGAAGATCTCAAGGCAAAAAGCCCTGAAAAAGTAGCTAAAATCGTCTTAGGGTTTTATCCCAAAATTCCACACACTAAGCTCTCCTTAATGACAAAAGATTAGAAAACTATATATAGATTTTTGGATCTGACGGCGTCACCTTATGGATTGTGACGCCGTCACCTCGCCGCTTTTAGGGTTCCCGGGTGACCTTCTTGACGCCGTCCCTCTTTAGCTCTTCAAAAATCCATTCTGGCCTATCAAGGCTTGACGCCGTCGGACCATGAACGTGACGCCGTCCCCTTATGATTTAAGCCGTGACGCCCTTGATTTAGTTAAAGCGTGACGCCGTCAGAATTCTCATGCTAACTCACTGGCCCGTCATGAGTAAATTTCACATCCCACTTTTCTTGCCAAGGCATGACGCCGTCAAGAGATGATTCTGACGCCGTCAAAGGTAAATTTTAGCCGATTCTGAGACTTTGTCGTATTCTTCACTTTAATGCTCCAAAAACGTCCAAAATGCCTCCTTTTCCAGATTTCTCCTCAAAAGTACCTAAAATGACAAAAGGAACGATTTAGGGCAATATTTGATCAAATAAATACGATTTCGGGCTTAAATGACCCCTTAAAAGCGGTACACTTTTCGCCTCATCAAATACCCTTACACTTGAGATTTGCTTGTCCTCAAGCAAATGCGCTTTTATTCTAATCAAAATACAAGTTAGGGGTCATTTAATGCAAACATAAAAGTAATTACAACAAATATTCGTTCCATTTCAATCATAATAAGCACGGAGATTATAAACTAGCACCTCACAAGTAGTGTTTAGATACTCACATCTCTCAAGTGTCATCAAAATAAATCTCATAAATGAAAACGGATAATATCTCTCACTACCTGTCATAGCAAATAGATTACCATAGGCTTGGGAAAGGATCGAAAACCTCCTCCACTAGGCGTAAGCACCTAAGATAAACTATCAAAGAGGGCTTTTAAATGGGTTATAACGTTAGGTGTAGGGAAAAGGAAAACACGGTTTTGTTGGATACGGGATATTTTACTGGTGGCGAGTTAAAAATCTTGATCAATTACATGTACTCTACAATGTTGCTAAGTCAAGACTAGACTCGATCTTAAGCTAGAAACGAAATAACAAAATAACAAAAATATAAAATAAACATAAAATAAAACGGGATGGTAGTCCGTATGTTTTTTTTCTATTTTTCATTTTCTCATTTTTTTGTGTTTTTCTTGATTTTTTTTTTTTTTTTTTTTTTTTTTTTTTTTTCATACACTCTTGCCCTACCATCCAAAATAATACATCATAGGGGCATTGCATCCCCCTTACACTTGAACTTTTACATAACTTTACAAATACTAATCTAATGACTCGAATTAAGATAATTGAAAAACTTGGAGTACTTTTAAAACATTTAGCACATATGGGGGTAATAAATGATGTTCTTCCCCATTACTCCATTATACTAGTACTTTACCCATGAGTCCCAATCGTCCCAAAACAATATGTACAAGGATATGACTCGACTTAGCAACCATGTAATCAATTAGATAATTAACTTGGGTTTAAACAAATGTTGTAACAATAATGCACTAAAAATGAGTGCATACAAGGTAGGCTAAGGCGATTTGGGTGTACATTTAAGTGGGGTGTAACAAATTCTTCCTTTAAGTAAAATGCTTAAAGGTCGAAACGAAAAGATAGGCTCTGAGGGGTGTACTAGGGGTATCGTGTACTAAAAATGAGTACAACGCAAAGGGTGTGGGAGAATTACTTGACCAATGTAGCCAATGTAATTATAACAAAAACACAGGTGTAAAACAATGGGTTAATCCTAATGCCTCTTATCATGTAGTAAATCTAACTACACGAATTTAGTCTCACTTGTGGCCTCGGAATGGTCCTAACGCAAGTTCTAGAATCTAAGTGCTACCGGTACACACATCATAGCAAAATGCTTTTCCTACCAATTCTAGGGGCGAACCTCACATATTTGGGGGTGGAAAATTTTTTAGTGGTACGGTTTTTGTGCTAGTCATATAACTCCTATCCATGAGACGCTCATTAAGATCAAAGTTTCACTCCTATATGTTGTAAAAAATTTTAAATTTGGCACTAAAATTACCTTAACAAGTATTTATCTCAGTTTTATTACACATCTACTATCAAACAAACAAAAATCAAGCGTAATTGTATTCTCTAAAATCGTACTTTTACCCTCCCCTTACACTTAAGATGAACATTGTCCCCAATGTTCAAATAACAAGATGTAAAAGTAAAAAGTAAAAGAATGAAATCAAATACTCCCCTGATTCGCTCGTTGGATATTGAAATTACACGGTTAAATCTTCTTCCAAGGTAATGTTGAAGCTCCATGACTAATGCATCGCCATAAGCTTGATTCCATAAACATCTCCTTGTCCAAAATAACCTGTTAAACCTGAGAAAACAAACACGAAAACCTGCATAACATCGGCGGGATAAAATCTATATATAAGGATATAATGCTTGTGGAATGATAATTTTGCAGATTCCTGGAGATTATAAGTTGGAGATTTAATAAAAACTTTTATGAAAACAAAACTTTCAAAAATTTCTGGAAATTAAATCTGACGCCGTCAGGTTATAACCCCTGACGCCGTCAGAAATGACCTGACAAAAATTTTCATTTTTAGTTTCCGGAAAATTTCTGGAAAAACCTTTACCTTACTTCCTGGAAATCCTGCAAAACATCATTATGACTCGATACAAGCATTTGACTCAAACAAATACGGATATGTATGTTAATTTATTATTATTACGATTCATGTTAATTTGTGTTCTAATAAACCGATTTAGATTTCCCTTACACTTATCTTTTGCAAAATACCTTTATATGTAGTTAAGACGAAGTTAAAAACAAAATAAAGCATTTTCACAAATTACTTTTGAACATGAATCAATAAGAATAAAAATTAAACATACATACGGAAGCAAATAAAATCAAACAAACAAATAAATAAACACACAAAGCAAATAAAACAAATAAAGCTTGGGTTGCCTCCCAAGAAGCGCTTTTCTTTATTAACGAGTCTTGTAGCTAGACTCAAAGTCACGCTACCCTATGTAAGTAAGCTCGTCATCGAGGACGTCTTTAGGGTTAAGCTTGGATTGAAGTTTCCTATTGGTCCGCTTAGTACGATATGTCTTTTCAAACTTCTCTCCATCCGGGTCATACAACGTCATCTTAATATGCCATGACCCATCTCCATCTTTGGGTGGTTTATCCCAATTCCACTTATGATCATCTTCCTCACAAATCCACTTATTCATTCCTAGGTTAATTGGCAGAACTCCTAGGAAATCAATCATCTTTCTAAAAACTAGAGGATCTTCAAATGGATCCAATTCGGTGTCCCTAGCCAAGAGTTGCTCCACCGAATGCGTTCGGTTAACAAAGTCCTCTTCTAGGTAAAATGGGCGTTGGGGTCCTATGAAGTCTCTATCAATCCAAGGTCCATATCTAGATGGTCTCCTATTTAATTCTAACCAATGGGGTGTCGGTTCCTCACTAGTATCATAGGCGTGTTTCTTAACATCATAGATTGACCAAGTATCCCCTTCTCCTACCGCTATCTTGGATTCCTTACAATCAATCATAGCACTAGCGGTCGCCAAAAATCCTCTACCTATCAACAAGGGGCATGTAGGGTCGCTAACCATATCAAGGACGTGGAAATCGGCTAAAATGGTTAGTTTTCCAATGTGCACTAACACGTCCTTAACTACTCCAACCGGGTAAGCAACACTTCCATCCGCTAAGCCTATTATCACCTCGGTTTCTTCAAGTTTTCCTAGTTTTAGAGAGGTGTAGAGAGGTAACGGAAGTAGGTTAAGGCTTGAACCAAGATCGGCTAATGTGTCATAAGCCTCCGAATTACCGATCTTGCAAGGTAGAACAAATAAGCCCGGATCATCTAATTTCTTAGGTAGCTTATTTTGAACAAAGGCGGTCCCTTTTTCGCCTAACTTGAGCTTCTTCTCATCCAACTCATCAACAACCGGACTTTCAAGGTGGAGCTCCTTGAATTCTTCGTCAAGGTTTTGAGTGGAAGGTGTTTCAACTATGTTGTTGACCAATTTGGATGTCATAACTTCTTGGTCATTTGGAACGATTTGGGTTTGTTTGAGACACGTGCTCATGGAATTGACCGAATAATATTGTGGACAAGAACTAGGGGACGAAACCGATGAAATAGCGTTGACATTTAGTTTCGGGTTCTTGACCGTGTTGCTAGGGAGTGCTCCCATTTCTCGGTCATTGAGGGCTTTCAACAAGGTGTCAATCTTATCGGTCATCTCGCTTTGTTTTTGTTTGAAATCGGCTTCAAACTTGGCTAAACGAGCTTCTTGAGATGCCATAAATTGAGACATCAATCCTTCAAAGTTATCGGTACTACCATTGCCGGAAGGATTGTTGTTGAAAGTACGGTTCGAGTAGGAACCGCTTGATTGGAAACGATTAGGTGGGTTGGAAGAATTGGTTTGTTGAGAGTTTTGGTTTTGTTTCCACCTAAGGTTCGGGTGATTTTTCCATGAGGGGTTGTATGAATCACCATAATGGTTTGGCTCGGGTTTGAAAGTGTACCACTTGTCTCCCGCTCCGTCGGTACGCGAGGATGCGTAGTCCACAAAAGCTTGTTCGGGGAGTTCCATGCAATCACGAGTGTCGTGGGGACCACTACATAATTCACATGAAGAAGTGATTTTGTTCACTTGGCTTGAAGGTTTAGGAGCCTCGTAGGATTTCATGAGAAACTTGACTTGGTCTTCAAGTTCTATGATCCTACGGTCAGAAGTGCTTGAATTGTTAGAAGGTAAAGATATTGCCTTGACCGTTTTATTCAAATCACGGGGGTCACTCCAACTTTCGTTGTCATAAAGAGCAAGATCCTCTAGGAGAGCCCATGATTGTTCCGCACTTAGATCACGTAGCTTACCACCGGCCGATTGGTCAATGGTTTGCCTCGTGGAGAGATTGATATGATCATAGAAGATTTGGATTTGGAGCCAAAGTTCTATGCCATGGTGAGGGACCTTTTGGAGTAAGTCCTTGAATCGAGTCCATGCCTCGTAGAGAGTTTCGCCTTGACGTTGTTGGAACATCAAGATATCATTCCTTAGCTTGGTAGTTCTTCCCGGTGGGAAAAACTGAGCAAGGAAACGAGTAGTGAGATCATCCCAAGAGGTGATGGATCCTGCGGGTTGACGTTCTAGCCACTAACTAGCTTGGTCCCGCAGAGAGAATTGGAAGAGACGCAATCGGGTCGTCTCTCGAGTGGCAACATCAAGGTCTATAGAATCAACGATTTTAAGAAAGTCCTTGAGATGTTGATTAGGATCTTCAGAACGAAGTCCATGGAATGCGCATCCGCTTTGCACCAACCGGATGGTGTCGGATCGCAAGGGTGTGATATTGGCTCCTTGAGTGAGCTCAATGGTGTTTCGATAGCCATGGTGGCTAGGACGGGAATACTCTCCTAAAGTACGGGCTCTAGGAGGTGGTGGTGGTTGTTGTGGTGGTGGGTTGTGTGGGTTAAGGATATTACCATCTTCCATGATGTCGGATGGTATGGTTACGAACAAAGACACGAAGAAAATAGATAGACTAAAGAAAACCTAGAAAAATAAAATAAAAATCTCACTAGAAAGGAATCTAGTGAGTAGACCTAATAGAAATAAAAATTCAACCTAAACAATAACTATTCCCCGGCAGCGGCGCCAAAAACTTGATGTGCGTGGTTTTGTAACCTTACAACAGGTTTTACCTCTCGAGGGATCCCAAGAGGCTTACAACCCCACCAGGCAGTGTACCTGACCGATGTAGTATAGTGTAGTGGTAAGTACGGGGGGGATTGATCGTTCTCCACAGGGAATAGTGTTCGTTAGGTATGAAAGGCTACTCTAATTAGGTCTAAGGGTTGAGGAAGATTCTTTTTTAGTGGTACGGTTTTTGTGCTAGTCATATAACTCCTATCCATGAGACGCTCATTAAGATCAAAGTTTCACTCCTATATGTTGTAAAAAATTTTAAATTTGGCACTAAAATTACCTTAACAAGTATTTATCTCAGTTTTATTACACATCTACTATCAAACAAACAAAAATCAAGCGTAATTGTATTCTCTAAAATCGTACTTTTACCCTCCCCTTACACTTAAGATGAACATTTTTTCCACCCCCAAATTTAAAATTTTTTACAACATATAGGAGTGAAACTTTAGTTCTAATAAGCGTCTCACGGATAGGAGTTATATGACTAGCACAAAAACCGTACCACAAAAAAATTTTCCACCCCCAAATATGTGAGGTTCACCCCTAGAATTGGTAGGAAAAGCATTTATGCTATGATGTGTGTACCGGTAGCACTTAGATTCTAGAACTTGCGTTAGGACCATTCCGAGGCCACAAGTGAGACTACATTCGTGTAGTTAGATTTACTACATGATAAGAGGCATTAGGATTAACCCATTGTTTTACACCTGTGTTTTTGTTATAATTACATTGGCTACATTGGTCAAGTAATTCTCCCACACCCTTTGCGTTGTACTCATTTTTAGTACACGATACCCCTAGTACACCCCTCAGAGCCTATCTTTTCGTTTCGACCTTTAAGCATTTTACTTAAAGGAAGAATTTGTTACACCCCACTAAAATGTACACCCAAATCGCCTTAGCCTACCTTGTATGCACTCATTTTTAGTGCATTATTGTTACAACATTTGTTTAAACCCAAGTTAATTATCTAATTGATTACATGGTTGCTAAGTCGAGTCATATCCTTGTACATATTGTTTTGGGACGATTGGGACTCATGGTAAAGTACTAGTGTAATGGAGTAATGGGGAAGAACATTATTTATTACCCCCATATGTGCTAAATGTTTTAAAAGTACTCCAAGTTTTTCAATTATCTTAATTCGAGTCATTAGATTAGTATTTGTAAAGTTATGTAAAAGTTCAAGTGTAAGGGGAATGCAATTCCCCTATGATGTATTATTTTGGATGGTAGGGCAAGAGTGTATGAAAAAAAAAAAAAAAAAAAAAAAAAAAAAAAAAATCAAGAAAAACACAAAAAAATGAGAAAATGAAAAATAGAAAAAAACATACGGACTACCATCCCGTTTTATTTTATGTTTGTTTTATATTTTTGTTATTTTGTTATTTCGTTTCTAGCTTAAGATCGAGTCTAGTCTTGACTTAGCAACATTGTAGAGTACATGTAATTGATCAAGATTTTTAACTCGCCACCAGTAAAATATCCCGTATCCAACAAAACCGTGTTTTCCTTTTCCCTACACCTAACGTTATAACCCATTTAAAAGCCCTCTTTGATAGTTTATCTTAGGTGCTTACGCCTAGTGGAGGAGGTTTTCGATCCTTTCCCAAGCCTATGGTAATCTATTTGCTATGACAGGTAGTGAGAGATATTATCCGTTTTCATTTATGAGATTTATTTTGATGACACTTGAGAGATGTGAGTATCTAAACACTACTTGTGAGGTGCTAGTTTATAATCTCCGTGCTTATTATGATTGAAGTGGAACGATTATTTGTTGTAATTACTTTTATGTTAGCATTAAATGACCCCTAGCTTGTATTTTGATTAGAATAAAAGCGCATTTGCTTGAGGACAAGCAAATCTCAAGTGTAAGGGTATTTGATGAGGCGAAAAGTGTACCGCTTTTAAGGGGTCATTTAAGCCCGAAATCGTATTTATTTGATCAAATATTGCCCTAAATCGTTCCTTTTGTCATTTTAGGTACTTTTGAGGAGAAATCTGGAAAAGGAGGCATTTTGGACGTTTTTGGAGCATTAAAGTGAAGAAAACGGCAAAGTCTCAAGAATCGGCTAAAATTTACCTTTGACGGCGTCAGAATCATCTCTTGACGGCGTCATGCCTTGGCAAGAAAAGTGGGATGTGAAATTTACTCATGACGGGCCAGTGAGTTAGCATGAGAATTCTGACGGCGTCACGCTTTAACTAAATCAAGGGCGTCACGGCTTAAATCAAAGAGGGACGGCGTCACGTTCACGAGCTGACGGCGTCAAGCCTTGATAGGCCAGAATGGATTTTTGAAGAGCTAAAGAGGGACGGCGTCAAGAAGGTCACCCGGGAACCCTAAAAGCGGCGAGGTGACGGCGTCACAATCCATAAGGTGACGCCGTCAGATCCAAAAATCTATATATAGTTTTCTAATCTTTTGTCATTAGGGAGAGCTTAGTGTGTGGAATTTTGGGATAAAACCCTAAGACGATTTTAGCTACTTTTTCAGGGCTTTTTGCCTTGAGATCTTCCATGTTTCATTGAAAGATAAGTTATCAATTAATCATTCAATATGTCTATGTGTTGTTTGATTCTATCTTATGCTTGTCTTTTGTTTAACATGTTAGGCTAATTTTATCTTGTGTTTGCTTAGATCTAATGAAACCTAGCTATTGATTATTGGTTGTTAGTGTGTTGTTAGTTGTATTGGATGATTGTTTATCTATGTTAGGCTTAAGAAAACTGGCTAACTTCCTATTCGGTAACTTGCTTGAACGTCTTAAGAAACATGAACCAAACGCGTACTAAAGGTTTTTATGGTTGTATTTAATGCACAAGCGAATTCTAGTGATCCCATGTTAGGAGCTTCCTAGCCGGCTCGACATAGGAGTGAAGTAGGAGCTTGTAGAGTTTGGGGAAGTAAGTACGCCACCCCACGAATGGTATTAAGGAATACACCCGTCATCCACGCGACTAATACACACTAATTAACCGGTAAAAGATAGTTAGGGAGTAAGGAAATCTAAGTAAACACATTTCTCTACACATAAGTTTCTCACCACATTTCATTTTTGTTATTTTATTTTATTTGCATTCGTAGTAATTTGGGTTAGTTGACTAGCAACTAATTCCGCCCACTCTTCAAAACCGAGATTTTACTTGCTTTCATAAAAATATAAAAACATAAAAAGAATCTTCCTCAACCCTTAGACCTAATTAGAGTAGCCTTTCATACCTAACGAACACTATTCCCTGTGGAGAACGATCAATCCCCCCCGTACTTACCACTACACTATACTACATCGGTCAGGTACACTGCCTGGTGGGGTTGTAAGCCTCTTGGGATCCCTCGAGAGGTAAAACCTGTTGTAAGGTTACAAAACCACGCACATCAACACTTATTGAGGCAGCTAGGACTATGCTAGCAGATTCTCTCTTACCTACAACATTTTGGGCTGAAGCAGTCAGCAATGCCTGTTACATCTTTAATAGGGTTAGAGTGACCAAGCCTCAAAATAAAACCCCTTATGAACTTATGTTTGGCCATAAACCAGTTGTTAGCCACATAAGACCTTTTGGGTGTCATGTTACCATTCTGGATACTTTAAGTGTTCTTGGAAAATTTGAAGGAAAGTCTGATGAAGGGTTTTTACTTGGGTATGCATTAAACAGTAAAGCCTTTAGGGTTTACAATCTAGTATCCAAGAAAGTAGAAGAAAATCTGCATGTAAACTTTCTTGAAGAAAAACCCAATGTCAAGGGAATTGGTCATAGATGGATGTTTGATATTGATTATTTAACTGATTCTATGAATTATATTCCTGTCTCCAAGGAGAATCAAATTAACCCTATTGCAGGTACCAAAGAAGTTACTAACAATGCAGGTACCAAAGATCCTTCTAATACAGGGAACACTGATGATGTGGCTGAGCTTGTTGTGATTCCATCTACAGAGACCAAGTCTGTTGCAGCTGAAGCAGAAATCAAGTCTTCTTCCTCTCAAGAAAAGGATTCTGAATTCAAATCTCAAGTTTCTGGAAAAGTAGTATCCCCTAACCTTACCAGTACTTCTCATTTTAAGTCTGGTAGTAGTGCTCAACCAGACCTTTCTTCAAGTACTGCTTGTGCTGATTCTGAGATGCCAGAACTTGAAGTATTTCCAAATCCTAATGAAGGTATCTTTGAAGGGGCTTCCTATGATGAAGGAGGCATTGTCACTGATTTCAACAACTTACCCACTGAAGTGGAGGTCAGTCCAACTCCCACTCTCAGGATTCACACCATTCATCCCAAGAGTCAAATAATTGGCAATCCCAAATCTGCTGTTCAAACAAGAAGTAGGGTGCAACATCAGTCTGATTCTCTTGCACTCATTAGCCTGATTAAGCAACAACAAAGGGTCAATCATAAGGACCAGCAACATTGCTTATTTGCTTGCTTTCTTTCTCAAAGTGAACCCACTACAGTTTCTGAAGCTTTAGGGGAGGAAAGTTGGGTAGAAGCTATGCAAGAAGAGTTGTTGCAGTTCAAGCTACAGAAAGTATGGGTTCTTGTAGACCTACCTAATGGAGCTAAAGTTATTGGTACTAAATGGGTCTTCAGGAATAAAAGGGATGAAAGAGGGGTAGTTGTAAGGAACAAAGCAAGGTTGGTAGCACAAGGATACAAACAGGAGGAGGGCATAGATTATGATGAGGTTTTTGCTCCTGTAGCAAGGATTGAGGCTATCAGGTTATTTTTGGCCTATGCATCATACATGGGATTCAAGGTGTATCAGATGGATTTCAAAAGTGCTTTCCTTTATGGCACTATTGAAGAAGATGTGTATGTACATCAACCTCCTGGTTTTGAGGATCCTGCTAACCCCAATCAAGTGTATAAGGTTATTAAAGCTTTATATGGTCTTCATCAAGCTCCTAGAGCTTGGTATGAAACTCTTACACAGTTTCTTGAAGAACATGGATACATCAGGGGTGTAATTGACAAGACTTTATTCATTAAGAGAGACCAGAAGGATATCATTCTTGTTCAAATTTATGCGGATGATATCATTTTTGGATCAACAAGAAAGTCTTGGTGTGATGAATTTGAAGGTTTAATGAAGAGCAGGTTTGAAATGAGCTCAATGGGAGAACTTACATTTTTCTTGGGACTACAAGTTAAACAAAAGGATGATTGACTTTTTATTTCTCAAGACAAGTATGTTGCAGAAATTTTGAGAAAGTTTGAGTTCTCAAATGTGAAGACAGCAGTCACTCCCATGGAGAACAAGGTGCCTTTAACAAAGGATGAAGATGCTGCTGATGTGAATGTGCATCTTTACAGATCCATGATAGGCTCCCTCATGTATCTTACTGCTTCTAGACCTGACATTATGTATGCAGTTTGTATCTGTTCACGTTTTCAGGTACAACCAAAGACTTCACATCTTCATGCTGTGAAAAGAATCTTTAGGTACTTAAAGGGCAAACCAAATTTGGGCCTTTGGTATCCTAAGGAGTCATCTTTTGACCTGACAGCTTATTCAGATAGTGACTATGCTGGTGCAAGCCTGGATAGGAAATCCACAACAGGAGGTTGTCAATTCCTTGGAAGGAGGTTGATATCTTGGCAATGCAAGAAGCAGACAATTGTGGCCAATTCAACTACTGAGGCTGAGTATGTAGCAGCTGCACATTGCTGTGGACAAGTTTTGTGGATTCAGAATCAGATGCTGGACTATGGTTTGAATTTTATGAATACTGTTATCCACATAGATAATAAGAGTACTATCTGTATTGTTAAGAACCCAGTATATCACTCTAAAACTAAGCATATAGAAATCAGGCATCACTTCATTAGAGATTGCTTTGAAAAGAAGTTGATTAGAGTGGAGAAAATACATACAGATTTTAATGTTGCTGACCTGTTAACTAAGGCATTTGATGGTCCTAGATTCAATTATCTGGTAGTTAACATTGGTATGATGAACCCATAGTTTGAGTTAAGGGGAGGTTTGGCTTAAGGGGAGGCCAATCTGTAAAGTATGTTAAGTATGAGTACTTACCAGCATTTAGGTTATCTTTAAGTCTTGTAGTTTTGTTTTTAGGTCTGTTAGTGATAAAAAAAAAAAAAAAAAAAAAAAAAAAAGATTTTTGTCTTCTATTTCTGTTATAGATAATGCTGGATTAAGTGAATTTTCACAAGTTGTTAAGTGAGACTATTGGAACTTCTCACTTGGTGGAGGTGCTTTGCACTAACACATCAAAAGGTTATCAGTCCACCTTGTCTCATCAACACAAGGACTGGCTAATCCTGAGCAAACGGCTAACAGGTAAAGATTGCTCAAATCCGTTTATGGCTGACAATTTGCCAAAAATTGTATGGTATTCAACTCACCATATCTATGATAAGTGAAGAGTTGGCTAGCCCACAAGGTTATGGCTTGTGGTAAAGGCTATGCAAAACCATAAATGGTAATCAATTCACCATGATGAGGTGCTTTTCCATCAAAGAATTGACTAGTCCAGAAGCAAACGGCTTTTGGTAAAGACTTAACAAATCCGTTGATAAGCTGATGATTTGCTAAAAATCATATGGTTATTAATGTACCATGGTCTTACACACCAAAACATTGGCTACTCCAGTGGTAATGGCTATTGGTAAAGAGATTTTAAATCCATTACATTTTCAATGATTCACCTCTCACAGATGGTAACACATTTGGAAGTGATGAGAATAGTCTGGAACTTAAATGAATTTGATGTACATATAGTCAATGTTGCTGCAAAGACCATATCAGAAGAGCTTATCAAGATTCAAGCTGCTAGAAGAGATCAAGACCTAAATACAGTTCAAAGTGTTCATGATTCAATCCTCAGAAGGCTTAATCAGAAGAACTTGAAGTTCATGGAGCATGAAGATCAAGTTAGGGGAGGATTGTTGGGAATTATGATACGAATCAAAAGAAGACAACTTAGGTCTGGTAGTATATCAGAGTTAGGTCTGTCTTTGTAATTAGGTCTGGTAATGTAAAGTTAAGTCTGGTAGTATGTTTAAGTCTGGTTGACTTATAAAGTTAAGTCTGGTCGTGAAGTTAGGAAAGTCTGTTAGAGATAAGTTAGGAAAAGATACAAAACGTGTAAGTATCTTTATAGAAGATTTGTGAATATCTTCTGAGTCGGTTAGTATTAGGGTTTCCTTGTGTTATAAAAGGATCCCTAAAGATTGTTAGTAACGTGTGTGAGTTGTACGAGTTCACTATTGTGATTATAATCAATATACGAAGTTAGTGATATTCATGTGTGTTCTTCATTGTTCTTGTTAAGATTCCGCATTAACAACAACAATCACCTAGGGTTTCTCACTTAGATTGGTTCGGATTTATCCTAACCATCTACTAGGTATTCAAGACTACTTAGTGATCCACATACAATTCGTGGACCAACATTTTTTACTTTTAACATTTTTGTATTTTTCACCTTTTTGTATTATTTTTTAAATACTTTATAAAATACTTTATAAACACTTTTTTATTTCAAAATCTTGAGCGACTTAAAAAAAATTTAAGCGACTATATTTTCTTTAAGCGAATTTTTTTTAAAACACCCTCCATTAACCCCCCCACACACCCTCTTCACTTACCGTTACACCTACTGTAAATCAAACCCCAAAATTAAAATCAAAATCAAAGTATAAACCCTAACCCCAAATTCTGTATTCCAATTTCAATAAAGCGGTCAATTTCAATAAACCCTAACCCTAGACACAGCCATTATTAATTATTGAAGACCTACATGAAAAATCTAAGCAGATACTTTGATGCAAAGATCACTGTTCGTTCGAAGGTACATTATCTAGAAACGATTAAAGGTAAGTTGGGAAAGAATCAATCTCGAATTAGCCTGTTCCGAGAAAGTGTTTTCGGTCCATGGTTAGATATACCCTCTTGTCATGCAAATGATAACCATTTGCTAAACTTCGTTTTACAGCACCAGGTATATATTCCAAAATTGCTTGATCATTGCCCCCCTATTTCCTACAGAATTGGGGATAATGTTTTGCAATTTGGTTGTTGGGAGTTTCTATTGATTACTGGTTTTGTTTTTGGTCCTTTGCATGACCATGTAGAAGTTGATAATACCCCGTTTGGTTTGCGACTCTTTTTTAAAAAAAAGATTCAAAGAAAGTTTATTGTGAAAGGTACTAAGCTTTTAGCTATTTTGAAAAACGATAAAAAATTTGATGCATTATCAAATGAGGATGCGGTTAGAGTTTGCCTGTTAATAGTGGTTGAGGTCATATTCAATGGTCGTGGACCTTGGTACATTGTTCCTAATCATTTTTTGCAACTGGTTGAGGATTTTTCTGCTTGGAATGCCTATCCATGGGGGGAGTTCTTGTGGAGACGTTTCTACGTCAATTTAGCAAATGTAGTTCATAGGCATTATGAAGCTTACTACATGAAGAAGCAGGAGTTAAGCCCAACTAAAACTGCCACATATAGTCTATGTGGTTTTATTTGGGCTTTTAAGGTTTGATTTTGGAAGAAAAAAAACTTTTTGTAATTCTTGTTGTGTTTTCGTGTACTAAGAGTAACATTAGTTGTATTGTTTTCGTGTTAGATTTGGATTCTTGAAAGTTATCCCAACAGCATGTCATGGTGGAACAAAGACCGGAGTAAGATCCCACGTGGTGTTTCATGGTCAAAGGGTAAAACGTTCCGAAAACATGATTATAATCTACTTTGTGGTTCGGTAAGCATTTCCATTGTTTTTTGTTATTTGTCAAATAAGTTACGACTTCTCTATATTTGTTTTTGACATTACAATAATTTGTTACCTAGGGTTCGAATCCAATATTGAAACTTGTTCCAACTAGTGAAGAAAGGTTGCAACCATGGTTTGTACGTAGTAATCACTATTTTGTGGAGCTGAATCTTATTCAAAGCCAAGCAGACGTTGCAGATGATGCCGTTGAGGTAAATTGTAAATTTTCAAAAAATTTTGTTTGATCCTAAACCCTTTAAACATTGAGACATAAAATATTGTTGTACATTTGCAGAAATCATAATAAATACAGGTAGAAATATGCCATTTGAATAAATATGTACTTGATACCTAAATAGACAACTATACTTAAAAATGGTTAACCTATATAGACAACTATATATTCCATTTGTGCATATGTACTTCAAAACATAAGATTAGGGCCTCAGCTATAAACCCTTTTAAGCATTAAAGTCCTAATAAATGCAAGTAGTTGACAAAAGCTTTAACTATATAGTGTATAACTAGAAGGTTTTGTACCACTTGGGGTCTATGACCATACTTCAAACTTATTTTGTCTATTTTATTAACTTTTCCCACAACATTGATAGCAATTTACATTGTTTTGTAGGCTAATGTAGGTGCAGAAGATGGAGAGATACATGTAGATGCACAAGAGCAAGAGGTGCAATCAGCTGGACCAGAAAACTCCAAACGACCTAACTTAGCTGCTGAGGTTGAGGCCTTGAAGGCAATAGTTTGTTTAATCGATACACGAGGAGAAAATGTGGACGTGCTTAATGATGTTAAAAAAAAGACTTGCGATTGTTGAGAAAGCTCTGAACATACAACATCAAGGGGTGAGCTGTGTAAATTTATTTTTTTATCAACACAATTATTTGAGGATACCATTTTTTTTTCACAAAAAAATGAAGAAAATATATATATTTAATGAAACAGGCTTCAACCTCTATTCATGAAACATCTGAAGTAAGGCCAAATGTTGGTGATCACTTTGTTTCCAAAGATGCAAATGTAAGATGATATTTTCAATTTGTCACATATATCTATATTTCTTTTTTGATAGTAAATTCATATTATATTTTGAATTTCAGGCTTCAAGTCCTATTCATGACAATTCAGAGGTACAACAATTTGTCGATGAAGATTTAGCTTCCAAAGATGCCATGGTAATATCCTTTAATATTTTTTAATCCTTTAGGTATCCTTCTTTTATTATAATTACTTTTTTTGTATATTTTCAAATTCAGACTTCAAGCCCCATTGAGAATGAAATTCAGAACGAAAGCCCTATTCGTACTCATGTTGACGCCGAAGATGGGATGCTGTTTGACAATAATGATGTTAAAAAGGTAATATTCTCCGTAATCGTAAATTTGTTTATGTTTCTTTTTTAACCCACCTATTCATATGTTGTTAATTACAAACCATAAGCCCAACGGCTAATGTATCATGCAAGACATCAATATCTGCTGCTCAAAATAATGACGAACATGGGAAGCTTAATTATCTTGACCCTGCCGCGTATCCATCCTCCATGTCACAACTTAAGAATTATCTTTCAATTGGAGATTTCCCAGTAGTTGATCACATGCAAGTTGATAATTCTAGTGATATCCATTTACCTAATTTAAATGACCATTTTTCTCAATCGGCTGTTGATGTACGTATACAATTTATAAAAAATCCACAGTTTAGAGTTGTTTGCTATTTACTTTCTTATTATATTTGTGTTGACATAAATAATGCCTAAAAACATTATCAATATTTATTCATATCTCTATGTTTTGATGATCACAAAATCTAAACTCATTAAAACTTAAACTTATAAAATAAACAAGTACTTAGTTATAAATATTCACTTCTACAACTAAAATCACTTAAGGTATGAATGAACTAATGTTTAATGCATTATATGATCAAAGGAACATTTTCTTAATAACTATATTTTTTTATAAAATGTCAAAAACATTTTATATATTTTAGAAAAACATTTTTGGTAATAAATAAAAAGGTTTAATTCATTATAAATTTATGAATTCAAAATTTTAACCAAAATCAGTAAAAATGTTTCAGAAAAACCTTCCCCACAAAAAGACAAAACTGGGCAACGGATGGCTTGGGCGGCCCCCTTAATTTTGCTAGGCGGCCCCCTTAAAATTAAGGGGACCGCCCCCTATTTAAGGGGCCGGCCACGCTCCAGTAGGTTCCAGCTGTCCAGTTTTTCTGCCTATAAATACCAGCCTTTCCCTGGATTTTTACTCACCCTTTTGCACTAAAACTTTCTGTTGTAGATCTCATTTCATATCTTCTAAAAACCTTTGATCATGTAATCTTAAGCATTGGTTTCCAAGTGATCCAAGCTTCCACCATCCAAGTGCAAAAGAAGAATACTTCTATCAATCAAGACTAGAAGTATTATAACTTAGTAGCATCTTGTTACTCAAGTTATTTGTTTTGTATACTTTGTAAATCTTTCATTCATTTGTGTAAAGTGTGTATATAAGTTGTAAATATAAGTGATTAGGCTAGAGTAGTGTGTAAGTAGTGAAGAAGGTGGATAAGTAGTTGTGGAGTAAAGAAGTAGAGTAGAAGTCTTGTAAAGTTGTGAAGTAGAGAAGTCTTGTAGCCGTTGTGAAGCCATAGCCTAGAAGTCGTGAAGCCGTAGCATAGAGGTTGTGTAGCGGTCGTGTTAAAGCCATGAAGTCCTAGTCGTGAAGTCCTAGTGTTGAAGTCGTGAAGCCGTAGCATAGAGGTTGTGTAGCGGTCGTGTTGAAGCCATGAAGTCCTAGCCGTGAAGTCCTAGTGTTGAAGTCGTGAAGCCGTAGCATAGAGGTTGTGTAGCAGTCGTGTTGAAGCCATGAAGTCCTAGTTGTGAAGTCCTAGTGTTGAAGTCGTGAAGCCGTAGCATAGAGGTTGTGTAGCGGTCGTGTTGAAGCCATGAAGTCCTAGTGTTGGA
The DNA here is from genome assembly GCA_021014915.2 of Artemisia tridentata subsp. tridentata. Lineage (NCBI taxonomy): Eukaryota > Viridiplantae > Streptophyta > Magnoliopsida > Asterales > Asteraceae > Artemisia > Artemisia tridentata. The sequence goes on along the minus strand of CP139505.1, from coordinate 133,153,958 downwards.
GTCGTGAAGCCGCAGCATAGAGGTTGTGTAGCAGTCGTGTTGAAGTCGTGAAGAAGTCGTGAAGCAGTCGTGAAGCCGTTGTGAAGTAGTCGTGAATAAGTTGTGAAGAAGTTGTGTTGTGAAGTTGTGAGATTGGTTCTAGCTACGATTAGAACTCGACATTTAGCTTTGTGTCGTTAAACCCATGTATGCCAAAGTTGTGTACGGTTTTCTCCGCCATAAGGGAGCTTATTGAAGTTGTGAAGAAAACTCTCGAGCTTGGTGCTCGGGGAGTGGAGTAGGGCAAGGAAGGTGTCCTTGTAGCCGAACCACTATAAATCCCTCGTGTCTCGGTTAGATCTTTCCATCTCTTACTTACATCTTTATTTATATCGTCATTACTTTTATAACATATAGGCATATATAACTGTTAGTAATAATTAGAAGTTGACTTCACATATAGATCAAATTGAAACTCCATTCAAGAAACCAAAACTTTTACAATCAATTTAAAAGAATACATATATTACTAATAATAAGGTTCAAGTTTTATTTTTCATACAAACTTGAATCTAAGTGTTTTAAAAATAAATAAAGGTTTTCATAATAAAATTAAAAAGACATAAAACTATTCAACCCCCCATTCTAGTTTTCCACAATTATATATGTGTTTTCATGTAAACTTACAGTGCCATCAGTATGATGATGATTTCAATGATACGATTAAAGCTGTTGATGATTCTCTACCTAGAGAGAAACTGGATTGTCATTTTGCTAATATGATAGAAGCGGCTGCTGAATCAATGGCTTTAGAAGGTAAATCAAAATGTCCAAATGAATTAGGAGAGTCGGTGTCTGCTGTTGAAGAGAGCAAGGCTGATGGGCATGCTTGTGACAAATATGATAATAATTGTGAGCAAGTGGGAGATGACGTGTTGGATATTGAAGTCAACATTGCGGATGGGCATGTTACTGATAATCATGAACATGAAGGTGAAAAAGTAAGCGAGACTATGTTAGAAATGGATGAGAAGATTGAGGATGGGCATGTTACTGATAGAGAAGCTCATAATGGTGAGAAAGTAAGTGACCATGTGTTGGATAATGAAGAGAACATTGCGGATGGGCATGTTACTAATACATATGGTCACGATTGTGAGAAAGTAAGCGAGCATGTGTTAGTTATGGAAGAGTCGAAGGCTGCCGAATACAAAGATGTTGAAGAGAACAAGGCTGATGGGCATGTTGTTGAGACCAGTGATAATGATTCTGAGAACTTAGGAGAGGCGTCGTTAGATAATCAAGAAAACATTACTGCTGGTGAGAAAGTAATAGATACGGTGTTAGGTATGGAAGAGACGATGGCTGATCAGGACATGGATGTTGAAGAGAACATTGCTGGTGGTGAGAAAGTAATGGAGGTTGTGTTACATATGGAAGAGACGAGGGCTGATGAGAAAGGTGATATATCGATCAAAAGTTAAAAGAAACGGTATCTGATATTGCAAATGAGGCAGTAAGCAAGGTGGTTTTTGACAAAATCGACCAGGATGCTAAGAAAGCAAGAAATGTCGTTTTTGTTAAATCTGAAAAAAAACACTCGTCAGGAGGTTGTGAAAGAAGGACAAGTCAACAAGCCTTTGACTGAAGTTCCTGAGGTACTTTAATATATGACTACATTATTTTTTTATTACAAATATCAAAGGGCAATAACGATGTTAATATCAATGCTGAACTTTGCGTACAGGAAATTTTCACGCGTCTTAAAAGGAAGAGGAACTGGGGTAAGGATCTACAGTCACCCTATGATGGCGAACAAAAAAAGAAACGCTGTAAGCCGAATGTCACAAAAAAGAAGAATATTCAGTTGAAACCAGATGTTGAACCAAAGAGGACGAAAAAGGTTGGTAAGTCTTTGAAGGACCCCTATGTGAACCTACCAACTACAACTCCACAAGTGCCCAAAAGGCATTCCAAAAGACTCAATCAAGTAATTAGTTTCCCCCCTGTCAATCAGTTGGAACCTTGGGTAGAGGTATACTACAACTTAACTCAATTGTTCATATAGGATCCTGGTAATTAAAGGTACTAGACGATGCATTAATATGTTTTATTTTAATTTTTTTTTTCAGAATCTGTCATGTCCGGCTGGTTTCCTTACTAACAAGAAGGTAACTCACAAGGTAATTAAGCCAGAATGTATGGAGATTTATCTGAAAAAAGGTTTAAAGTCAGCGCATACGTTTCCTTGGGTTAAATTCGACATTGTTGTTTGTCGCCAATTTTGGTTAGCATTGTTGGGACATGGAAGAGGTAACAAAAAGGATGGCTTGGGGATGAGGTACTAAATTAATCTGTTGGTGTCTGTGTTTATTAAATATTTAATTAATTTACATAATACAATGGCTTTATATTTTAATAGTTGAACAGTATGATTTTTATATAAACCTTACAGCATTTGGATATTTGGGTTGATCTAATGTGGCACTTCAGACCGGCCAATGCTGATTGGGCTATGGCCGGTCCATTCTTCTCGACTACTCTTCTCCAGGGAACTATGCGTCCCTACTACGCCACTGGAGAACGGTATCCTTTGCCATGGTCTAGTGTTGACAAGGTGGGTATATAAACGCCATTTGTTCTTGTAAATATTTGGCATTTTTTTTAATCATAGTATTTTTGTTTTCAAATGTAGGTCTACTTTCCAGTTAACGTTCCATCAGACCACTGGTTTCTGGCACAGTTAGAAATTAGTACCAGAGTCGTAACTATTTACGATTCACTTGGTACGCTAGACCTAGAGACCAGAAAGGACAATCTAAAGATGAGGGCCACTTTCGAGATTATGCTCCCTAAGTATCTACAATATTGTAGGTTTTTATATATTGATTATAGGTTTCTGTATATTGATTAACTGTTTAACTATGTAGAGCACCACAATTGTGAGTGCATGTGATGTGCATTAAAACAACACATTAAATTGTAAACAACCATTACCCGTTTATTACAGCGCAGTACATAACACTTAGTAAATAACACTTGTTGCTAAAACAAAAGCAATGAAGAGAACAACGAAAGAGAAAACAAATACAACTTTGTCATGAACTTTCACTTTTGACTTGATAAAAGTCAACTCCTCAGACATTTTCATCATCAGTTCACTTTGTGAAACTGCAACACCTTCATTGGGAACTGTACTCTTTCCCATCTTCTTGTATATCTTCTTCTTTTCCTCATGTTCGTTGTAAAACAAATCTTTGTAGTATTCACTTGGTAGCTCCGGGTCTATGAACCCATAAAATTTACATTTCATGTCCTTGTCCTAAACAAATTATGTTTTAGATTCACATATTCAACATAACAATTTAAACAAGTATAATAAAATTTTGGGATAATAATCTTACATAAATGGGACAAGCCTTGAATCTTCTACCAGGATTTGTCAGGGTCCAAGCAGTTTGTAGTACGACTGGTAATGGTTTTGGACATACGCAATGTGTAGCATTGAGGCAGTATTCCATGGTCTTTTGATTTGATTTGGAAGTGGAAGAAAAGGAAGCCATTCTTTAAGTTATTTGCCCAATTTTTTGACAAGCATATATACATAGTAAATGAGAGGGAAAATAAATTTTGGCGGGAAATATAGAGTACAAATGAGAGGGAAATGAAAGTTTGGAGGGAAATTTTTAAGCGACTTCTCAATTGAGCGACTAGATCGTATAATTTTAAGTGACTGGTACTTGGGTTTCTGCACAATCCCCACCACAAATCCGTCAAAATTGGTGATATTTTCACACGCCAAATAAAATGAATTCAACTAATTCCTCAAAATTCAAAGTTTTATTGGAATTTCAAAAATCAATTCGTGGAGTTTTACTTCCATTAGACGTTAATTACCTCAACTTGGTAAAGTATGTCAAGAAAAAATACGAGATTACAGATAAGGGCGTCAGTTTACACTACATATCCGGATCCAACAATATTGATGTATGTGACGATGATGACGTTGCCTTATTTGTTACTGAAATATGTTGTAAGCATACCATGGTTCAGACACTGTACATCAAACTTATCGAGCAAACTTTGGAGGTAAAACCATCTTTTTCTTCTAAGCCTCTTGATATTGATCTTAATGTTTCTTTGTTCCCTAAAGAATGTGATTATCAAACACCGAAAGTTGAAAATCATAATAATGAGCGTGCAGGCGAACACGTGAATGACGATGTTCAGCCCCGTTGGCAGAAATGCACATTTGAAAATATGCCTATCCCACCTAATGCACCTGATCCTATAATTAAAATGATTAATACCCTTAAACACGCTGTGGTATCTAAAGTAAACCATGGTGATTGGTTTGATGATAAGGAAGCATGCATTTATGCAATAGGAATAAAAGCTTTAACTGAACGTTTTGAGTTTAAAGTAATTAAGTCTAATAAGAGTAGGTTCAGTGTAAACTGTGTGGAAAAGGGTTGCAAATGGAACATTCACACACGAAAAAGTATTATAACATGTAGATTCTATGTGTCAAGCATTAACGACGTGCATACATGTTCCCGAACTAGAATTAATCATAATCATCGAAACGCTACCCAAAAATTGTTGGGTCGCATACTGGTAGACAAACTGAAGGATAGCAGAAGGATCTATACATGTAAGGACATACAAAAAGATTTGAATATTGAATGGAAAATTGACGTTTCTTATAAACGAGCTTGGGGTGGGAAACACATTGCATTACAGTTGGTAAACGGTTTCCCTATGGATTCTTTTGAGCATTTACAGTATTATTTCTCTAACTTAAAGTTGGAAAATGAAGGGACGGTAACACACATTGAGACAGATGATGAAGATCGATTTAAGATGGTATTCATAGGGTTCGGTGTTGCGGTAAGCTTGTCTTAAATTTTTTTAATTTTTGCCTTGATTATTATGTACATAGTATTCAATAATCAATATGTGCTTTAATAAACTAGATTCAGAGCTTCTTGGGTTTTTTGCGGCCATTGATAATAATTGATGTCGCACACCTTAAAGGGAGATACCGTGGAACAAACATGGTTGCCGTTGGAATGGACGGTAACAACCAGATCATGCCTATTGCCACTGGTGTTTGGCAAGGTGAGACTAACGAATTATGGTCTTGGTTTATGAGTAAACTTAAAGAATGCATTGGTGATGTTGCCGATTTGGCCATCATCTCTGACAGACATCCGGCAATTGCACATGCATGTAGTACCATTTTTCCTAATGCCTTTCATGGGTATTGATCGTCATTTAATGATGAATTGCAATTTCAATAGTAGAAAGTGGAAGCCTATTGTAGCAACCCATAAAATTCCCTAGTAATTAGTATAGGTTAATATAGTATTAACACATCATTACCGTTCACTTAACCATTTTTACGAGCAAATTTGAAATTTTTGTTTATTACATTCTATAATTCAAACGTCGTTACGTTATTCATGATACTTCAGAACGAGCTCACATGCGGACCACATCGGATCTAAAATACAAATAATAACCAAACGGACCCTTAATTATATTTTGGCCTATTACTATTCATGGCCCAACACAATTTCAGCCCAATTTCATTTTTCTTTCCTTTATACAATTCGACCAAGACTCATTTACTTGGCCTCGTTTTCTCTCAATTTCGACACACAAGATACCATTTAATTTACATAACTCGAATCTTTATACTAAAGGGATTCAGGATTAACAAAGTTCATGGTTTGGTTCGAACGTTTGAACCTAAAACGAGACCAAAAGCTAGCCTCGTTCGAACACAAAATCAACTCACTCAAATATATACTAACTCAACCAAAACTTGATTTTTCCTATGTTCTTTTATTTGTTCTAGTCGAATATGAAGTCACAACCATATTTCTCACCTTTCCTACATATTTGTCACGTTAAATAATCACTTGGACCTTTTAAATATGTCGAATATATTTTGTTCCAAGTAACTTAAGTTCAAACCGAAACACCAACACATATACATACCACTTAGCTAGTAAACTCGAGTACTATCAACTTGTATTCTCAAAATCTTTATCCTACTGCTAAAGAATCAAATATTATCTCAAACATCCCAACTTGAGGCCTTATAATACATTATATTTATACCTTTCCTATACTTGTATACGAGTAAACACACTTACATGCATTCCCTCATATTCACTTCTGCCACCATCGAATATGTTGTCCCCTTTCCTTGCCAATCGATCACCAACTTGGGCAATTTAAAACCATTTAAATCAACTACATGCATGCACCTTTATATACGATTGATACACATACATTAAAGCTCATTTACACACTCAAAATTCATTTCACATAATTATCTAAGTCATCCCTCTACTGCCGAATACCTTCCAAGACACAAGGAGCAAAGTCTAGCCATTACGAGACCATTTTCCAACACGTTGAAGCTTTACTCGAACCTTTTGTGATCGATCACACGAGCTATGACCATATCTCACGAGCTACGACCATATTTCACCTTATTTTTGTACATTTTGGACTAAAAATGCAACGCATATTTACTATTAGGGGGCAAAAGTGTAACTTTTGGAAAAGTTGTGTAGAAACTGACAAAACAATAACCTGGGGGTATAAATTGAATATTTAGTAACTGGAAATCATAAAATGTCATACTTGACCCTTTTGGACATAAAATGTAATTATTTTCTAACTAGGGACTAACGGTGCAAATATTTCACCGTTAGGGTTAAATGTGTAAATTTCATGAAACTACAAGGACCAAACAGTAACTAAATTCTATATACAAATTCATAAAGTGATTTATACATTTGTATTCCTAAAATCCATTTTCAGTTCGTACGATTGTTATAACTAATGTTACGTTTATATTTATAAAACGTAACTCTTAACGAACAAGCATAGCTTATCATCCACCCACTTTTGAAGGGACTTTATTATTGAATCAATAAACATAAAAACATGATAATATTATGTATAATATTATTTTTGAACTTTAAGCATTTTAAGCATATCAAATCATTTTCATCACGAACCGATTTGTTATCCGATATTCGTTCACGATCATTATTCACATCCTGTCAATCTTAAACCATCGAAATCTCAGACTTCCCTATTATTCAGGTCGTGTGTTGGAGCCGTTCCCGTGAGACTATTGACATAACATCACAATACTTTGACCTTACAGCTAAGGTGAGTCATAGCCCCACCGTTTCTATCATTAAATTGTTTAATAACTCTTTGGGGGAGATAAATGCTCAACTATATTCATTTACTTTTCAAGTACTTTAATACATTTTTCATTAGTAGTCAAGATACATTATACAGCGTTAACATGTTTGAATTACTTTACTCGTTTATCAAAACACTCATGACATGATTCATATTTATATACATATCTGTTCTCTTATACGTTATACATTGTTAACATGTTTACATTACTTTACTCGTTTATCCAAAATACTTATGACAATGACATGTATTTATATATTCATTTGTCCTATTTATACATTGATACGTATTTCTATACACATATGTACATGACCTATTAATACATTGATACGTATTTCTATACACATCTGTACATGACCTATTCATACATTGATACGTATCTCTATACACATCTGTACATGACCTATTCATACATTGATATGTATTTCTATACACATCTGTACTTGTTCTATTCATACTATGTTGGCAGTGGATTGTAAACACACAGGTTGCAAGTCTTGTATGAGCGGGGCTTGGGACTGAGTGGATTTACAAGGCCTTTGCTGTGAAATCTTTATTCAATACTTTACAGTTAAACTAAACTCTATGAACTCACCAACCGTTGGTTGACACTTTTTAGCATGTTTATCTCAGGTTAATAAGGCGATAGTGGATGCAAGGATTCTAGAGTCAATTGCATACTTGGAGACTCATATCATTATCTTTTACCAATCGAAACATCTATGTAACTTCATATTTTGAATCTCTTGTTTAAATCTGATTTTAATAAATTCGAATGGTAACATTTCAAAACGTCTCATTTAGAAGTCGTTTTCTATGCCTTGATCTATATTATGAAGTATTACCCCCTTGACTCTACTGCTCCGCTGAGGTAATTTGGGGGTGTTACAACTATATATTGGAGGACATGCAAAACATACACAGAGAGGAAGTTTGCTGATTCAATCTCTAACATTCAACGAGTAAAACCTGAAGTCTATAGAAAACTAGAAGACACTGGATTTGGTAAGTGGTCACGGGCTTATTGCCCTGCAAACAGGTACAATTATTTGACCTCAAATAGTGCAGAATCAGTAAACTCTTTGACCGCAACTGTTCGAAAAGTTCCAATAACCATGCTAATGGAGTACTACAGAAAGTTTCTACAAACTTGGTATTGTGATCGTCAAGCAAAATACAAAGGTAATTAAAAAAAAATGTGTATTATGTTTTGTTTAACATTTCATTTATGTAAGAGTATTTTATTTTTTAATTTTAGATGCACCAACGGATGAACTTACTGAATGGGCAGCTGCAAAAGTAAACGATAGAATGGTAAAGAGCGCTACTTGGGTTGTTAACGGGATTGCGATGTTCAAAATGTACCAAGTTACTGATTCACGAGAAGTTCATATTGTTGACTTTGATAAAAAAGAATGCAGTTGCCGTAAATGGCAACTATCAGGTTTACCGTGTGGGCATGTTTGTGTTGTTTCTAGAGCTGAAGGTTTGAATAACAATAGCAGTTGGGCGTTAAAATGGTTTAAGAAAACAACACTAAAAAATACGTACCAAGAAAAGGTGTATCCTGTAAAAGATATGAAACAGTGGCGTACTCCTGATGACTTGCAAGTAGTAAAACCACCGTTTATGGATAAGTGGCAACCTAGAAGGCCAAAAGAGAAAGACCGTATCCGATCACAGGGGGAAGATCCAAAAAGCACAAAATGTTCGAGGTGTGACAAGAAAGGACACATACGACAGTCATGTACTGTACCATTGGTCCAAAAAAAGGTAATTGTTTTTCTTTAGTTTAATGTAAACATTTTTGTTATTTACTTTATAGTATAATTGTTTTTTCAACTAACGTTACATCTCAGAAATGTAAAATAAAGACAGAATCATGCACCCCTACTAACGAGGAGGCAGTTGAACAACAAGGACAGGAAGTACAAAGCACTAGTGAAATTGTCGAACGGATAACCAAATGTTGAGTCAAACAATGCTTTTATATGGAATTATGAATCATCTACTCCTCAAAGCAACATTCCTAACAACGACAGTCAGTCACAACCGGGTCGTCAAATAATGTCAACGTTCCTAACAACCACACTCAGTCACAATCGGAGCCCTCAGGTCATCCGAACTTTGTTCATTTGGATGATTTCTAGCGTATTATGTGGAATTTGTAACTTATCATCTTAACTATGATAGCATGGATTGTTCATTTTAATTTTAGATGCACCAACAGATGAATTTAACTATGATTTATGTTAAATAAATTTTGAATACTTACCTTTTTGCTTGTTTAGATCTGTTAGATTGTCTTTTAACTCCGTAATCTGATGTACATTCGTCTTGTTTCTTGATCTGAGACGAAATAGACAAACCTGTCGTATTTCAATTTAATATCTAGTTAGCGCTTGTTTTTTTTATCAGCATACCAGCATCTAAAATTTCAAACAACATGAGTATACCTTTTTAATTGCTTTACTGCTTGCAATTCCAAGTTCATCAATAATGTTATACCGTCCAATCATAAGCATTTCAATTTTATGAACAAACATTTCTTAGTTTTGAATCTAAATGTATCATCTAAGTAACATTAGTGAACTTGAATATGATCTACAAACTTGTTCTGAATTCATCTTGGTCAACTAAGTCCACACAGTTCTCATAACTTATGTCTAATATCCACACTTTGTTAACAATACTAAACATATATAAAGTAAGAAAACAGTAATTGCAAATACATACTAACATCAAATTATATTGATAACAGCATAATTAGTTAATACACAAACATGATTATCATTGACAACCATGTAATTACATCATAATATATACTTCAAACTAAGACGCTTGTACAAAATATAACATAACATAACATCACTTGCCCAAAAGATAACCATTAAATTACATAACTTGCCCAAAAGATATGCACCGCACCTAACCAAACCCTAACATAACCTAAAACCCCAAATTAACATCTACAAACCATAAACGACTGACCATCAAAAGAAACCCCAAAAACCACAATGCAACACATCAAAGTGCCATCATCTCCAGCCTGTCAATGAAGGCAACCAAATCACGAATGCGCACACGCTTTTGTGAAGCAACAAGGAGCAGCCTATCAACGTCACACAGATCTTCAGTATTCATTCGCAGCATGTCGTCAATACTTCTCAGAGACGAGTCTGACCCACAAAGAAGGAAAAGTTCCTCAATAGTTTTAATCCTACGATCAACACGAGCACTGATTTCAGAAGCTTTGGACCTAACATCTGATTCATCACGAAAAGTGTCTTTAAGTTCTTCCCAGTAATGTACAAGCATCATGTCTTTAACTAGCCTGGATTTGGCAACTTTTGCTAATTGATCGCAAATTGGTAGGGAGGTAGCCATTTTTTTTAATAGAGATTGTGATTTTAGTTTTGAACTGATTTGGTAAGAGAAACTGTGGTGGATGATCAATTGAATGAGTAGATGTTTGTATAGAAAAGTAATGATGAAACAAAAAATAACTGTAACATTGAGACACAAAAAAACTGAACAAGCGCCTCTTCCCTTTTCCCATGCAAATAATTTTGTATTATTATAAGCTTTTAAAATTTTCATTTCCTTCCTTTTTTTTTTTTTTTTTTTTTTTTTTTTTTTTTGTATCAATAGACATAAAACTTGTAGTGATTTTTAATTATTGGTATTTTAATGTTTATAGAATGGAAAAACGTTGTATTTTAAAAAAAATAATACACAACAATCTTTTAGAAAATTGGTAACCAAAAAGCACAACAATCTTTTATTAAGTACAATACCCTATTCAAGTAATATAACAAAAAGCACAAAACAGGAAAAAATTAAAAACTTTCAAACAATTACCAAAACAACAACTATGAAATTAAAAATAATTAGTACACAACAATCTTTTAGAAAATAATTACACTACAAAATATTTTGGTGTTTGGGTAAGAAGTCGCTTTAATAAATAAATAATAAAATGTCGCTTAAAAAAAGTCGCTTGGTTACATGCATGCCACTTGTTTACCAGGACTGAAATCATCATTAAATGTCACTTGCACCCTAGACTTGGATTTTAGAAAGTCGCTTACATACCCCCTAAAAAGTCGCTTAAGAGACTTTTTTCCCGCCTTTTTTCTTTTACCCATCAAAGAAAGACAGTAATGATGACTTTAGTCTTGGTAATGATGACTTCAATTCTACTAATTGTTCATCTTTATTTGATGGGTAAAAGAAAAAAGGCTGGAAAAACGTTGTGTAATGGTTGATGCATGTTTTAATTTTTGTTTTTTTAGTCTTGTACTTTTGTTCTTGTGGATCATATGAATGTAATGGTTGTCATGAAAAAATATCAATGGAAATTTTGGTAACAATAACAGTGTACAACTAGACTTACAAACTGAAATATTTAAAGATATGTTTCGTAGTCCAAACATCGAAAATGAATATGCGTACAAAACAATCTTTTAGAAAATAGGTAACCAGAAAGCACAATAATCTTTTATTAAGTACAATACCCTATTAAAGTAACATAACAAAAAGAACAAAACAGAAAAAATTAAAAAACCTTCAAACAATTACCAAAACAACAACTATGAAATTAAAAATAATTAGTACACAACAATCTTTTAGAAAATAATTACACTACAAAATATTTTGGTGTTTGGGTAAAGGTCGCTTTTATAAATAAATAATAAAATGTCGCTTAAAAATAGTCACTTGAATTTAAGTACAATTATGATTGGCTTGTTTACCCTGACAGCAATGAAGTCATCATTACATGCTACTTGCACTCTAAAGTTGGATTTTAGAAAGTTGCTTATATACCCCCTAAAAAGTCGCTTAAGAGACTTTTTTTCCTGTGTTCTTCTTTTACCCATCAAAAATCAAAAATTAACCCTAGATGTGTAAATTTAATTTCTAAAAGTTATAAATGACTAAAAATAATTTTAGAAAAAAGAATTATATTTTTTTGATTTTTATTTTATTTATTATGAATTAAAAATACTTTTAATCTAAAAAAATATTAAAAATAATAAACTATTTAAGAAAAATATGAAAAATTTAGGAAAAGTACTTTAAACAATGAGGAATATAGGAAAAATAAAATTGGATTGACAGCTTATCTAGATAAGCTGTGAATAAGCTAAAAAGAAAATTAAGCTAAAATGGTGAAAAAGGTTTAAGTAAAATTCAAATACAACCTTAGTCGAAAAAGACCCAAGGGCGCAGTTGGTATTGGTGTGTGTGTTAAATGGTTGAGGTTGGTTGAGGTCATGGGTTCGAGCCCTGCTCATCCTTGGCCTCCCAACTTCCCATTTTTTTATTTTTTTACAAAAACTTTTTATGGAACTTTTAAACAAGGGTTAATACATACAGATGTTACTGAAGTTTCCAAAAAATTTGAAAAAAGTTACTCAACTTTTTTTTTGTTGAATTAGGTTACTATAGTTTCCCAAAATTTGAACCAAGTTACTATAGTTTTCCCAAAATTTGAACCAAGTTACTATAGTTTCTAAAAAATTTGAATTAAGTCACTTTGTCTTATTCAAAAATCACTTTGTCTTATTCGAACTGGAAACTTTAGTAACCTAATTCAACAAAAAAAAAGTTGAGTAACTTTTTTCAAATTTTTTGGAAACTTCAGTAACATTTGTATGTATTAACCCTTTAAACAACTTAAAAATAAGCACTTTTAAGTTGATCGTATTTTCTCTGATAAAGTCAACATATACAAAAAAAAATTGTTAAACAAAATGTATTGTTTTAATCTTTTAAAACATCATTTGTTTGCATTTGTAGATTTGATTTTGCTGTTTACATATTTCAGTTTGCAATTGCATATGCATGTTAATTGGAGTGTTTGGAATAACCCAGTTTGACTTATAAAGTCAACACATACAAAAAAAGTAGTAGCCATACTGCATTGTTAATAACATATTAATTACAACATATCAGTTAAATTACATTTACACTGAAAGACAACATAGCATTTTTTGCAGGTGATTCACTTGGTTAATTGACTAGCAGGTGCATCACTTGGTTTATGAGTTGGAGGTTCTTCATTAGGTGTTTGACTTGCAGATTCTTCACTTGGTTTTTGAGTAGCAGGTTCCTCACTTGGTGCTTGACTTGGGCATACTCCACTTGCTGTTTGAGTTGTAGTTGGTTCAGTTTCTTCATCACCACTGCCCAAGTAAACACCAACTCTTGTAGATGCATTAATATGTAAGCCAATTACATATCCACTACTATCTGTTGTAGTTGTATTTTCCCTTGTAACACCACCTCTACCAGTATAAGATGGGGTTCCCCTTCTTTCAAGGCACACTGGACAAACATACCACCTGAAATATGTGTAAGGGGGACGCCTTGCAAAAAAGGTCAATCCAGCCTTGTTTTCACTTTCAACCCAACAGTCAATGCAACAAAACTTTAACAATCGGAAATCATGGTAGGGAGTTCAAAATGACTTTCGGGATAGTTGGAGAAGTATCAAACAGGTCGGAAGTGATGATTAAAATCAGGTAGTGGTAGCAAAACTTTAACAATCGGAAATCATGGTAGGGAGTTCAAAATGGGTTCAAACACCGAAGGTGAAACATAGTAGAGTAGTCGTCAATGATCAATCAACCTATCCTTTATCAGAACAAAATCAAAATTAGCTATCCAATGAAAACAGATCGACAACGCAAGTCTTATCGTGCAAAAGTGAAAGGAAAATGTTCTTATACTCATGGTTAAAACACCACAAAGCTTCTCATAGGAACAGAGATGTTTAAGACGGACTCAAATAGGATCAGAAGATTTATAGATGATTATCAAAAGCAAATAACAGAATGTATCTATTAGGTCATCGTCATGGAGGTTCTCAGAATGCCCGAAGAGGCATCAAAATGATTAACAAAAAGAATCAGAGGTCGGAGTCGGAAACTTAGGTGGTGCAAAGCGTGAGCTTTCAATCTCCAAAAGTGATCTCAACAAGCAGGGCACGGATCAGAGTGATGCGGAAGCAATGATACTTAAACAAAAGCCTTATAGTCTACCCATTCCTCACTGGTCAGAACTTAAGGTCCTATAGGGAAATCCTAAAGCAAAATCTTAAAGGTTATCTGGTGAGCGCCTACAGTGGAAACTTAGTGGTCTAACTTACACAGGTCAAGGGTAAATGTATTACGAGTCGCAACCTGGTCTCTGATACCATAAATTGTAACACCCCAACCCGACAAGGGTAAAGATATCACAATAATGGTTTCATATCAGATTAAAACAAATCATACATCTATAGTAATACAAGAATTCTCAAAGGTTACAAATGAAATACAGATACTACAAGATTACAAATGAACTTCCAATAAAATACTAATTCCGAAATTATGATAACTTCTAGTCATTTCTAAATCCAGAATAGCTATCAAGTCTTCTAAGTCCAAAGGTACTCTCCACTCATTCCCAGCTTCCTACTAAAACCTGCCGCAGGAAAAGAAATGCGGCTGAGCTACGAGAGCTCAGTGAACAGATATAACGATAACAACAGTAGTAGAGAATAGTACAGAGTAACAGAAAAAAAAGTCCAACAGAATGTAATATGGTTCAAGGGATAAGTCAATGATTAGGTATAAAGGAAAAAGAAAAGGGATAGTAATCCACCACGAGCCCAGAAACAGATCATATCATATCGTAACCATAAATCTTCAAATCATATAGAGGGGAGACCTCTCAGATAATCAGATAATATGAGGGGTGTCCTCATTCTTCAAATGGAGTAGCTAGCTCCCAGATATATGTGAAAGGCGTGTATTGCACACAAGCACCAGTCACCAGACAATAATAAATCATATATAGATAATCCACTAAACAGAACAGATCTAGGATGCATCCATACGCCCCCTAAACAAATACTGGCCATAATAACTGTAGAGCGCGCATAATAATCAAAATGGGGACGGTGTGTAACATCACTCAAACACACTAGAGTCATGCCAGTGGTGCATCACAGACATGGACATGGAACCCCTATGCCTAGGGTCACAGATTTTGGCTCGGGTATCAAACTAAGAGTCAGATATCATATCAAACCAGAGTGTCATATCAAAAGGTTCATATATCAAATGGTACATAACAGATGGTTCATAACAAATATCTCTGAAGTAATATCCAAGGTCCAAATCAGAGTTTATCAGATCAAAGTTCATATTCAATAATCAATACATGGTTCAGATCAAAAGTCCGTTTCAGAAGTTTCTATCAAAAGTCCATTTTAACAATCCTTTAATTCATGATTTTCATAAAACGATCCTTTAAAGTAGTTTTCATTAAAAAAAAATAGTCTTTTAAAACCGTTTTTCATAAAGCTAGTCTTCAAAATATAGTGTTCATAAAAGTTAGTAACCTTTCATATAAAAGTAGTTTCGCATCATTTAAAAACATCTTTTTAAATCGGTTTTTCTCAAATCATTTCCATGGTATAATTAAAAAGGTTTTCATAACATAGATTCATAACAGAGGTCATATCAAATGGGATCAACAGAGAAGGTTCAAGCAAAGGGAATCATAGCAATGGCATCAGTTCAGAAACTAACGGATCAGAAAATGAAAGAGATCATGAGAAACCTTATAAGGAAGGTCAGAATATCTGTACCTTATACTGCAAATGAAAACACAACAGAAAATATCAAGGTCGGAAGCAAACTCCATCTTCAGCGAATCTACACGAATCATGACTGTCTTATTAAAAGCTTATTTAATTCAGATTACTTATTTTAGTCGGCTTTCCAGTTTTAGTAACTTTCCATATTTAGTAACTTTCCATTTTTAGCAGGTTTCCATAATTAGCAGGTTTTCATTTTTAGAAAGTCTCCATAATCAGAAAGATTTAAGTATCATAACTTAGGTTAAGTCATTATTTAAGCATATTATGGACCTAGGGTAGATTTTAACAAGTTATGATAGTTCAGGGTTAAATATGATAAGTTTCCATAAATTAGGGTTTTAATTGCAAATATCCCAAAGTTAAGGGTCTTAAATGAAAATATTGCAAACTATTAATTTAAATACATCATTTATTCAGAATCACATCTTTAGTCCAAAAAGTTTCAATATTTACACTTTTAACCCCTCTATTTAATTAATTTCCATTCAAAACCCTAAATTTACACATAGTTCCATATCTTGCAATTTTTACACATAAGGACCTCATGTTATATTTTTTACACTTTAGTACTGACCTAAATAACATTATAAAAATAACCTTTAAGTTTCATAAATGACAAAACACCCCCTTATATTTTAAAAACCCAAATCGTATAACATTTTTAAATCAAAATCCTAACCCTAATCTTTCCCAATCATTAGGCCATCATTTGTACATCATGAATACATTATTTATTAACCAATTTCAGATCCAAAACCCTAAATCTAAATTCGTAGCCTAGGATTTTATTTTTTTCTTTTCGATTTCATAATACCCGATTAGAACAAAAATTAATCACGACATATGTAGGCTTCTATAAATCAAACCACTATTTTTTCCAGATCATATATGTTATATAGAGTCCAAATAAAATACGATTCACACCCAGAAAATTCGTATCACATATTTTAGAATTTACGTACGTTTTAACCATTTAAATTCAAAAAGATCAATATGAGTTACAACAATTTGAACCAACATTTTTCCAGACCTATATGATGATCATAGAACCCAGAAAAATTATGTATAAGACCCAGAAAAATCTTATGATCATATTTGGATTTTAGGTGTGTTTTTATTCTCAAAAATTCGTACGATCATTCAAGCTTGCATGATTCGATTCTATCAATTTATATGAGTCATATATGATGTAATTAACATTAGAAAAAATACCATACTGAATTTAGAACGTGTAGATTAGGCACAAGAATTTGTACCTCTCGGATTGAAATGCGACACAAAGAAAATACCCCACGATCGAACCAAGCTATCCAAGATCCAAATCCTATTTTTCCTAGCTTCCTTAGATGATGAATAACACCAGAAAAATACCCAATGTGTCCAGAAAAATCGGATGGAGGCTTAGAGAATTTTTGGTGTGATTTAGGGTTTCTAAAATGTTTAATTAGGGAAATAAATAAAGAAAAATCATCATGGCCGATTAGGGGGGGGGGAGTTGGCTGTAATTTCGGTCAAATGGAGAGGTTATGGTCAACATAATAATTTGTGATCAATTTCCTAATTTATGTGATGTATTTTGAATTTAAATAGATAATTAAAATGTATAATAATTAAATAAATGTGTATATATGTATTTGTGTGTAATCATAATTTCTTTGGACATGTAGAAATGTTAAAATGTTGCCTCAAAATTATTTTGCTTCATATGTAGCTCATTATCAAAGGTTTGGAATTAATTTGATACTTTAGATGCCTTTTAATCAACTTTAAAATTGTAGGGGCAATTTGGTCATTTTACACGTTCCGGATTTTAGGGTTTTATAGTCAATGCAGACCATTTGACAACCATTTTGTGCGTCCATGGTGAAAAGCAATTGATATGATAAAGAGTTGATGATAATTGGGGTATTATATAATGCAGGAAAAAAATGATATAATATAGTACAATGTGGTTGTTGAACAACTAGATATGATCAAAGACAACATAAATGCTTACAAAAGTATATAATAGTATAAAATATTTTGGTGTTTGGGTAAGAAGTCGCTTTAAAAAATAAATAATAAAATGTCACTTAAAAAAAGTCGCTTGATTACATGCATGCCACTTGCACCCTAGACTTGGATTTTAGAAAGTCGCTTACATACCCCCTAAAAATTCATTTAAGAGACTTTTTTCCCGCCTTATTTCTTTTACCCATCAAATAAAGATGATCAACCAAATGTCTAAATTTTGGAAAAAAAAGGTACATTTAATACTCGAACAAATTGCTTATAAATACACACTAATCCCAAACCAACAAATCACCTAACAATGGTTGTGTACCCATTTGCGACTGATAAAGAGGAGTATGAGAAAGTGTTAGACAACCCTTTTCTCTTTGACCTAGTCCTCGAAGGTTTTGGTGCCAAATCAATTTCTGAATACGTTTCGTATAGGCAAGTAGATGATCGGACGAGGGTCAAGATTCTGAATTGGCTGAGGGAAAAAGAATTCTACTATGATGAGCTTTTGGGAGTTACTGAGGAGGAGAATCAAGAGAATGATGATCCTGGATTAGAAAAGGTTTACGCCTTGGAAAACAGGATTAAAAATCTTGAATATTTATTTCAACAACTAAAGGAAAGAAAGGCAAAAAAAAAGTTGTGGTTCAAGCAAAAGGCATTGAAGAAATATCAATGAAAAACGTTGTGTTATGGTTGATGCATGTTTTAATTTTTGTTTTGTTATTAGTCTTGTACTTTTATTCTTATGGATCATATGAATGGAAATTTTGGTAACAATAACAGTGTACAACTAGACTTACAAACTGAAATATTGAAAGATATGTTTCGTAGTCCAAACATCGAAAATGAATACTCGTACGCAAAAATGAAGTCACTTTAATAAATAAATCATAAAATGTCGCTTAAAAAAAGTTGCTTGAATCTAAGTACAATTATGTTTGACTTGTTTACCCTGACAGGCAATGAAGTCATCATTACATGCCACTTGCACCCTAGAGTTGGATTTTAGAAAGTTGCTTATCTACCCCTAAGAAGTCGCTTAAAGTGACTCTTTTTGGATGACTGACAAGTGTGTGTTATCATATGCAAATGACTGACAAGTCAAACTACCAAAACCCAAATTGTATAACGAAAAAAGAAAAAAATAAATAAGAAAAAACGGATAAATAAATAACACAACTACAAAAGTAATACTAATATTTTTACTAGATTTCATTAAATATATAAAAGTTAATTACAACAAGACCATTCAGGTCTTGATGACATCCATCAACATGATAACAGATCAAAAGAAGACAACATACAACCATGATGTTAAAATCCACAAAAGAAGCTAACCAAGTTGTGCCCATGAAGCCCTAATCATACATATCCATGATGGTGAGGTGATGATCCTTCTCAGATAAACCATCACGCACCTCAACCATCATGGCCGTAACGGCCTCCAGCCTCCTCCTCTCCCTGATCTGAACCTTGCGCAAGCATTCATAAGTGTCACCACCAGCTTCTTCATCGTCATGGTTAAGCGACCACAATTCAGCCACTCTCGCTGACCTTTTTTCAATCTTTGTTTGAAGCTCATTACGTTTCTCCCCAAGATACCCGAGGAACGCTTCATCCTCTGTATGCTCTTGAACAAAGAGAAAACTAAAGGCTTTGTGTAGCTTTTCTGACCCAGATACTTCTTTCAGGTCATTGATCAGAGGGGTTTCAACATTGTCAGCCATTGATTGATTGGTTTGATAGGAGTCGGAGGGTTTTTTTGTGGGTGAAAAATGATAAAAAAATATTATAAAACCTAAAACAAGTACTAAGGCATTATAAGTAATGAAACTAAATTGGAACTGAACAGGCTTCATTATTACAAAACGTAACTGAAGTATTAATTTCCCAGTCGGTTTAATTTCCCATGCAGAAATAACTAACGGTCAAAGTTTGTAAATTATGATAAAAGATGCCTTAAAAACACTACAAAAATCATTATCATACCAAAATATCTGAATTATTCTAAAAATATATATGCAAAATCTTAAAATTAATTTAAAATAAAAACATTACATAAATTAAAGATTAACAAACTAGGATACGGTAATGAAGATAAGACTACAAATTAAGAAAAGGAATCATCTGAAACATAACCCTGCTCACTCGAAGAGGACCTAAACTCGCCAGCATAATACTTTGCTTCCATAATGTCAAACCAGTCCTTTCTAAGATGTTCTGCATCCCTGACTTCTTGCTCCATACGAACAGCTTCCTCTCACAGTTCTTTCTTCTGTTTCCCTCCTGACTTCCTCATCCTGCTCAAGAAGTCGGATTTCATCCTCAGTGAGTCCAAAAGGGTTGGGTTGGTGTTCGACAATTGGTGGAGTGTTCACCGGTTCATTTTTCGGTTGGAACATCGGAAAGATATCCTCTGGTGGGGTGTGATAAGCTTCATCTTCTGGTGGAAAGATATCTTCTGGCACTTGTTCTGGACTTGGGAATTGTTGGGAGAAGTCTTTGCGAGACATTGTTGTGGACTGGGAAATTGATGGGAAAGATATGCGTATGTGAATTGTGTGTATTAGTTGTGTGTATGAGAAACAAAAGAGTGTGGGTATATATAGGGAAAATTTTGAATTTGAATATGAATTTGAAATTTGAATCCTCCCGCTCGTACTGTAGCCTTTAATTTGAATTTGGACCAGAGTGTGGGTAATATTTTGTGTTGTGTGTATTTTATTTTATGTAAGAAAAAAAAGGACAAAGGTGTGACAAACTCGGTCACAATTTAGACCGATATATGTTTTCTACCTTACTCGACCGACTTGTGACCAAAACAACACAAAGGGTGTGACCGAATAAAATATCGGTCACATTTGGTGATGGACCGATATTTTCGGGTCCATTGTGGCCAGCCTAAATTCTTGTGGTCTATCATAAATATCACGATAGTCTATGCTGGTTATGGATTTCTTAAGTAACTTTATCAATTTTGTAAGTTGTGAATTCATTTAGTTAAATCACTAAATTATTGTGGTCTATCATAAATATCATAACAAACTTTTAGAAAATTTAAAAACAGAAAAAATTTAAAAACCTTCAAACAATTACCAAAACAACAACTATGAAATTAAAAATAATTAGTACGCAACAATCTTTTAGAAAATAATTACACTACAAAACATTTTGGTGGTTGGGTAAGAAGTTGCTCTAATAAATAAATCATAAAATATCGCTTAAAAAAGTCGCTTGAATCTAAGTACAATTATGTTTGACTTGTTTACCCTGACAAGCAATGAAGTCATCATTACATGCCACTTGCACCCTAGATTTGGATTTTAGAAAGTCGCTTATCTACCCAGTTAAAAGTCGCTTAAGAGACTTTTTTCGTTCCTTAGCATAACGGTTGGCTGTTTCAGCTATTTTCTAGCTTATTGAACTAGATATAAAAAAGTTGCTTTCTGTTGGAAATAGTTGGAGTAGTATTAAATTACTACTTTTGAGTTAATATTATTTTATTGGAAAGTGGACTTCTCTTTTATTATGTTTTTTGAATCGTGAGTGTGATGGGGAGTTTTATATTGATAAAGGAATCTTTGTTTGTAGTGAAAGTAGTAGCAGACAAATTTTTCTTTTTTTTTTATTGGGATTTTTTTCTTACATTACAACTTGACCCCACATGCCTATTTATATTCTTCATTGTCGGTGAAGTTAAGTCGGTTAAACCGACTAGACACTTCTACAATTTTCTTGACTAGACACTTCTACACTTTTCTTTCATCATATCTTATATCTAGATTTTTCTTGGAGAAATACATTAATTTTTTAACACTCCTCCTTAATGTATTTCGATGTTACTCCGAGCATGTTGCGCAGAAACTCGTACTTTGGTCTTGGTAATGCTTTGGTGAAAATATCTGCAACTTGTTCTTCAGTCTTGCAGTAGTATAGTTCTATCTCCTTTTTTTGCCGAGACTTCTCGCAGAAAATGATACTTGATAGCTATATGCTTTATTCTTCCGTGAAATACGGGATTCTTTGCCATTGTAATTGTAGACTTATTGTTGCATAATATTTGTGTAGCTTCATTTTGTTTTTCGCCCATATCTTCTAGAATTCTCCTTAGCCATATCGCTTGATTTGCTGAATTTGCGGATGCTATATATTCGGCTTCTGCTGATGATTGCGCCACCGTATCTTGTTTTTTAGACGCCCATGAGAATACACCAGATCCAAGTGTGAATACATATCCTGAAGTACTTTTCATGTCATCCACTGATCCGGCCCAATCACTATCTGTGTATCCATAAAGTTTTGACTCTGTAGTGGGCTTGTACCATATTCCATAATCCTTGGTGCCTTGCAAGTATCTTAATATTCTTTTTGCAGCCCCATAATGTATTTGAGTAGGATTTTGCATGAACCTGGATAGCAGACTAGTTGCGTACATTATGTCTGGTCTTGTTGCTGTTAGATACAGTAGACTTCCAATGAGACTTCTGAATCTTGAAGCGTCTGCCTTCTCAGATCCATCTACTTTCTTCATCTTCTCGTTGACGACAAGGGGTGTGGCTATGGTTTTACAACCGTATAGTTTAAATTTTTTCAAGAGGTTTTCAGTATATTTCTTTTGACATATGAAGATGCCATCATTTTCTTGACTAATTTCGATGCCAAGAAAATGGTGCATCAATCCAAGATCGCTCATTTCAAATGTCTTCATCATGTCTTTTTTAAACTCTTGTATCATTCTCTCATTATTTCCTGTATAGATAAGATCATCAACATACAATGAAAGAATGAGAGTGTCAGAGTTAACTTGGGTTTTGATGTAGAGCGTAGGCTCACTTTCGCTCCTCCTAAATCCAGAACTTGTGAAGTAGCTGCCAATACGACTATACCAAGCTCGTGGAGCTTGTTTAGGTCCATATAAAGCTTTCTTTAGCTTTAGGACCTGATCTTCTTTTCCTTTCTTGACGAATCCTTGTGGCTGTTCCACGTATATTTCTTCTTCAAGAAACCCATTTAGAAATGCTGATTTTACGTCTAGTTGATGAATCTTCCACCTTCGTTGAGCTACCAATGCCACAAGTGCTCTTATAGTATCAAGTCGAGCTACAGTTGCGAAAGTTTCGTTGTAGTCGACTCCAGGTTGTTGTGAGTAGCCTTTAGCCACCAACCTTGCTTTATGTTTTTGTATGGAACCATCGGGGTTAAGTTTTGTTTTGTAGACCCACTTAACTCCAATGATTTCTTTATCTTTGGGAAGATCAACTATCTCCCATGTGTTGTTCTTCTCGATCATTTTAATTTCTTCATTCATCGCCATCACCCATTTTTCGTCTTTGGCTGCAACTTCATAGCTTTCAGGTTCTACAGATGTGAAGTTACAAGTCTCATGGACTTCAGGGCAAGTCTCATAGATTTCAGTTAATGCTTTGACTCTTCCAGGTGTTGACTCCGGACTTGAATCTTCTTGCACCAAAGGTAGTGCTGATGACGGAGACGTTGGTGTAGCTGGACTCGTTTCGCCTGTACTTGTACTTTCTTCTCCTCCAGAATGCTGAATTTGTGGTGTTTGTTTAGCTGGAGTCTCCATAGATATCCGTGGTAGATATGTTTGTTTTTCAACTTTGTCTTTCTCCCAATTCCAAGAAGCGTCTTCATCAAACTCCACATCTCTGCTGATCACGAACTTTTTGGTCTTCAAGTTATAGACTCGATAGCCTTTTGATTTTGAGCTATAGCCCAAGAATATTCCTTTATCCGATTTTTCTTGGAGCTTGTGACGTTTCGCCTTTGGAACATGGATGTAGCAGATACATCCAAATACTCTTAGATGTTTTGCTGAAGGTTTCTTTCCACTCCAAGCTTCAATTGGAGTTCTATTTTCCACAGCTTTAGTTGGACATCTATTTAGCAAGTATACAGCCGTGTATACAGCTTCAGCCCAGAAACTGTTTGGAAGGCCTTTTTCATGTATCATTGTTTTGGCCATTTCCATTACAGTTCTGTTTTTACGTTCAGAGACACCATTTTGCTCTGGAGCATAACCAACTGTTAGTTGGCGATTAACTCCTTCATCTTCACAGAATTTATTAAATTCTTTAGAGGTGTATTCCTTTCCTCTATCGCTTCTTAGTATTTTTATGAAATGGCCACTTTTCTTTTCAACGAAAATTTTGAATTTTTTAAATATAGTAAAAACTTCTGATTTTTCACGCATGAAATAAACCCAGGTCATTCTAGAATAATCATCAATAAAGAGGATAAAGTACCTGGATTGATTTTGAGATGGGATCCTCATTGGTCCACATACGTCAGTGTGTACCAACTCTAGTATTTCCCTTGCTCTCCAAGCTTTGTCACGAGGGAAAGGTTTTCTATGTTGCTTGCCCATCATACAACTTTCACATGTGTCAGTGATTTCCTATATGCTTGGCAAGTCCCTCATCATATTTTTCTGTTGAAGAATTTTTAGTTCGTGAAAGTTGAAGTGGCCAAATCTTTGATGCCATAGCCCTGATTCATCTACTTGAGCTTTCATGGCTGTGTCTCTGATATAATGCCAGCGAAGTGGAAAATTTCTATTTTCCATTTGGACTTCAGCAATTAATTTGTTATTATTTTTCTTATCATGAATGACGCATGACTCATCTTCAAAGTGAAGAGAGTAGCCATGCTCCATCATTTGTCCAACACTTAGCAAATTACTTGCTAGGCTTGGAACTAGAAGAACATCATTAATGGATTGAGTACTGTCATTAGTTTGAACAGCTATCGTACCTTTTCCTTTTGTATCAACGAGTGCTCCATTTCCCAATTTGACACGGGACTTTACTGTTGTGTTGATGCTGTTGAATAACTTCTCATCTCCGGTCATGTGGTTACTGCAGCCACTATCAATGAACCAAGTATCTTCTTTTTGCTCGTTCGCAACATGGCACGCATAGAATAGCTGCTTGTTGTTTTCCAGTGTATCTTCGTTTTCTTCCGTGTAATTAGCTCGAAGATTTTGTTTTAAACGACAATCTTTCTCTAGATGTCCAAATTTTTTGCAGTTGTTGCATTTTGGTTTTCCTTTGTAGAAACAATCTTTTTCCAAGTGGTTTGTTTTTTCACAAATACCACATGGAGGATAACTTTTTCTTCTTTGGTCAAACCCGGTTCTGGGTTTTTCTCTTCCTCTTGATTTTTCTTCAAAATTTCTTTTTCCCCCATTATTAGATTTTTGAGACCTTATTTTGAGTTTAGACTGAAAGGCACTTTCAAGTGAGTCATCACTTCGCCGACTCAGTCTAGCCTCATATGCTTCAAGAGAGCCAATTAGTTCTGTTACTGAAAGAGTCTCAATGTCTTTTGACTCTTCAATGGCAGTAATGACATGATCATATTTATCGGTCATTGTGATTAGTATTTTTTCAACGATTCTTTTATCATTTATATCATCTCCATAGGCTCTCATTTGATTTACTATCTCTTTAATTCCAGAGTAGTAATCTTTTACGGTCTCAAAATCTTTCATTTTTAAATTTTCAAAATCTCATCTTAGAGTTAGAAGTTTGACGGATCTCACCTTGGCACTTCCTTGAAACTCTTCTTGAAGAATTTTCCATGCCTCTTTTGCTGTTGTAGCTCCCATGATACGTGGAAAGATAGATGGTGTCAAGGCTTGTTGAATGTAGCCTAGAGCGGCTGCATTTCTTACAACATTTTTGTTATGTTGTTCTTGTTGATCCGCGGGCAGAGCTGTGACATCTTTTGGAATTGTAAATCCGACTTCAACAATATTCCACAAGCTTTGAGCTTGGAAATATGTCTTCATTCGGATACTCCAAAAATCATAGTTATCGCCATCAAAGATGGGAACGGGAATATTGTATGCACCAACGGTAGTCATGGTGTACTCGAATAAACGCCCTACGTGGCTCTGGTACCAATTGTTGGAAATAGTTGGAGTAGTATTAAATTACTACTTTTGAGTTAATATTATTTTATTGGAAAGTGGACTTCTCTTTTATTATGTTTGTTGAATCGTGAGTGTGATGGGGAGTTTTATATTGATAAAGGAATCTTTGTTTGTAGTGAAAGTAGTAGCAGACAAATTTTTCTTTTTTTTGTATTGGGATTTTTTTCTTACATTACAACTTGACCCCACATGCCTATTTATATTCTTCATTGTCGGTGAAGTTAAGTCGGTTAAACCGACTAGAAACTTCTACACTTTTCTTTCATCATATCTTATATCTAGATTTTTCTTGGAGAAATACATTAATTTTTTAACACTTTCATTAAAAATGCTTATTTTTAAGTGCTTAAAAAGTTTCATAAAAAGTTTTTGTTAAAAAAAATAAAAACGGGAAGTTGGGAAGCAAGGGGTGAGCAGGGCTCGAACCCCAGGCCTCAACCAACCTCAACCTTCTTAAACACCACACCAATACCAACTGTGCCCTTGGGTCTTTTTCGAGTAAGGTTGCATTTAATATTTACTTAACCAGTTTTTTTCTTATTTAGGCTAATTCCCCTTTTAGCTTATTCACAGCTTATCTAGATAAGCTGTCGATTCTTTTTTATTTTTCCTACGTTCCTTATAGCTTAAATTAGTTTTCCAAAAATTTTCATAATTTTTCGTATTAATTTATTATTTTTAATATTATTTTTAGTATAAAAGTGTTTTTAATTCATTAAAAATAAAATAAAAAGCAAAAAAGTATAATTCTTTTTTCTAAAATTATTTTTAATCATTTAGGACTTTTAGCAATCAAATTTACACATGTAGGGTTAATTTTTGATTTTTAGGTTTTCTTAACCTCGTTTAATGCCCGATTAAGAGTCCATTTCTAGTTTAATTTATGTTTTTGCGTGTTTGTGCTTTACTTTCGTGTTTCATATGTTTATTAGTTGCTTTTTAGTGTATGCTGAAATTCAAAATCAAATGCAAATTTCAAATTCAAATTCAAAATGTAAAAATCAAATAAGGGCACTCGGTGTCTTAATGTGACACCCGAGTTAAAGTTTCACATTGTTGCGTTAAACCCAAGTGAACGCCACCGTGGTCTTGCGTTAACCAGTTTTTTTTTTCTAAAACTTTTGTGAAAACTATTTTTCTAAAACTTTTTAAATAAGCTGAAAATAAGCCAAAGAAACTGAGCAGTACTAACTTAAGGTTAGTACGCCTAGTATTTCAATTAAATCCCAAGTGGGCACTTAACATCTGATGCATGGAACATATGTTCAAACCATACCCAGTAATTGTAAAAGGTTACATATGTTCAAAATGAAAATGCTTTACATATTTTGACATCTAATTCCAAAATGCAAATGCTAATCCAAACACCCACTATATTCCAAAAGGCAAATCATTTAGTTACTTATACATCTAACAGTAAAACTGCCAAATTGACTTGTAAAAGTCAAACCAACCAATTACCAACAAGAAGCAAACTTTTGGTTGCCAAACACTATCATTTAGTAAAAACCCAAATTTTTATTGATCAGTTGCATGTTGACAACCATTACAAACTTCCCTATCATCTAAATATACATTTAGCTAGACCCACAACGTTCCCTATCACCCTTTTCCTTCATTACCTTCCTTTCCTTTAGATATTTAAACACAACTTCAAGATTCTTAATCCTTGTTTCCAAATCAGAAACCTTTGATAACCCGATGTCGGCAGCCTCTTCCTTCTCCTTCTTAACACCCAAATGGTCTTCGTTGGAGCAATCCTCTTTCCTCAACCCACTGTACAAAGTCTTCCCCTTATCGTTTTGTGCCATTGTTAGTTATTTTGGTTGAATGTGTGTTGCTGGAAATTTAGGGTTTTATAGAATTTAAGCAACAGGGAAACAATACTGCGGTACAACTTTGGGTTAGATTTAACTAGATTATAGTTAGAAATGTGGTTGAACTATTATGCCCATGAAAATATAACACAAAACGTGCGTTGACCTAACCATTAAAATTTAAAAACCTTCTAACAATTACCAAAACAACAACTATGAAATTAAAAATAATTAGTACGCAACAATCTTTAAAAAAATAATTACACTACAAAACATTTTGTTGGTTGGGTAAGAAGTCGCTTTAATAAATAAATAATAAAATGTCTCTTAAAAAAAGTCGCTTGAATCTAAGTACAATTATGATTGACTTGTTTACACTGACAAGCAATGAAGTCATCATTACATGCCACTTGCACCCTAGAGTTGGATTTTAGAAAGTCGCTTATCTACCTAGTTAAAAGTCGCTTAAGAGACTTTTTTTGGTCCTTAGCAAAATTGTTGGTTGTTTCAGCTATTTTCTAGCTTATTTAACTAGATATAAAAAAGTTGCTTTCGTTAAAAATGCTTATTTTTAAGTGCTTAAAAAGTTACATAAAAAGTTTTTGTTAAAAAAATAAAAAACGGGAAGTTGGGAAGCAAGGGGTGAGCAGGGCTCGAACCCCAGACCTCAACCAACCTCAACCGTCTTACACACCACACCAATGCCAACTGCGCCCTTGGTTCTTTTTCGTCTAAGGTTGCATTTAATATTTACTTAACCAGTTTTTCCTTATTTAGGTTAATTCCCCTTTTAGTTTATTCACAGCTTATCTAGATAAGCTGTCGATTCCTTTTTAATGTTTTCTAACTTCCTTATAGCTTAAAGTAGTTTTCCAAAAAATTTCATAATTTTTTGTATTAATTTATTATTTTTAGTATAAAAGTGTTTTTAATTCATTAAAAATAAAATAAAAAGCAAAAAAATATAATTCTTTTTTCTGAAATTACTTTTAATCATTTAGGACTTTTACCAATCAAATTTACACATCTTGGGTTAATTTTTGATTTTTTGGTTTTCTTAAGCTCATTTAATGCCCGATTAAGATTCTGGTTCTAGTTTAATTTATGTTTTTGCGTGTTTGTGCTTTACTTTCTTGTTTCATATGGTTATTAGTTGTTTTTTAGTGTATGTTCAAATTCAAAATCAAATGCAAATTTCAAATTCAAATTGCAAAAATCAAATAAGAGCACTCAGTGTCTTAATGTGACACCCGAGTTAAAGTTTCACATTGCTGCGTTAAACCCAAGTTAACACCACCGTGGTCATGCGTTAACCAGTTTTTTCTAAAACATTTGTGAAAACATTTTTTCTAAAACTTTTTAAATAAGCTGGAAATAAGCCAAAGAAACTGAGCAGTACTAACTTAAGGTTAGTACGCCTAGTATTGCAATTAAAACTACCTAAGCTATTTGTAACTGAATAAGCTAACCAAGAAGCTCTAGAGCTGAACAAAACCTAATCTCTATATCTAATAAGCACTAAGGAACCTGAATAAGCAAAGATCAATAAGCAAAAAGCTCTGAAAACGCATAGTGTTAGCTTTTACAAATTAACCTATTACAACAATTAATCCTAAATTACGATAAAGTGTTCCCAACATAACTATTACAACCACTACGTAGACACATTGTTACCATAAGAAAGTTAAAGAAACGAAGTTCAAATACACTTGCTGACAGTTGTACCACCGACAACCGGGTTTCCATCACCCATCACACCATCCTTAGGCAAACTCACATCCTCACATGCAACTGCATCCTTAAAAGCACCCACATACTCAACATCATCACCAACGGATTCAAAGTCATTCAAAAGTTTCCTACCTTTTAAACTGGTAGCTTGAAAACGACTTTCCTTTGGCACTTTTTGGATAAGAGTAGACCCTCCAACTGTAGGATCAACAACATATGCACAAGCTAATCTTAATGAAACCATATAAACAAATAGCAAACAACAAAATACGAGGTTAATTGTCATAGGGTATTCAACCCATACATAAACTACAAACACTAGAAGAATTCCACTAAGGCTGTGCGAGAAGCTCGGTGGAGTTTCAACAGCTTCCTAGCCAACTCCCAATTCATCCTCACATTTTCAGTCTCATCATCACTCAAATTGCTGAGCTTGATATAACTTATCTTCAGCAAGGGGGAACACGCAAGTATGAACTTTATTATTTTTAATTCATTCTCTGATCCAGGAAAAGATCGAAACTGTTACACCCGTACCCCAATGAGGTACTATTTATGTAAATAATAGGTTATGTAGATATAAGTTATGTGTTATAGATTTATTAATAACTTAATGTGTGGCCAAAATAGGAAGAATGAGACTTAGATGGACTACAATTGCCAAATGACCAAAGTTAATCCTACACATGATTAAATATCTAGCTCCTAGAATTGTCTGGAAAAGATTGAGTGAGTTCATATGTGTCGACATTTTGAGGAGAAAAAGAAGGGAAGACCAAAATCATCATTTTAACTCATTTTGATTATCTAGGAGTGATCAAGAACCATTAGAGACTCCTTAATTGTAGTCTCTTCATCAAGTAAGTAATTTCCCCAATTGAGAAATTAGGGTTCTTGACATGAAATTGGGTATTATTGATAAAGGTTGTAAATTTATGATTCTCTTAGTTAATTAGTTGCTAATTAAGGTTAATTTTGAAATAGGAATCATTATAGAAGCCCAACTCAAGCCAAGTAGGAAGCTAGTAGGAAATTGAGGTAAGTATATGAGTATAACTTGTTAATGTTATGATTGTGTTAATGTGATTGTTATGGAGCTTGTGAATGTATGTTAGCTTGGATCCAATGCTAAATGTGTTAATGTTATATAATTACTTGCTTGGTCAAGGTGAGTAATAATCCCATTTTATGCTCCTTGTTAATGTTATGATTGGTGTTAATCACCAATCTCATGTAAATGTGATGTTGGTTATATCTTATATACTTACTAAGCGTTTTCGCTTACGGTTATAGTTAATGTCAATTTTGTAGGTACAAGTGGAGGAGCCAAAGGTAAGGAATTAGCCTAGTCGTAGCCTTGGAAGGAAGTATTAGCGTAGTTGTAGAAGGTAACTAGAAGACCGTAATCTTTTGGACCAAGTGTGTTGAGTTGGAAGCCCCGAAGTGTCCTTTCGTGTTTGGTATATTTCAATCCATGTGGTCATTTTGCTATATAACGGTCTTGTTGTCATCCATGGTCTTTAGTCATGATAGGTCATGAGTTAAGTTTTTGTAAATGTCAAGAAGCCTTAATGGTATGTGTTTATGGTGGTAATTAGGAGGGTGATTGGCAAATAGCCAATCTCACCCATTTTGGAAAGATATGGATCAAGACTTTGTACCATCAACTTTGCAATATAATTGAAATGTTAAGTAAAGTGTGTTTTAAGTGGTTACATAGTTGTTATGTGTATTGGGTAAAAAGTGGGTATGGTTAATGAGTTTTAAGGGGGTGTTTGGCGTAAGTGGGTTCACACCCATTTTGGAGTGTGAACGGGTCATGAGTGTATGAGTCAAGTTTAGTAGGTTGAGTTATGGATGTTGGTTAAGTATGATGGGTAAATGAAGTGTTTTAAATGGTTTGGAGTGTCAATGGGTTGAAATGGGTTTTAGTGCATAACCCGTCAAAATTTAAGGTACTATTTCGGGTGGTCAAACAACAAATGTTTTTGGTCGGAAATGAGCCCAAGGGCATACTAATGAAATCGGGAAAGTTTCGTTAATTGTCGGGTCATAGAAGTCGTTTTTCAAAAAATGGGTATTTTTAGATATAAAAAGGGTGTAAATTAGACTATTACCCCCATTTTTGAAAGTGAAGAAAAAGTGGTGCATTTTAGATATAAAAAGGGTGTAAATTAGACTATTACCCCCATTTTTGAAAGTGAAGGAAAAGTGGTGCATTTTAGATATAAAAAGGGTGTAAATTAGACTAATACCCAAAAAAAAAAAAAAAAAAAAAGGGTCGTTTTTGGGGCGTTACAGAAACACTACACTCTCGAGCTGCCCCGACCTCATTCTGTTGCGACCTAAATGTAATGAATAAATTTCCAAAGGTAGATCACTTTCCAATGAAGCCTGCAAATTGAGATAGTATTGAGATGCACAACCATGACAATTTAAGATGATGTATTTGATACATATGCATTCCACTTACTATGGTTTCTAGCGTTTGCAATTTTGGAGCTCCAAAAATCATTTGAATGATGAATGATACCATTGCATTGTTCCCAAAATTGACTCCGAATAGATTTAGAGTCTTAAGGGATACAAATGCCACAGGGACATTTATCCAGAAGCTACCTTCTGCCAACAACTACAAAAGGTCGACTTTTGGTAAGTTTTAAAGATTACATTTCATAAGTATTAGAGAGTACTTTAACATTCTGTAATTTGAAGTTAAAAACTCAAATTGGTCTTACCTTGCACTGCTGAAAATCCAATGTAAGGGACTCAAGTTTGGGAAGACTTTTCAGCTAAAAGATATTGTAAGTCGTGATTGTCGTGGGATGGTTCCAAACACCGAATGAAAAGTATAACTTCTTCAGATTCCCAAGTTGTGCAATATCCAATAGTCTCATCTCGTTTGTATCAGTACGATTCATTTTAAAAGACTCAAGTAAGGGACAATGAGAAATAAACTCCCAAATTGTACCGGTATGAAAATTAACAGATAACAATTCTAAGCTCAATAGATTTGGAAAGCCAATAAAAGATACCAAACTAGGAAAAGTACACTAATGAAGTTCCAGACGTTTCAACTCCATACGAGGGTACAGTTGTGTTGGCAACATAACTGGTTTACCATACCAGTTTCGAATTGTGAGCTCCTCAATTCCTTGCCGAGCCAAAAACATAAGCCAATCATGAATCTATTCATAATTGAAGTCATCTTGTCCAAACAGCGTTTTAAGTCGAATCCTACAACTCTTGCCTATAAGACACTACCACCAAATTTAAGTCGAATCCCACAACTCTTGCCTATATAAGGTCTCACCATTGCAAGCTTATCTTGCATCTCATCTTCACACTCAACCCTTTTAACTAAACTTCACTCTTAACAATTGATATGTGTCTAAATACACATATATTTAGTATTGATTAAACCCACAAAACGACCAAAAACACACAAATGACTCACAAAATGGTACAAATATCATGAAAATGTGTTTTTATGTGATTCAGGTACAAAAAATTGAAAAACAAGTGAAAAACACACAAAGTTTACACAATTGTCATTTTCAGTCCCTGAAGTTTCATAATTTGGCAAAACTAGTCCCTGAAGGTTTAAAATGAATGAAAAGTCAACTTTAGTCCTTGGACAATCAAACTTGTTCAAAATAATCCCTGGATGAAAGTTTTCTACAAATGGCAACTTTTACCCCTCAAAATCCAAAATTAACACAAATGGTCCTTAAAGTTTTAAAATGTTAAAATTATCAACTTTGGTCCTTGTGTTATTGTTTATTGGCAGGTTTAGTCCCTTGAAGGTAGTTTGGATAGTTGGTAAGCAAGGCCCCTCAAGTTTCAGATTGTACAAGTTTAGTCCTTGGGCTTATCTATTATACAAACTAACCGAACCCCTTTTTATTACTAAACCCAGCAAATAATAAACCCAGCCCAATCCCAAAACTAATAACCCGGCCCACTCACCCTTAGTTAATATCAGGGTCAAACTCATGTTTGACCCGTCTTCTTCCTTCCACTTGCCGCCTAAACAAAACAATACCACCATCACCCACTGATTCTCTGCCAAACCACCAATATTATATATAATATCATATTTCAATTCCAAAAACAATATAAAACACAAAAATATTTTCTTTTCCTTTGTATATATATATAAAAGATAAAAATCCAAAAACATTTTCCCTTTTCTGTATATATTATAAAATCAAAAACCAAAAATATTCTCCTTCCCTTAATACTCATAATTCTGTGAGTGGATCCCACTCCAATTTCTCACCCAATTATTTCCCCATGAACCATTTAATTCGGGGCCGAGTCAAGCTAGCGACTCGGTTATCAAAAACAGTAGCTCAACATGGGTTTTCACTCATGTTTTCTGTCTTCTTACCTTTCTACCACTTAAGTGTGGGGGTGTGCCCCACATTTCGTATATAGATCTAAAAAACAAATGAAAAATTTTGTATATTAAAAAAAAAGAGTGAGAATAACTGTTGTGTTTACCCCACTTGGCTTAGAAATGTTATCTTTTTACGTTCAAGGATTCGGCATAATAGCCGGGACTTTGAATATTGAGGAAAATATTCAGTTCTAAGTGTGGGGGGGAAATTCTGGCGAATTTTTGATCATAAATGTACTCTTTTAGTCCCTTTTTCCCCCAAAATGGCCAAATTTAAAAAAAAAAAAATTAGTGGAAGTACTATGTACTAAACACAACAAATGGTAATCAGTCCACCATGTCTAAACCACATAAGGATTGGCTAATCCTGGAGCAAACGGCTCTTGGTAAAGATATCTCAAATCCGTTTATGGCTTGCAATTTGCCAAAAATTGTATGGTATTCAACTCACCATATCCTAAAAAGTGAAGAGTTGGCTAGCCCGCAAGATTATGGCTTGTGGTAAAGGCAGTAGAAAAACCATGATTGGTAATCAGCTCACCAAAGATAATATTGATAATTTATCTAAGAGTTGGCTAGTCCAGAAGCAAACGGCTTTTGGTAAAGACAAATCAAAACCGTTGACAGCTTATGATTTGCTCAAAATCATTTGGTTATCAATGTACCAAAGTTCTTACTTGAACTGAAACATTTGGCTACTCCAGAAGTGATGGCTTTTGGTAAAGAGATAAAATCCATTAAATTTTCATAAAAGATTGCTAGGGACTAGCAATAGTTTAGTGTGGGGGATTTGATATGTGTCTAAATACACATATATTTAGTATTGATTAAACCCACAAAACGACCAAAAACACACAAATGACTCACAAAATGGTACAAATATCATGAAAATGTGTTTTTATGTGATTCAGGTACAAAAAATTGAAAAACAAGTGAAAAACACACAAAGTTTACACAATTGTCATTTTCAGTCCCTGAAGTTTCATAATTTGGCAAAACTAGTCCCTGAAGGTTTAAAATGAATGAAAAGTCAACTTTAGTCCTTGGACAATCAAACTTGTTCAAAATAATCCCTGGATGAAAGTTTTCTACAAATGGCAACTTTTACCCCTCAAAATCCAAAATTAACACAAATGGTCCTTAAAGTTTTAAAATGTTAAAATTATCAACTTTGGTCCTTGTGTTATTGTTTATTGGCAGGTTTAGTCCCTTGAAGGTAGTTTGGATAGTTGGTAAGCAAGGCCCCTCAAGTTTCAGATTGTACAAGTTTAGTCCTTGGGCTTATCTATTATACAAACCAACCGAACCCCTTTTTATTACTAAACCCAGCAAATAATAAACCCAGCCCAATCCCAAAACTAATAACCCGGCCCACTCACCCTTAGTTAATATCAGGGTCAAACTCATGTTTGACCCGTCTTCTTCCTTCCACTTGCCGCCTAAACAAAACAATACCACCATCACCCACTGATTCTCTGCCAAACCACCAATAGACCCCTGACAATCCACCACCCTCCACCTCCACAAGCAACCAAGAAGCATTAATTGCTCTTAAACTGCCCTAAGCAAACTATAACACTTTTGGCGCCAAAAGTCGTTTAAATGGCTAGGATGATTTCTGCTTATCCAATGGACAAAAATTAAAGTGGGATTTGACTGGAATGCTAGTGGGAACTCAGAATGTTATAAAAGAGAAGAGGAGGCAAGAGAAGAAGACACTTTGGATTAGCCATCGTCATGTAGTTTAACTAAATTTACAGCTTTCTTTAATTTATTGTCTTTTAAATGCTTTCAATGTCTTATTATACATTGACAATGTGTAATGAACATTATTTACAGTTTTAATTACAAGTTATCTTTTAAATTCATGTCTTTCTTATTCGTACCATTTAAATTTCATGTCATTTAATTTCTTGTTGATTAGTATTGTTTGATGGACTCTTTAAGCTCATATAAGCTCCTGACAAAGCTTTAAAGCTTTTTAGATACATTAAAATCAGTCTTAGTCTTTAAAATTCAAAATACCAAAAAGAATCAAGAAAACAAATAAAAAACTAAAAATAATAAAGTGTTCTTGGTGAAACTGCATGGAGCAAGGTTAATTGTGGATTGCCTTTGGTTTAGAAGCTTTGTGGAAAGCCTTAGGATGTGTTATGTGGCCTTGGTTCTCAGTTTCAAGCAGGATTCCATTTGTAAGCCCTTTTTACCCTTTTTTGCATTTTACTGTTTCAGTGTTCTAGATGCTTTAATTTTCATGTTTTTGTGTTTCTTTGCTGTTTCTTAGTGATAATATAGCTTAATATTAGGTAATCATGTTTTGGAATTGATTGTGGTTTGAAATGGTGTCTTGACTGTCCATATGCTAGTTTTTGAGAAACCTAGGCCTGAACTTTTGTGACTACTTGTTTATGCTTAAAAGGGTCCATTTTGACACATTGTGACCCCTGGATTTGATGGAATTGGTTTACACAGTCCTATGCTTTGAAAACCTCAGTTTGGTCCATTTAAGGGTTGTTTGGATTTAATAATGCATCTGTGTTAAAGAGTGTTTAAATGGTGTTGTCCTTGTTTGA
The DNA here is from genome assembly GCA_021014915.2 of Artemisia tridentata subsp. tridentata. Lineage (NCBI taxonomy): Eukaryota > Viridiplantae > Streptophyta > Magnoliopsida > Asterales > Asteraceae > Artemisia > Artemisia tridentata. Next base: position 133,117,609 of record CP139505.1, on the reverse strand, counting down.
TGTACACTACATAGAACCTAAATGACTCAGAGAACTATTAACCAAGTGGTTTTGCATGTTAGAAAGTCAAATTGACACTTGATGATCTAGATATGAGAACTGTGAGGTTGTTAGATCTAATAATCCTGCATATGTGTTTAAATGTTGTTAGGTTAGCTTTATTTCATGTTCTTATAGCTTAATATAACATGTTTAATCAGTAGATTAAGATTTAAGTTCATGTTAGTCAACTTAGATCATAAACTTAAAAAGTAAAAAATTTCTTCATATGCCCTGTGCAGGCCAGTTTACCCATTTTTCAATTGCTTGCACAATCTTTATTAGTTAGGATTAGCTTGTGTAATTATTGTTTTGTATAGCCCATGTGGCTTATTTGTTATGTCTATTCTTATTTTTCAGTTAATAGCTTAATTAGATAGCTTAATCAACCTACCCTTTTTGTCCCATCTAACTCACTCCACTGAAGCAAACAGCAGAGTTGGAGTTGTTTTCCTAAGTTCATATTAAGCCCTCATTAAGCCTGAGCTTGTGATCTTACCCATCATACTCAGTGTTTCAATGCTTGTGTAGCTTGTTTGAGCTTATTTGATAAGTAATATAGGAGCTTGTTGTTTGCCCACTCACAACAGTTCACTCAGTGAACTTACACCATTTCCACAAGCTCTTTAAAAGCTCTCCAGTGATCTATAGCTTGTGTGTTTTGGCTTTATGTGAAGCTCATCCACCCAACTCAATGATCCTGTGCTTAATTTTCCCCTTGTAGCTCATCTGCTAGGGCTGCAAGTAGCTTTTAACTTGTCCCAATTTTCTCAGTATATACTGAGCTTATCAGCAGATTCACTTGCACTATCAGCAGAATCACTTACTTCATCAGCAGGATGATTTTGCTCTAGCAGTACCTTGCTTGAACTAGCAGTACCTTGTTGATTTGCTTATTTAGAGCTTATCAGTGCTTGTGACCTGTCCATCTAGCTTATTTTTATCTTATTTTATCTTTTGTTTCTTGTATAAAGCTTTTTCAAGCTCATTTTGAGCTTATGACTTCACTGTGAGCCCAAAAGCTCTACTGAATGAGTCATAAGCCCACAAATTGCTTATTTCTTAGTTTGTAAAGTTTTGTTTTCATTAAACATGTATAATATCATTGTATAATTATTCCAAAAAAAAGAAAAAAACCAAAAAGCCCCACATAAAGCTAAGTGATAGCTTCTATTTAGAAGCTTAATTTCTTATTAGCTTATTTTCCTTAAGCACATATAGTTTTTATATTTTTCTTAGGTTCCTTTATTTATTTTAGAGTTATGTAAAAAGTTTCAGATTTTTCCTTATTCATTTAATACTTTTAATAAATCAATAATAGTTTTTAATAATTAATAATAGTAAATAATTAATAATAAATAGAATACTTGTAAAATAAATACATTTTTCAGTTTTAAAATTCATTTTATAATATTTTAGATTTTTCAGATTCTTTATTTCATTTATTTAAGTTAATTTTAGATTTTCTTATTAATTAATTCATTTTTAAATTCATTTAATTCATTTTTAATTTATAATAATTAATATAATAGTATAATAACTAATTTTAATTTTCTAATAATTTTCTTATCCTTTTAGGATTCCAAAAATATAATTTTCACATTTGTGGGAGTTATATTTGACTGAATTCACCTTTTATTTTGGTACGTTTACGTAATTGTTATTTAAACGTACGCGTTTTAGGTTTTTAGATTTTCTTAACTTTTAAATAAATTTGTAAATTATAAATAAATATTTTAAGTTTATTTAATTTGCATTTAAGCCCCTTAGGCATGCAAATCCCTACTATAGTTATAAATCGTTTTGTTTCTGTACGTTTACGTTTAAATTACGTTAAACGTACGTTTGTATATCTTTTGCGTTTTTAGGTTTCTGATTGTACGTTTTTAACGATACAGCTGTGACAGAGCTATGACTATTCACATTCCTAGTGTTAGTCAATCAGATTCCTGTTTTTGTATATTCAATATCATTTCAACACACACATTCGTTATATTACATTTTACACACCTCGTTGGGACATAACGACCCGGGGATATAATTCTGTACTCCCATGGATTTAAACTGCATTTGGTCCTAGATTAGTTTGACTTTTATTATGGTTGACCATTCACAAGTGGTTGACTAATTTAAAGATGACTGTTTAGGACCAATCAAATTTTGGCGCCGCTGCCGGGGAGGTGTGGTGCGTATAATGAATTTGTGTTTTGTTGAAATATCTATCCCTTGTATATATTATATATAATATCATATTTCAATTCCAAAAACAATATAAAACATAAAAATATTTTCTTTTCCTTTGTATATATATATAAAAGATAAAAATCCAAAAACATTTTCCCTTTTCTGTATATATTATAAAATCAAAAACCAAAAATATTCTCCTTCCCTTAATATTCATAATTCTGTGAGTGGACCCCACTCCAATTTCTCACCCAATCATTTCCCCATGAACCATTTAATTCGGGGTCGAGTCAAGCTAGCGACTCGGTTATCAAAAACAGTAGCTCAACATGGGTTTTCACTCATGTTTTCTGTCTTCTTACCTTTCTACCACTTAAGTGTGGGGGTGTGCCCCACATTTCGTATATAGATCTAAAAAACAAATGAAAAATTTTGTATATTAAAAAAAAAAAGTGAGAATAACTGTTGTGTTTACCCCACTTGGCTTAGAAATGTTATCTTTTTACGTTCAAGGATTCGGCATAATAGCCGGGACTTTGAATATTGAGGACAATATTCAGTTCTAAGTGTGGGGGGGAAATTCTGGCGAATTTTTGATCATAAATGTACTCTTTTAGTCCCTTTTTCCCCCAAAATGGCCAAATTTAAAAAAAAAAAAAATTAGTGGAAGTACTATGTACTAAACACAACAAATGGTAATCAGTCCACCATGTCTAAACCACATAAGGATTGGCTAATCCTGGAGCAAACGGCTCTTGGTAAAGATATCTCAAATCCGTTTATGGCTTGCAATTTGCCAAAAATTGTATGGTATTCAACTCACCATATCCTAAAAAGTGAAGAGTTGGCTAGCCCGCAAGATTATGGCTTGTGGTAAAGGCAGTAGAAAAACCATGATTGGTAATCAGCTCACCAAAGATAATATTGATAATTTATCTAAGAGTTGGCTAGTCCAGAAGCAAACGGCTTTTGGTAAAGACAAATCAAAACCGTTGACAGCTTATGATTTGCTCAAAATCATTTGGTTATCAATGTACCAAAGTTCTTACTTGAACTGAAACATTTGGCTACTCCAGAAGTGATGGCTTTTGGTAAAGAGATAAAATCCATTAAATTTTCATAAAAGATTGCTAGGGACTAGCAATAGTTTAGTGTGGGGGATTTGATATGTGTCTAAATACACATATATTTAGTATTGATTAAACCCACAAAACGACCAAAAACACACAAATGACTCACAAAATGGTACAAATATCATGAAAATGTGTTTTTATGTGATTCAGGTACAAAAAATTGAAAAACAAGTGAAAAACACACAAAGTTTACACAATTGTCATTTTCAGTCCCTGAAGTTTCATAATTTGGCAAAACTAGTCCCTGAAGGTTTAAAATGAATGAAAAGTCAACTTTAGTCCTTGGACAATCAAACTTGTTCAAAATAATCCCTGGATGAAAGTTTTCTACAAATGGCAACTTTTACCCCTCAAAATCCAAAATTAACACAAATGGTCCTTAAAGTTTTAAAATGTTAAAATTATCAACTTTGGTCCTTGTGTTATTGTTTATTGGCAGGTTTAGTCCCTTGAAGGTAGTTTGGATAGTTGGTAAGCAAGGCCCCTCAAGTTTCAGATTGTACAAGTTTAGTCCTTGGGCTTATCTATTATACAAACCAACCGAACCCCTTTTTATTACTAAACCCAGCAAATAATAAACCCAGCCCAATCCCAAAACTAATAACCCGGCCCACTCACCCTTAGTTAATATCAGGGTCAAACTCATGTTTGACCCGTCTTCTTCCTTCCACTTGCCGCCTAAACAAAACAATACCACCATCACCCACTGATTCTCTGCCAAACCACCAATAGACCCCTGACAATCCACCACCCTCCACCTCCACAAGCAACCAAGAAGCATTAATTGCTCTTAAACTGCCCTAAGCAAACTATAACACTTTTGGCGCCAAAAGTCGTTTAAATGGCTAGGATGATTTCTGCTTATCCAATGGACAAAAATTAAAGTGGGATTTGACTGGAATGCTAGTGGGAACTCAGAATGTTATAAAAGAGAAGAGGAGGCAAGAGAAGAAGACACTTTGGATTAGCCATCGTCATGTAGTTTAACTAAATTTACAGCTTTCTTTAATTTATTGTCTTTTAAATGCTTTCAATGTCTTATTATACATTGACAATGTGTAATGAACATTATTTACAGTTTTAATTACAAGTTATCTTTTAAATTCATGTCTTTCTTATTCGTACCATTTAAATTTCATGTCATTTAATTTCTTGTTGATTAGTATTGTTTGATGGACTCTTTAAGCTCATATAAGCTCCTGACAAAGCTTAAAGCTTTTTAGATACATTAAAATCAGTCTTAGTCTTTAAAATTCAAAATACCAAAAAGAATCAAGAAAACAAATAAAAAACTAAAAATAATAAAGTGTTCTTGGTGAAACTGCATGGAGCAAGGTTAATTGTGGATTGCCTTTGGTTTAGAAGCTTTGTGGAAAGCCTTAGGATGTGTTCTGTGGCCTTGGTTCTCAGTTTCAAGCAGGATTCCATTTGTAAGCCCTTTTTACCCTTTTTTGCATTTTACTGTTTCAGTGTTCTAGATGCTTTAATTTTCATGTTTTTGTGTTTCTTTGCTGTTTCTTAGTGATAATATAGCTTAATATTAGGTAATCATGTTTTGGAATTGATTGTGGTTTGAAATGGTGTCTTGACTGTCCATATGCTAGTTTTTGAGAAACCTAGGCTTGAACTTTTGTGACTACTTGTTTATGCTTAAAAGGGTCCATTTTGACACATTGTGACCCCTGGATTTGATGGAATTGGTTTACACAGTCCTATGCTTTGAAAACCTCAGTTTGGTCCATTTAAGGGTTGTTTGGATTTAATAATGCATCTGTGTTAAAGAGTGTTTAAATGGTGTTGTCCTTGTTTGATGTACACTACATAGAACCTAAATGACTCAGAGAACTATTAACCAAGTGGTTTTGCATGTTAGAAAGTCAAATTGACACTTGATGATCTAGATATGAGAACTGTGAGGTTGTTAGATCTAATAATCCTGCATATGTGTTTAAATGTTGTTAGGTTAGCTTTATTTCATGTTCTTATAGCTTAATATAACATGTTTAATCAGTAGATTAAGATTTAAGTTCATGTTAGTCAACTTAGATCATAAACTTAAAAAGTAAAAAATTTCTTCATATGCCCTGTGCAGGCCAGTTTACCCATTTTTCAATTGCTTGCACAATCTTTATTAGTTAGGATTAGCTTGTGTAATTATTGTTTTGTATAGCCCATGTGGCTTATTTGTTATGTCTATTCTTATTTTTCAGTTAATAGCTTAATTAGATAGCTTAATCAACCTACCCTTTTTGTCCCATCTAACTCACTCCACTGAAGCAAACATCAGAGTTGGAGTTGTTTTCCTAAGTTCATATTAAGCCCTCATTAAGCCTGAGCTTGTGATCTTACCCATCATACTCAGTGTTTCAATGCTTGTGTAGCTTGTTTGAGCTTATTTGATAAGTAATATAGGAGCTTGTTGTTTGCCCACTCACAACAGTTCACTCAGTGAACTTACACCATTTCCACAAGCTCTTTAAAAGCTCTCCAGTGATCTATAGCTTGTGTGTTTTGGCTTTATGTGAAGCTCATCCACCCAACTCAATGATCCTGTGCTTAATTTTCCCCTTGTAGCTCATCTGCTAGGGCTGCAAGTAGCTTTTAACTTGTCCCAATTTTCTCAGTATATACTGAGCTTATCAGCAGATTCACTTGCACTATCAGCAGAATCACTTACTTCATCAGCAGGATGATTTTGCTCTAGCAGTACCTTGCTTGAACTAGCAGTACCTTGTTGATTTGCTTATTTAGAGCTTATCAGTGCTTGTGACCTGTCCATCTAGCTTATTTTTATCTTATTTTATCTTTTGTTTCTTGTATAAAGCTTTTTCAAGCTCATTTTGAGCTTATGACTTCACTGTGAGCCCAAAAGCTCTACTGAATGAGTCATAAGCCCACAAATTACTTATTTCTTAGTTTGTAAAGTTTTGTTTTCATTAAACATGTATAATATCATTGTATAATTATTCCAAAAAAAAAGAAAAAAACCAAAAAGCCCCACATAAAGCTAAGTGATAGCTTCTATTTAGAAGCTTAATTGCTTATTAGCTTATTTTCCTTAAGCACATATAGTTTTTATATTTTTCTTAGGTTCCTTTATTTATTTTAGAGTTATGTAAAAAGTTTCAGATTTTTCCTTATTCATTTAATACTTTTAATAAATCAATAATAGTTTTTAATAATTAATAATAGTAAATAATTAATAATAAATAGAATACTTGTAAAATAAATACATTTTTCAGTTTTAAAATTCATTTTATAATATTTTAGATTTTTCAGATTCTTTATTTCATTTATTTAAGTTAATTTTAGATTTTCTTATTAATTAATTCATTTTTAAATTCATTTAATTCATTTTTAATTTATAATAATTAATATAATAGTATAATAACTAATTTTAATTTTCTAATAATTTTCTTATCCTTTTAGGATTCCAAAAATATAATTTTCACATTTGTGGGAGTTATATTTGACTGAATTCACCTTTTATTTTGGTACGTTTACGTAATTGTTATTTAAACGTACGCGTTTTAGGTTTTTAGATTTTCTTAACTTTTAAATAAATTTGTAAATTATAAATAAATATTTTAAGTTTATTTAATTTGCATTTAAGCCCCTTAGGCATGCAAATCCCTACTATAGTTATAAATCGTTTTGTTTCTGTACGTTTACGTTTAAATTACGTTAAACGTACGTTTGTATATCTTTCGCGTTTTTAGGTTTCTGATTGTACGTTTTTAACGATACAGCTGTGACAGAGCTATGACTATTCACATTCCTAGTGTTAGTCAATCAGATTCCTGTTTTTGTATATTCAATATCATTTCAACACACACATTCGTTATATTACATTTTACACACCTCGTTGGGACATAACGACCCGGGGATATAATTCTGTACTCCCATGGATTTAAACTGCATTTGGTCCTAGATTAGTTTGACTTTTATTATGGTTGACCATTCACAAGTGGTTGACTAATTTAAAGATGACTGTTTAGGACCAATCAACAATGATATTTAGTTTCAAAACCTTCAACCCTTATATCAATCCCACTCAAACCTTTTAGCTACACTTCACTCTTGATAGTGATAGTTAGTTCAACAACCTTCAATCCTCACAATCACACGAAACCCTTCATGCACCAAATTATCTCTAACACACAACTAGGATCATCCAAACTAGAAATCTAGAACTTCGTTACCTCAACCCCGTTAGAGATATCCACCCCCAATCCTGTTAGGATCACATGCACATTTTCTTTTTTCTCTTTTGAAATATATCATGCATCTCATTGTCAGTGCAAACGATATATTAATCTAAACCATCCTAACACCAATCATCTTAGGTAGATGATTATGTTGTTCAAAAGGTTTGTTAGAACTTGCCTTCCCAATGACAACTTGGAAGAAGTCATTTTGTGTGTCAGTCAACGAACGAATCTCGTTCTTGTTAGTGTGATTGATTGAACAATTACACCTTAGGTTGTCAGTCGGGTTGTGACACTCAAGTGTCTTTGAATTGCAATATGCATTCATTTTTTTGTGTCGCTCAACTTTCTTGGGCTTTCTTTTTGGTCTTTATCCTTTTGGCACACTTTCATCACGTGTCTAACTTCTTACACACTTTGATATGCTCATCAATTTTTTTTTGCTATGTTCTTAACATAGTTTAACCCTTGCATGTCTTGCTATGTGTATTCTATCCCTATAATGTTGCTCCTATTCTTTTATATATTATGTTGCACGAAGCTAACCCTTGTTGTAGGAAAAGCCTTTGTAAGAATTTGATCCATAGATCCGTTAGATACTAAGGTAAATAAATAAGGGGATTCAATCACCATAGGGGAGCATTGAGCTCGGGGAAGCTCGGGGGTATTTGAATACATAGCATGGATTCGTCTTCACAAGTGGTGATAGAAGACTTCACTGGGATGATGCAAGCTCGCCTTTCTGGGGAAAAAAAAGTAGTGCAATAAGGGGGAGTAGGGAGTGAATTCAAGGGAGAGCTCGAGGCAACTACCTTTTTGCTTCGACAAAAGGGGGAGAAGGGAGTGTAAACTGGTAACTTTTACATTTTACTATGTGTTACGGTTTACATATTTGTCATCATAAAAAAGGGGGAGATTGTTAGTGCAAATATTACGATATTTAAACTAAACGGTTTCTTCGGTTTTCATAATGACAAACATGTAACTTGTAATGCATAACGTAAAATGTGCAAGTTACTTGTAAACACAAATCATCAATGCATACTTACATCAATACCTCTCGATGTCTCAAGTATGCATCAACAAAGTCTTAGATTTCTATCCCGAAATAAATCACTCAAGGTATGGACAAACAAATCTACTACTTGACAAATGATCAAAGTATTATATTTTTCTCTAAACTTCACATTTTTAATGTGACAAAACATTTTTTCAAAAATACATTTTACAAATTATTTTTGAATTAAAAAGAAATGTTTTATTTTGAAAAATAAGTTTAAAAATCCCAACAGCCATTCCCCCCCCCCCCCCAAAACAGCTCCAAACATTCCCAAATAAACCTTCCCCACTAAAAACAAACGGAGGAGCGTCCACGGTACCACTAAATTTAGTGGTGCCGTCTGACAATTAGTTGTGCCGTCCCTCTGTAACGGCTAGTTTTCTCCTTGCCTATAAATAGTGGACCATATTACACTTCCAACTTGATTTTTCTAGTCAGTTTTCTCTGGTCTAATCCCTCCTTATTTAGATCACTTTCTTTGATCATTTAGAGAGTCTTAGTTTGTTTTAAGAGTGATCCTTTCATCCAACCAAGAGATCACCTTCATTCCTCTACTAGTGCAAGAGAAGAACACATAGTATCACAAAGATACAAAGTGTTGTAGTTATAGTTAGTGCACTTGTAACACTTGTTACATACTTGTTGTATCCTTGCATACATCAAGTTCATTTTTCTTTTGAGAGTTGGTGAGAGAAGATCATTGTGATCTTATAGAGATATTGAATATCTCTTGTAGCTTGTGAGCTAGTGTGTTGATCAAGTTGATCAAGGGTAGATAGGGTAGATTGAGTCAAGTGAGGGTTGATCATTGTGATCTTGTCGAGATCTTGGAGAACTCTCGAAGCTTGTGGGCTTGTGTGATTGATCAAGTAGATCGGGTAGATCGAGTCAAGTGGGAGTAGATCATTGTGATCTTGTTGAGATCTTGGAGATCTCTTGAAGCTTGTGAGCTTGTGTATTGATCAAGTGGATCAAGATCATTGTGATCTCTTGTAGCTTGTGGGCTAGTATATTGATCAACTGGATCAAGGGTAGATCGGGTATATCGTGAGTAGATCGGGTAGATCGTGGTAGATTGGTACTAGCTAAGATTAGTACTCGACATTTAGCTTAGTGTCGGAAATAAGGATAAGCGACGTTGTACGGTTTTATCCGCCTGAAGGGAGCTTGTTGATTAGTGAAGTAACTCTCGAGTTGGGTACTCGGGGAGTGGAGTAGGGCGAAGAGGAGCTTCGTGACCGAACCACTATAAATCGTCGTGTCCGGTTTGCGCCTTCTTACTTATCTCTTTACTTTTATTTTATTCTTTATCGCTTTATATTTATACTTGCATTGTGTTTATGTTTGTGTGGTTTGTTGCTTATAATATGTTGATTATGCTTGTGTCATGGTTTGATTGTGTTTGTGTTGTAGTTTACGTTATACCATCTATAGATGTTGTATGATCATTGTTGACACTTTTCATATTATGTCACACTTGATCGGGTGTTTGATACAAAAAGTTTTTAAGTTTTTAATGGAAACGTATTCACCCCCCCCCCCCTCTACGGTTTCCACAATAATTCTTTTTTCTAAAATTATTTTTAATCATTTAGGACTTTTACCAATCAAATTTACACATCTAGGGTTAATTTTTGATTTTTAGGTTTTCTTAAGCACGTTTAATGCCCGATTAAGAGCCCGTTTCTAGTTTAATTTATGTTTTTGCGTGTTTGTGCTTTACTTTCTTGTTTCATATGGTTATTAGTTGTTTTTAGTGTATGTTCAAATGCAAATTTCAAATTCAAATTCAAAATGCAAAAATCAAATAAGAGCACTCGGTGTCTTAACGTGACACCGGAGTTAAAGTTTCACATTACTGCGTTAAACCCAAGTTAACGCCACCGTGGTCTTGCGTTAAAGGCAAAAACAACCACCTACGTTATAAGTTGCCGAAATAAAGTTGCTCAAAAAGTATTTGTTGCGCAAATAATGAACTGTCTGATTAGTAGTTTTTCTATGTTTTAGTAATGAACTATCTGATTAGGTTGTTCATGGTATTTCTTGTGTGTGTTAAACTTTTTTAAGTAACAATTTCAATTTCAAACTTGATAAACCCTTTCTTGTAGTAGCTTTTGATAGACTACCTGCATAGAACAAAATGTTACCTAAATACTTACATGGAACCAAGCTGCACAAACAAATGACAAACATACTACATGCGCAACAATATTTTATTAAGTACAAGACCCTATTAAAGTACCAAAACAAAAAACACAAAACATTTTGGTGGTTGGGTAAGAAGTCGCTTTAATAAATAAATAATAAAATGTCGCTTAAAAAAAGTCGCTTGAAACTAAGTACAATTATGATTGACTTGTTCACCCTGATAGCAATGAAGTCATCATTACATGCCACTTGCACCGTAGAGTTGGATTTTAGAAAGTCGCTTATATACCTAGTTAAAAGTCGCTTAAGAGACTTTTTTCGCTCCTTTGCATAACTGTTGGCTATTTCAGCTATTTTCTAGCTTATTTAACTAGATATAAAAAAAAGTTGATTTCATTAAGGAACCTGAATAAGCAAAGATCAATAAGCAAAAAAGCTTTTAAAACGCATAGTGTTAGCTTTTACAAATTAACCTATTACAACAATTAATCCTAAATTACGATAAAGTGTTCCCAACATAACTATTACAACCACTACGTAGACACATTGTTACCATAAGAAAGTTAAAAAAACGAAGTTCAAATACACTTGCTTTTTTACCACCGAAAACCGGGTTTCCATCACCCATAACACCATCCTTAGGCAAACTCACATCCTCACATGCAACTGCATCCTTAAAAGCACCCACATACTCAACATCATCACCAACGGATTCAAAGTCATTCAAAAGTTTCCTACCTTTTAAACTGATATCTTGAAAACGACTTTCCTTTGGCACTTTTTGGATAACAGTAGATCGTCCAACTATATGAACATCATCAAGGTCGTTAAAAAGCCTCTTACCCTTAAAAGGACTAGATTCCTATGGCACATTTTGGATAAGAGTAGACCCTCCAACTGTAGGATCATCGTCAAAGTCATTAACAAGAGACCTTAAAAAAGTCGGAGACGTACAAACACAGTCACAGTCCTTTGGCACGTACGGGCTATTAACAAACCTTAAAAAAGGCGGACAATGTAAGAAGTCATCATTATATTCCATCTCTCCCCTCCCTCTAAAAAGACTTGCTTCAACAAAAGGCTTAACATAAGGTGTCCTAAGGATACCTGGTGAATTTTGTTCTGCTTGTTCCCAGGCAATTTTTTCTTCCAACGACATGTTTTCAATATCTTTCTTTCTTTTTTCGTGAATTCTGACTTTAGATGTCACCTCATCGTCAGAGTCATCAAAAGGCAAGTTCTTATGATAGTGGTTAACTAATTGTTCTTGCGGAATTTCACTGATAAAGACCTCAATGAGCCCATGAATCTCAGCAAATTCATACATTTTGTTCACATCATTATCAGTTTCGACAATGGTCAAACCTTCTTTTAAGCTACACCTTGGTTTACAATAAAACCACGCCCATATATCCTCTTTTATGTTTTTCAACAAAAGGTCACACATTTCAGAATAAGATAACCTACTTGACCTAGACAACTTCAAGTCTATAAGTTCTCCACCAGCGTACCTTAAGGGAAGATACATAATAACACTACCATGATGTACCTCAAACACAAGCTCACCAGCGTTATGAGAGTTCCTGTGTAACAATTGAAAGAATTAAAACAAACATATATTATTACACAAACAATAAATCTTTAAAAAGAATAGAAAAAATAATAGAGAAACTTACACCCATTGGTGAAACACAGTATCATCACAGGTTGTTGATTCTGAATCAGTAGATGACATCCCTTTGGTAAAAACTGAAAATACAAAGAAAACAAAGTGGTTATTTCTATTTTATGATACCAGTTGATAGTTCCCAAGATAAAATGCATGGGAAGCTGTTATGTAGTACAAATACTTACATGTTGTACAATAGATCTACTGTTTTTATCTCTCTTACCTATAAGACAATAGATCTAGTAGGTGTGGGCCTTGTTGCTTATCTTTTTAACTAGGTGTTTAGGAGGATATTAACACATAAAACTTTACATAATTTATGCCTATTAATATGTTTGACTGTGTCTTATTTCTTATGTGTATGCTAATTAAGACAGCAATAAAATTTAGTCATAATGATTTGCAATTTACAAAAAATACAGAAAGTTAAGCTGTCCGAGTATATCACAAAAGACATCAAATATACTACAACATACTCGATACATCGAACAAGAGTAGACATACAAAAGGTTGAACCCATTAAAGGGATCATATGATCAGCAATTGTTTTGAGATACTACAACATACTTGATACATGACTAAATACAAACCCGATGTTTAAAAAAAAAACTTAGCCATTTGTTCACGGTATGCAAGTGCAGCCTGAATAGGATCCTTAACGTCCAACGACTTACCATAAGCCAAGCGGTATAAAAAAATATATACCCAAATACCACAATCACCAAATATCCTGGCCTGCTTAGGTACTTTGTCAGCGTGAAAAAAGGTAATGCTGTAAGTTGAAGGATTTATGCCTTTCTTCTCTAATACTTGCGGTTGACTTAGGACCTCAGGTAGTTGAGACCGTGGAAAAATGTTAAAGTGTTAAAACAATCTAATGTTTCAACCTTAATTATATGGATATATAGTCTAACTTGTAAACAATCCATCAATGCGATATAAAAATCTGGCAATTCCTTGACATAAATTTCACCACTATTGTAAAATGTAACTACTCCTGTCTCTATCTCGAAACGTGCAAGAAACCAATGAGTTTCCGTTTCATTAATAGGCATAAAAACCTACAACGCAGGTGTGCCAAAAAAAAGTTTTGGGTTAAGTGAAGCAAATAGTGGAGCAAATCAAGCAAGTAAGCGGATTATGCTACCAAGATGGAAATCAAAGGACTTACCTGCTTAACATCGGACCATGGAATAGAGTACCTTTCCCCATTAGCATACCACAAAGGCAGCGAGTTTTGAAGTAGAAGCTGAACAAAGTAGCCACTAACCATCGCCCAATCAGCCGTATCGGGTCTCACATGCCACATGTAATTAACCCACAACTCTATGTGCTGTAAATTATGAAACATAAACGAGTGTGAACAAACTTAAAAGAAATTAATTCAATAATATAGGGTGAATTACAGTTGTATAAGTACTTGCCTCATCCATTAGCCAACCTTGCCTAGTCGGGTCTAAGCAAACTAAAGTTTCCCAGAACCTTCTATCCACATTCACATCTTCACACCATGGGAACTTACAATTAAGCGGACCAATTTGACCAAGATATCGGTCATATTCATCTGTCAAATGAACCTTGTTCGCAGCATTGTTCCAGCGTTTCAGATCCTAGTATATGACACAATTACGCTTATGATCATAAATGAAAAATAAGATATATTTTAATCAATCAAAGAAGTAGTTTTCATACCTCAACCCATGGCTTAACATTCTTAAGCTGTTCCATCATATCTGGATTCAGTAAGCCAACGCATTGTGCTTTGTTTTCCGCATATGCTTTAGTCCAATAATACGCATTAGCTTCACCAGAACTTTCACTCCTCTTTTTATGGGCTGTGCGCGCTATAGCATTTTTCCAGTGATTAGAATTCTTAAGCGCTTCTTCCCTTTTCTTTACTTCCGTTTCATCCAACAATTTCTTTTTCTCTTCCATCCTTATCATCTTATCCTCTTCCATCCTCAACCTCTTCTCCTCTTGCCTCAACTTTTGCTCTTTTAACCGCACATTTTCTAATTCTTCACGTCGCAATCTTAATTCTTAGGCTGCTCGATATCTTGGTCACTTGATCGGTCGGTCACCACAAAACCACAAAGCGACCTAGGTCGCTTGGATAGTGAGGGATAGGTGGGTCATTTTTTTTTTTGAAAAATCGATCGGTGAAGCGACCGATTGTTACACAAACCAATTTGCAAAAATTCCAAACGGTTGGGTTCTTTAAAATAAAAAAAAAAAAAAAAAAAAAAAAAAAACTTTTTCAATCTTATAAATACCCACCTCAAACACACATTCAAACACACAATTTCAAACACAATTTTCATCCATAACTTCTAATCATGTCAAACAAAAACACACCCACATCAAAAAACCGACGATCCCGGCTACCCCAAAACAACTTCTCGCCGGAAAACAACTTTGAACTACACGGCGTAACACCACCACAACAACGGGGTATTCGATTTCGTGCACCCTCTTTTGAATACGCCACACGATTACCACAACCCAACCCAAATCGAAACCTATTTTCCGTGAATCGTCCATTTGTTCCACCATATCGTCCAAATACGGGTTATTACCAAGAACCAAGTGGGTCGTCGTATCGACCTACCATGGATTTCTTGCAATCTCCCCAACATTATCAAGATTATTCCCCGATTCAGAATCTTGATCTTGATATGAATTTTGATGATTTCATGGCGAACCAAGAGACGCAAGAATATCCGACCCAAGATGCGTCGATGGGTCAAGGTTCGGGTCACGGTTCTTACCATGATTCGTACCACGGTTCTTTCGCCGTTGAGGACGATGACGAGGAGACATCACCCGTCAAACCAAGAACCACTTCCCGACGTGCTACAAAGACGAAGGCGAAGGACAAAGGGAAGAAGGCCGAACCGTCTCAAAGACAGACTAGTTGGACAAAGGAAGAAGAGGGCGCTCTTTGTAAAGCTTGGGTATTTGTCTCAGAAAATTCCCAACGAGGTAACGCTATCAACAAGAACCACTTTTGGGAGTTGATTATAGGTTATTTTAAGAAAGAAACTGGTTCAGATCGAAGCTACGACTCTATCGCAAGCAAATGGAAGAATCGGATTAGGCCACAGGTTGCAAATTTTGCTGCTATCATGGATAATATCAAGCTTAACCATGGTAGTGGTGAAAATGATGTTGATGATCATGAGAAAGCGTTGAGGGAATACCGTACGCTTTACAAGCATGAGTTCAACTTGGTGGAATGTTGGAAAATCTTGAGGCATCACGATGCTTGGAAGTCGGGGGGGAAGCTATTCGAACGAATAGTAGGAAGAAAACAAAGGGCTCTACAACAACTTCGGGGTCTACACAGCAAGAAGGAAGCAATTTTTATGAAGTCGATGATGATGAAACTGAAGATGATACTAGAGAATCACGACCAGAAGGTCGTGACGCAACAAGGAGGAAATCATCGTCCTCCTCTCGTGAACCAACACAATCGTTTGTAGCTTCAATGAGAAAGAACTTCTGGGGATCCAGGCCATCAACAAAAGAGGGAAAAAAGAAGATCGATGGAGATGAATATAGGTCGATGAAAGAAAGAGAGTTGGCCATCAAAGAAAGAAAAATAGCACTTCAACAAGAACAGGTCGAACTCTTGAAAGAATCGACGAAGAACCAAGAGTTTATCTTATACTACACCAAAATCGACCCAACATTGCCCGAACATGAACAAAATCATCTTAGGCAGCTTAAGGCAAGAATCAAAGCAAAATACAATTTGTAGCTGATTAGTTTACATTTTTTTAATTCCGTATTGTAATGTTTTTAATTATGTATTGTAATGTTTTTATTATTAATGAATTTTAAGTTTTTTTTTTAAAAAAAAATGTTTGATTAAAAAAAAAAGTCGGTCACAGAGTGTGGCAGGTCGGTCGCTTCTGGTCGCCGAAGAGAGAAAGCTGACGTGGCAGCAAGTGACCCAGGTCGCTTTGGGTCAAGATAGTGTCCAGCCTTATTGAATAATAAATTCCTGTCAAAGTTAACTTAGTTTACAGTTTTTATAATATCTTATGGTACGGTAAGAGTTTACATATACATTCAATCTGTAATTTACCCTTGCAACATCATCATTGTCATCCACATCTGCACGTTGTGAGCCACTGATATCCATACTTGAATGGAACAACTCAAGAAAATCATGATTAAGCTCGTCACAAAACTCTGCACTGAGATTCCGAAGATCATCATCAAGCACCAATTTCTCCTGCGAATGAACAATAGCTGTTAAAAAACAAAATCAATAAGAAAAAAGGCATGTCAATGTAAGTAAACAAGTCAACAGGATATATTACCCCATTTCTTTCTCGAGCAAGAACCTGAATAATTCCCTCGAGTTTGAACAAACGGGCATTCAACTCTGTAATAACAACATCCTGAATTATGCTGGTCTCTATTATACTGCTCTCACTTTTGCGTATAATAGGTAAATGTTTCCGTTCTATCTTGCCACGTTTGCGTGCTGCGGCCAACTTCTTGAAATACTCATCAGCGAGATGTGTGGTTTTGACTAGGGGAGTTCTAGGTATGTAATGATGGAAAAATTCTATAAACTGTATATACCAATCAAATTTCCTCTCAGCTAATGTCGGTCTAAGATCTTGAACAACATTCGATTCCTTACACACACACACACACACACAAAAAAAAAAAAAAAAAAAAAATTAGAAAAAAAATTTAATTTATAATAACAGCAAGCATTAATACGACAAATTTGATGAAGAGTTTTACCTTTCCAAAAAGATACTTATAATCTGATCTTTTAAATGTTGCGTTCTTTGACCACGATACTCCTCTTGGTATCATTTCTGGCACTTTATTCCACTAAATAATGCTTATTTCAAATGATTCCATTATCCATATCTATAAAATGTTAACAAATGCTTCAAATTCAGTGAAAGAAACATAACATATAAGTAGCATACACTGTCTATAATGATAAAAAAAAATACTAACCTTGAAAGCCCAAACAAAGCCCGAAAGCGTATATGTTGGAACAAACTTGCGGTCTTTGTTAATACCTTGAAGGAATTTATGCTTGTGTTTATCCGCCACGTCCAAAATTTGATCATACAAATGTCTCCAAATATGCTCCCCCCATGGAAAAGCATCCCAGTCATCAAGGTTTTCAATCAATCGGAAGAGTGTATCATCAACTTCTTCAACCAATAATCTGCCCATAAAGATAACCTCCAATGCTAACAATAGACAAGGACGTACTGCATCTTCTTCGAATATAATACCAAATGCCTGCTCATCTTCAATTAGACCAAGAATATCTAAATTGGTTACTTTTTTACCTACATGGCGTGGAAAAACCCTGTTCCTAAAATTGAGGTGTCCCGACTTATATGAGCTAAAACTTACATTCCCTAAACGAAAACCAGTGATAAGACAAAATTTTGGTCGGCCGAAATGTAGAGGACGTTCTTCAACATAATATACAATGGGCATATCATAATGATCATTACTCGGACAACATTGTTTCTGTAAGATATAATCTATCATATGTGGTTCGTGGTCAAAATAAGAAAGGTCCAACCATTTACCAAAACAAGTAGCCCGAAACAACTTCCTACGTTTTTTATCCAATTTGGATTTTATTAAAGAAACGTAATTCGGTTTACTTCTAATGATGGCTTTGGCTTCATATTCCCACAAGAACAAAAACAAAAGCTAATCAAACACAAAAGTATACAGAAGGCTGCTATTACCGCAAACATGAAGATACTTGACAATCAATGTCTCGTAGAGTTTAATGATACATTGAGAGCATAACACAATTTTCTAATAACTACCACATGTAACTTCATTTATCACTTACAATTCACACATACATTGAATAATCTATTTAGCATCATAATTCCAACCAAAAATCGATCTATCTTAAAGAGTCAAAGTTTGAGTAATCTTATGGAACTGATGAAACACGATATAGTTACAAACTAAACTATGCTAAACAAACATGCTAATGAACATGAATAGCATCACACAAAACATTAATATTTAATAACATCACACAAAACCGCCATTTATTATATTTAATGTACAAATACAAATATAATTTACAAAATTTTTAGTAGAATAGTGACAATAAGAGTATACATACCCGAATACGAAACATTATTAGGGTTCTTTTCAGGTTTGTGAGGCTATAGCGATTTTTGTGTGTGTTATTGTGATAAAAATTGTGAAACACATAGGGCGCTCAAATTGTGACACTGAGTATATGTGTTTTAGGAGAATTTGAGTGTGTGTGGGGGTTAATGGGGGTGTTTTTAAATAAAAGTCGCTTAATGAAAATATAGCCGCTTAAATTTTTTTTAAGTCGCTCAAGATTTTGAAATAAAAAAGTGTTTATAAAGTATTTTATAAAGAATTTAAAAAATAATACAAAAAGTTGAAAAGTACAAAAAGGTTAAAAGTTAAAAAAAGTTGAAAAATACAAAAGTAATGACACAAGTACAAAAATGTGAAAAGTAAAAAAAGTCGCTCAAAGTACCAAGTCGTCAGTCGCTTAGGTCGCTCAACATTGGGAAGAGGCAAAAAGAATAAAATAAAATTTTTTGAAGTTTGACTTTTTGGGTGGAAAAAAACAAAATAGAAGGTCGCTTAAGGTATGAAAATTCGCTGTAAAAAAGTCGCTTAAAAAGTACACATAGTGGGCTATGACACAAGTACCACTTTAATGATTGGGCGCCACTTTTTTGGTGCCACATGTCACCTTCTTATTAAGTCACAGGTCGCTCGAGCTATTTCAAGAAAGTCGCTAATTTGAGTCCTCAATAACCCAACACTTTGAGCGACTAGGCTAGTCTCAGGATTGCCCCAAAAGTAATTACCAAAAGAGAATAATACACAACCCTTTTTATGAGAATGGATCAAAATTCATGGTATTACAAAACTAGACCCAATATGTCATTTTCATATACGTGTCATTTTCACTTTAGAAAGTGAATAAATCCAGCTTCGTTTTGTGAGCCCCATCCTTTAGATCTATTATTACTTATTACTCGCATTAACAAGAAATATAACACGTCATCCTTTAAATCAAAAACACATTTGAGGAAAGTGAAACAAAGAGAGAGAAATAATGTGACAAAGAGCCAAGGAATGCCACTTCGGCTTCTCATCTTGGCGTAACCATACAAAGAACACAATGTTGGACTCAGAAGCATTTTTAAGGTGATTCCTTGAGCTAGTCGAGGCAAAAAGTCTCAATTGGTAAACAAGTCAACAGGTCGGGTCAAGTCGTTTATTCAATACACTATACAACTGTTTACACACATTTATTGAATACACCATACTCCTTTATTCGCCATTTTAAAAATTCCAAGCGCACCTAAATTTCAAGTGCACCTCAAGTTTCAAGTGCGACTAAGTTTTTGGGTTTTGTGTTTTTTCGTCATTTTAAAAATTCCAAGCACACCTTAGTTTCAAGTGTGCCTAGTATCAAGTGCGCCGGTAGTTTCAAGTGCCTCTAAGTTTGTCAGTTTTGTGTTTTTTGTAATTTTATACAAAAATGAAGCGCACTCCAAATTAAAGTGCCCTTATCTTTTTGAAGTGCGCCTATCGTTTCATGCATGTTTGAGTATATGTGTCGTTCATCTTATGGAAGTGCGTTTGGTTAGTGCGCCAAATACCATTTCCGTAAATCATTTATGCGCTGTCCATTTTCGTAAAGTACTACTATAAAGTGTTAACTTAAATTTTTTTCTCATAACTTAAATGCATCTGGTCAATTTATATCTTGGTTCCGTCTTCATTTGTGCCCAAAATAGAATATCATGTTATGTGAAAACCGAGAAGTTTCGCAATAAAATGATTGTGGGTGGTTGTGTGTTCAACTAATTTTTCAAAAAATATGAGATAAATTTATGATATATATGTTATAACATAATTACTTGTTGTTAAAAAGAAAAGTTAATATGTGGATATGCTATTATAAAAATCATAAACTTTATGAGTTTGGCATATGAAGATATGTTGTAACATAATTAGTTGTTAAAAAGAAAAGTTAACATGTGGATAGGCTATAATGAAAATCATAAACTTTATGACTTTGGCATTATGAAGAAAAGAAATGGAATCTGAAATTTTGTGAGTGGAGTTTTGCTTGCCGCCACACGTGTTTGAACCAAGTTTAGTATAAAACCACCATTTTATGCATCTGTAATGTTTGTGATCAATAAATATTGACAAGTCTCATTCGTTATATTTTGAAGCTTGATCGCTTGATGCACATGCATTGTCTTTATTTTGACCTGTCTAATATGGAATGATTCAATGTAGCGTGAGTAGTGGCTACAGGTATAAAAAAGTTAGGAGAAGGCAAAGTTGTTTTTACAAATTTAGTGAAGTTAG
This sequence comes from Artemisia tridentata subsp. tridentata, assembly GCA_021014915.2. Classification (NCBI taxonomy): domain Eukaryota; kingdom Viridiplantae; phylum Streptophyta; class Magnoliopsida; order Asterales; family Asteraceae; genus Artemisia; species Artemisia tridentata. Next base: position 133,096,771 of record CP139505.1, on the reverse strand, counting down.
GGGGAAAGTTCTTTTGATTTGAGCCAAATCCAATGGCTCACACATGTCCAACTTCATTAAAGTTACTTTACAGAATCAATCTCCAAAAAAGTTGGGGGCTTCCTCACTTTAATTTAAAAGAAGTATCCATGACAGTCGCCTTCTCCCTATTTTAAAATAATTATTTTGTTTTGATTTTTTAGTATTTTTTTTTGCATTATAATACTTGATGAAAATAAATTTCAAATTCAATTCATTCATATATTTTGCATCAAGTATTATATAACAACTAATGAGTGGTCTAGTGATAAATTGACTTATGACTATCACTCTAAGATGTGTGAAGTCTCAAGGTCAATTCCTGCTAAGTATAAACAACCATGAAGTGATCACGCCAACATCCTAAAAAAAGAAGGCTTTACCCGGTTTGAGTCCGTGTGACAGTGGGTTCAAAGTACGTGGAATAGTCGGCCAAAAGGTTGAAAATCATGGTTAAAAAAAAATAGTAAATGTCAAAATCGAAGAAAGAAAACTTCCTAAAACCCAAAACAAAATAATTATTTTGAGAGGGAAGGAGTATTTATTTTGTTTTAATTAGAGTAAATTGCAAAAATCGTCCTTAAGTTTGGCCAAATTGCAAGTTTCGTCCCAAATGTTTAGAAAGTGTAAGGATCGTCCCTGTGAGAAACCTTTTGGGCAAAAATCGTCCCTGGCCAACATAAAATGACTAAAATACCATTGTCTTCTTCTTTTTCTATATTTCTTTTAAGTTTTTTACACAAATGGTCCTTGTGTTTCGCAAGGTTCTACAAATTTAGTCTTGGTTGTTGGGTTTTTTTTTTATTTATTTTTTTTTTTTTTTAACTATTAATATTAGTATTACTTTTTATACGTTTTCGTCCGTTTTTCTTACGTTTTTGTCCATTTTTCTTACATTTTTTTTCGTTATCATACGTTTTGTCCATTTTTCTTACGCTTAAGTCCGTTTTTCTTACGTTTTTCCGTTTTCATATGTTTTTGCCCGTTTTTATATATTTTAGCCCATTTTCATCCATTTTAGTACGTTTTCATCAGTAAGAAAAACAGGCGAAAACGTATAAAAACGGATGAAAGCGTAAGAAAACGGACGAAAATGTATAAAAACGAATAAAACTTATGAAAACGGAAAAAAACGTAAGATAGCGGACAAAACGTACGAAAATGAACAAAAACGGATAAATACAGACAAAAACGTAAGAAATACGGGCGAAAACGATAAAAACGGATGAAAGCATAAGAAAACGGGAGGAAATGTATAAAAACGGATAAAATGTATGAAAACAAATAAAAACGGACAAAAACGTAGGAAAAACGGACAAAACCTGATAAAAACGGATAAAAACGAACAAAAAAATTACGAAAAAAGGATAAAAACGTATAAAAATGTATAAGAAACGGACAAAAACGTATGAAAACGTAAGAATAACGGACAAAAACGTAAGACAACGGATGAAAACGGACGAAAACGTATAAAAACGGAAAAAACGTAAGAAAAACGGGCAAAAATATAAAAAAACAGACAAAAACTTATGAAAACGAAAAAAATGTAAGAAAAACGGACTTAAACGTAAGAAAAACGGACGAAAACGTATAAAAAAAATAATACTAATAAATAAATAATTTAAAATAAAAAGCAGGACTAAATTTGTAAAACCTAGCGAAACACAAGGACCATTTGTGTAAGGAACTGAAAAGAAATATAAAAAAGAAGAAAACAGGGGTATTTTGGTCATTTGATGTTGGTCAGGGACGATTTTTGCCCCAAAGGTTTCCCACAAGGACGATCCTTGAACTTTCCAAACATTTGGGAGGAAACTTGCAATTTGGCCAAACTTTAGGGACGATTTTTGCAATTTACTCTTTTAATTATAAGTGTAACAAACAAGTGGTAAAATGTGTTTAAAAACTCACAAGAAATCACAGCTCAAATGTTGTTGGATAAATAATTACGGCCAAAAAATAAATCGATTAAGCAATGTACAACTGTTTAAAAAAAGGCTCGATTTTCTCATTTGACATGAGCAGTGATCTTTCTCTGTTTACGTTTTGATCTGGAAATCATTGAACATAGAATAGAATCATGGATGAAAAAGAAAAACAAACAATTGTCATTTGCTTTCGTAAACAAGACTTGTTCTGTCGTGTATACACAACTTGTTCAAAGACAATTATAATGCTAGTAACAATTTTACTTTATAAAAGGACAAATATTATATGTATGTATACATGCATGGTTAGCTAGCGAACATAATAGGTATAATTTGATATTTTGACCTACGTAAACCTTCTATAATCCTATATCGTAGTCAGAATCATATACGTACGTGATGGTTATTTAATAGAAGAGGTTTGTATATTTGTCTCTATTTCATAAACTTTAGCATACTAGTTGAATAAATTATTATCGTATTTATCTTATTATGTCATATACTAGTAAATATTCTATTCGAAGAAAACATAACAATAACAATAACAAGACCTGTGGTTGATGCAAAGTAGGTTTGTCGGATAATGCTTTACAAATATCATCACAAGTGGACTTGTCCGTGAGATAATCAATCAATTAGAATATGAAACCAATTGTGCAGCATCCGCTGAGTCAATAAAGCAAAAAGAACTCACCACAAATCGACACGTTTAATGTTCATTCTCACTCAAGACAAAAGTAATATTTAATAAATGAGTTTATGTTAAAGTATTAATCAGTTATTAACATTTATATAAGAAAAATGTTTGTGTTGTAAACAAGAATTGAGGGAATGAATATTCTTCTTATTCATCATTAACTATGAGATTTACAAAGAGTATATATAGACAAACATTAAGGGAAAAACCCTAATAGCTAACATGGGTCATGGGCCTATTATGGGTTATATGAACATCCACTAATAATTATCCATAACACTCCCTCTTGGATGTCCATATTGTTAATACGCTTAGGGAATGCTGCCTCATTAAAAACCTTGCCAGGAAAACCCAGTGGGACAAAACCATGACTAAGGACAAAAAGAGTGCAGTGCGTATTATCTCCCTCTGATGACTACATCACTTGGTATCTTGTAAATAGGTCAACGAAATCATCACTGGAATGAGAAGTGTCTTGTCGCCTTTGATGTAACGTTACTTGAATATAGCAAGGTATGCTACATTATCTTCATGCAATAGTTGCTATCTCCTTTCCAGAATTTATGTATGGTTTGATGAAGTCGCCTTGATTGTTTGCTCTATCAAATGCCAGGAAAAATATTCGCCACTTGTAACAATATATCCATGTTGAGATCGATCATTGTAAGTTAAACATATATCCTGCATCTGCAAAACTAACTAAACTTGTTTTGACGGGTTAGTAAAATATAAACCCATATCCTTTGTACCTTGAAAATATTGAAATATTTGATTTACTGTGGTTCAATTTGATCAACTACTATTCTCGAGAATTTTAAATCATGACACGTGTTCCATGCATTCTATATTCCTTAAGGAATCTCAACAAAAATGAGCTCTTGTTTTATAATATTAGACGCATACAACTTATTTCTCATATTGCCAGACATAACATTAAATATCCTTTCTCATAACATTCATGTGTATGGATTTCACCCAATAATCACGTTTCATCATAAGAGACTTTCATAGTTCATTAGTTACTTGCGTCTTTATATTCTTTGGCCATTCATTTTACAACTACACTTCTTGTAGATATCCAAGATCCTCACCTTGTATTTATCATGCGCATTATTATATACAGTATTATCGACGTCGTTTCAGTTCTTTTTGATTCCACACTTTACTAGACATTATATTCTATCATTTGTTGAGATCTCAAAGTTTTTTTTTTCTTCATGTACCCGGGGTTTTCAATATCCTTTCATGTCTAGTTTTTCTTTCAGAGACTATTATGGGGTCTTTATTACCTCGATTCGACCATCTTAATTTATTGCTCCATTTTATCTATTCATTCGAGGACTTTTTATTTGGAATCGATTCGTCTATCACGCTGCAGACGTGCCATAGACTTACTACCAATCAATGATTTTACTGTTGGGACACACATTGTAATTGGAGCAATAGCAGCATAATATGATCTAGTCACTTTCTTTAGGTCACTAAATATGTCTGGCATTTACTATATCTGGAATGTTATTTGTCCCTTGAACTTTAAGTTCATATTCATTAATGTGAGAATCAACATCTATATCATAATTCATTCCATATTTCTCGCTGCTCATTCTCTCCCCCTGAATGAATTATCAATTTAAATATCCCATTTTGTGTGTTGTGGTGTATTTACTATATATCACACAATTACAAAATCTCACATGGGAAATTTGGTTTGTGACCAAAACCATTCTAACGGGGAGGATTCATTATAGATTGTTGGCAAGATGCGATTCATATGTCATAACATGCCCCATAAACTAAAAGTTTTGTTCTCACAATATTATTGGCTTTGCAATCAACTGAAGACGTTTTATAAACGTTTCAACAAAAGCAATTCGCGTATGAACATGGGCCACTTTTATGTTCAACACTTATTCCAATAATCGCCCAATACTTGGAAGTTTTCACCACCATTTTTAATAATTTAATTTGGAAAACTGTGCTCGCATTTTATAAGCCGAGCCATTAATCACGCTAATCTTAAGTTGCGTCTTTGATGATCATTTTGACGATGCATCGATTTTATAAATCAAAATGATCCATATGGCACATGTATAGGCCTACATACATGCCCTTTATATTTTTCCACAATTTAAGGAAGCAAGTCCTTATTTGTATTTTATGGTGATAAGTAAATAACCAACTTCCACTGAGAACAATAAAAATTTATCTTGGAAGAAACACATCATTCTTCTATATATTTCGCATCATCACTAAACCGGAATGGTCGAACCGGTTTGCCAATCAATACAAGTTGCACAATATTCTTAACACATATACATCATATATCATAACATAATGTCCATTAAAGAATTTACAGAAACAAAAATTAATAAATAAATTATGCACGTTACTATGCTTGGCCACAAAACAATAATATGTAAAATAAAATATGTATACGTCATTCAACTATATTGCTATAAACATGTTTATAACTCAGATCACATAACAAACTAGATAGCCTTAAATAGGTTATGTGTTATTATAAAATTGGTATGTGTCAAGTAAAGACAGATTGAAGTCTTGAAGCATTTATCAATTCGAAAAAAATATAATGGACACCAAATAAATAAAATAAATAAAATAAAGCCTAATAAAACATTCACAGCCAAAAATAATAGGAATCCAAACATAATCAAGAAAGCCTAAGAAAAACACCTAAAGAAAATTCCAAACCAAACACTTAAAGAAAATTCCTAACAAAACACTGAAAGAAAAATTATTCATGGCTTGACTCTACCAATTAATCATCTGTAAGAAAATCATCAGCTTCCAAATAAGTTTCATCATCAGTATGGCCTTTAGGACCATCGGGGATATCATTTTTATTATCATAAACAAAGTTTGACTCTACCCCGTTTCCCTTGTTCTTGATAGAATTTTGATAAAGTTCAACTAGATGCCTGGGTGTACGGCATTGCTTTGCCCAATGACCAAAAGTGCCACAACGATAACATGAATCCGCTATTATGTTCTTTTCTTTTTCATCTCCTCCATTCTTTTCCTTATCTTGCCACTTCTTGTGGCCATTGTTGTTCTTAAAGTTAACACTATGATTAACAGCATGATAATTACCTCTACCATTGCCACGCCCTTGACCACGACCTCGACTAGAACCATAACCTCGACCAGAACTATAACCTCGTCCACGTCCTCGTCCACGGTCATAACCACGACCACGACCTCCATTGTGATAAGTTGTCACATGCGCTTCCGATAAAGGAGCGGTACCAGTTGGACGATTATCATGATTTTTCATTAAAAGCTCATTATTTTCTTCGGCCACAAGTAAGCATGAAATTAGGTCACTATATTTAGTGAATCCTTTGGCTCGATATTGCTGTTGCAATAGTATATTCGAAGCATGGAATGTGGAAAAAGTCTTTTCCAACATCTCGGCATCACTAATTGAGTCACCACATAATAGCAATGTGGAGGTAATGCGATGCATGGCTGATGAACTCAAATAAATACATTTTATTACTATCATTTATCCTATTAATTTGACTTGTTTTACTATATTATGTATGAGGATTGATACTTAATCGTTTACTTTTGTAATTCTCAGTTGAAAACAAGCATTTGGTGAAACTTGGCGATTTTGGACTGATTATGGAGCAAAACATGCATAAAGTGAAGAGTCTACTGAAATGGACAAGATCAAGTTAAATCTGCTCCAGATGCGCCGCATCTCACTCATGACATGCGCCGCATCTCTATCAAGATATCACCAGATATGATCCAAGATACAAGAGGACATGCGCCGCATCTAATCATGGAGTTACGCCGCATCTTCTGGCGGTGTACGAATATTCCTGAATATTATAATCTTGGACCCCACGCGAAGTTAAGTACATGCGCCGCATCTACTCCTTAGATGCGCCGCATCTTCCCTCAGACAGAAACTATAAATACCCCAAGGCCAGACGAATTTCGTGTGCATTATTAGAGTTTCGAAGACCGAAGCAGAAAAACCCTAGGACGAATTCAGTCAAGGAGGCAGCACAAGACACACCAAATCGAAGATACAAGAGCTGTAAGAAGGTGCTGCATGTGTTTAATTCATTAAGTAGTTTTGTTTTATTGTGTTAGCAAACTTTAATTCATCAGGATTGGTGGCTTGTGTAATGTGACAACGAAAGATTGCACTCCCTTTAATACTTGTTTTCCCATCAATTAAAGTTTATATGTTGATGTCTTTGGTTACTACTTATTAGTGCATTGATAACCTCTGTGTTTATTAGTGGCTTGCGGGCATTTGACTGCGGGACATAATGTGGCTCCCACGGTTATTTCTAAATTGATCACTTAGGAATAACTTTTAGACATAAGTAATCATTAAGGGTTTACTCGCCGATAAGATTAGGACCAACGAGAAAGGGTTAACTACATACACTTCATATAAAGCTATTAATAAAACAAGTGACAAACTACTTAATCATAAGGACAACCCTCTTATTGTCTCAAGTATCTATCTGTGTACGTGTGTGCTACTTGCTGATTCGTGCCTATTGGTTTATTTTATTATTTAATTGCAAACAAACCGTGCCAGTCTCTCAGGCTGAAACCCCCTTGCGTTAGGATATTAAAATACTGATTAGAATAACGAGATAATACGTTCCACTCTTAGTGATCGACACTCTACTTACCATTATATTCATACTGACCGGGTACACTGCTCGTTAAGTGTGTGTGTTATTGATAAGTCGGCTAAATATAAATTTAAAACTTGAGTAGGCATCTAAACGTGCTAAAACTATACTATGACACGCACACGCATCAAGTTTTTGGCGCCGCTGCCGGGGAGTGAATTGTTATTATCTGTTAATTTTGTTAGTATTTTAATTAGGTTTTTCTTTTTATTAGATTAATTGCATCATTGTATTATTTTGCATATTTGTTGTACTGTGTGTTATTTGTTTTGTGTTATTTGTTTGCTTTTATTTTTGTTTTTGTTTATTTTTGTTTGTGTGTTTTTATTTTTTTGTTTTTATTTTTCGTATTTTTCTGTTCTGCTATCGTTGTACTGTGCTAAATCAAACGATACGGCGCATCTGATCTCTCAGATACGGCGTATTGCGTTTAATTTTTTTTTAATACAACGCGTTTAATTAATTCGATACGACGCATCTTTTCCCCAAGATACGGCGTATCTGTTTTTAATAAGAAAATTTTTTCTAAGCGATAAAGTAATACGACGCATCTGCTTTGGTAGATACGGCGTGTCTGTTTTTGATAAAAAATTTTTCTAAACATTAACGCCATACGACGCATCTGCTTTCGTAGATACGGCGTATCTATTATTTTAATTAAAAACAGTTTGCGAATTATTAAACAGATACGACGCATCGATCTATATCGATACGGCGCATCTTTCTGAATCAAAAATCGATATTTATTTTTAAACGTAACGAAAATACGGCGCATTAACTTTCGTTAATACGACGCATTTAATTTTAATTAGATAAGCCGATTTTTGATTAATTAAATTCGATACGGCGCATTCATAAATTCTAAGCGGCGTATCTATTTTCTGAATAAAGTCTGATCTAATTTTAACGTATTAAGATACGGCGTATCCAACTCTTTGGATACGGCGCATCATCTGCAGATATCAGCTATTTGTATTCATATATCCGTTTCTATATTCATTAATTTCTCTTCTAGCGAACAAATCCTACTGATGATTTTACCTTGGATGACAGATTTTGCTATGGAAGACCTGTCAGTTAACGGATATCTTGCTAAGGAATGCTTGCTTTCAGATTCATTCAATGTACTCATGATCGATGCAGATTTATTCTCTTGGGAGACCCCTCTTGAAGCTACTTTTAAGGAATTCATGCGTTTGTGCAACATTAACGAAGAGGTATTCTCTTATGATGTATTTGTGAGGTACACTGGAGAAGAATTGTCGCTCTTATGGCCTATCATTGAAGCCGAAGGATTGAACTGGACTACTATAGAAGAAGATGATGGGAAATTCTATCTTGCATACATGGATTCAAGCAACGAAAGCTGTGGTGGAGGCAATACCCAAATCTCTTACATGCCTTATTCCGAACAGTACTGGGGATTAAATGAGAACTATCAGGATAATGACATGAATTATGCTTTGGCGGAGTTACTATTTCATGGCAGATTGGTAAGATTGATAGACCTCTCCCTCAATGATTGGCTAGAACTCAAATATGGTAGTCCGGAATTTGCCCCTGCAAATGAAGTCAAGCAGATTATGACTTCATGGTTGACTCGGAGTTTTAAGGAGCAATTTAACGAGTTCATGGAGATAAAAAGGAATATGATTGGAAAAACTTGCTTTGACATTAACCATGATCCTAACGATGTTGATTTTATAGAATGGTTGGCTAGTAAGTTCAATAACCATAAGAGCATGGATCGAGCTACCAAAGATGCATTATGGGTATATTGGATGAGAGGAGAAGACGAAGAAGTAGAAAGCGATTATGGGTCGTCACTTCATGATTCAACAATCAATGAAGGCATCGAAGAATTATTCAGAATAGATGTTGATTTGTTCGATTATGAGACACCCTTGTGCAAGCAGTTCAAGGAATTTAACTACCTTCTTCAAGTCGATGAAGATGTGCTTACTGGAGATCTACCAGGGTTCAAGACGTATGACGATTTCAAAAACACCTGGTGCTACGAATATAATGACCAAGTACCATGGGTTTGGGATAAACCATGGGAATATGCGCACATCAATCACACCTGTACACCTTTCGTTTTCAAGGATGGGAGTAGTGTTTGGCCGACCTGTGATTATAAGAGTGACGGAACCTGTAATGGGGGAAGTATAATTGGGATGAAACGGGTTGGAAACGATGTAACCTTTGAAGATTATGAGTGGTATGATAATGTTGAAGACTGCCCACAAAAAGCGGAGGCTTTGCAAGAAAAGGGTAGAATTGAACGCTTGAAAGGACTTAAGGGAACATCGGGTACTACTTTCTGGGAATGGGTACATGGACAATTTGATGATTTTACGAAGCTTAGTCGACGGTTACAATGGGATTTGGAAAGAGAATGGGAAACGATTCAAGATGATAATAATGAGTCATTGATTGAGGAATTAGATGACTATTTGATTAAGGATCCTTATTTTAAGTTTGTTGACAAGGACGAAGAAGAATTCACCAAAAGAAAGTGTCAACTACTTGGGATCCCTTACAATAAGCCACCCGCAATGATTACTGAGAAATTTAAAATCATCAAATACTCTTTGGGACCCGATGAGGAATATGTTGCAGTAAAGACCAAGAGTTATGATAGATTAAGTCGAACGGAAGAAAACGTTGCGGAGCTATACGGGAACATCTTTCGGATGAAGGAAGAAGGATGGACCGTGACAAGGACCAAGTAATGAGCTGAACGTGAGTCTAACTTGAAGACTCTGGAATAAAGACAAGTGCTTACCGGGAGACAACCCGGAGAATTTTTATTATTCTGTTTTCTGTGTCGAGTCAGTCAGGCCCGCATGAAGATACGGCGCATCTCAATTCTGAGATGCGACGCATCTCCTGCAAATGGTCATATCTTATTTTTAATTTTTCTGCATTTTTATTTTTCGACTTTAAAACTCTTTATCAGTTTATTTTAATGCGGCGCATCCCTGGTTAAGGATGCGGCGCATCTATTATTCTGATCCGTATTAATTCCAGGCTCGATACGGCGTATCTTCTTCCATAAGATACGGCGCATCGACTGACCTGATGATTTTCAGTTTTAATTTTTAAGTTTTATTTTTCCTAACTACTAATGTATTATGCAAGTTTGAACCTTTCTTATCTTAGGTGTGTTTTAAAGTATTGGTGGTATTATAGTTTCCTGGATTTCCTGTGGATACATCAAGTATGAAGCTTTAAACGTTCTAATCCACAAGAAAGATGATTTTTGCTCTAATACAAATGGAGGATCATACCGAGCAAATCTCAGGGGAGTTTTTCTGTTCTAATTCTTTTATTTTCCAGTTTTTAACCTTTTATACAAACAACGAGGACGTTGTTTAACTTAAGTGGGGGGATTGGAGAATTAGAACACTTAACAATTACTTGTCCTAAACTTTTTCAAAAATTATGCTTAAAATGTGCTTAATATATCAAACTTAAAAATTTTTTAGCATGTTTTTGTTTAAGATCTAAGTTGCATAGCTGCACACATGACGTTATTTTCAAAAATTGTGATTTTTCAAAATTCACAAATCTATGAGTGTGCCGGTGACTTGTAAACTTTAGAACTTGGCTTGTATACTATTCGAGACCACCATAATGAGTATTATTGGAATGACTTGTCTAAATTGGTAAAATTCTAGGATTACACCCAAATAGCCTTTATATGTTATGTGTTATTAACTAACTACACTGGTTAGTTAACCCCCGTATAAACCCTTTTGTTACTCTCATTTTTAGAGTAAGATACCCCTAGAAAAACACTCAGAGCCATTCCTTTCGTTTCTTACACCTATGTTTAAAATGTTTCGTTACACCCTTACACCTTAGCCTACCCTGTAGATTAGAATCCGTGGTTGGTTAATTGCTATAGGCAAAGTGTGTTTCCTTACATTACCTGTGTTCGCGTGCGTAATTCATTATCTTTGGTTAGGTCGGGAAATTGCACAATGCAATTGGAGTGAAAGTAAATATTGTATATCTTCGAGTTTATTTTTCGTGTGTTTACTACTTTCACTATTAGCGTTATTTCTGAAAGTATGAAAAGTATGAAAAAAATTATCCGGAAAGAAAGTTATAGTGATGTGGTGAAATTTTACACATCTATGTTTATGTTTCAAGTTAAAAAAAAAAAAAAAAAAAAAAAAAAAAAAAAAAAAAAAAAAAAAAATCGAAAAAATGAGAAAAGAAAAAGAAAAAAGAAAAGTTGGATGTTTGTTTTAACCAACGATGTAAAGTTATGTAAGTGGTCGATATCACCACTATTTGTTGTACTATATCTATGGATTGAATGGGAATTGGCAGTTATGGGAACGCCAATTAAGGTTTATTCTTTGATTAAGATCTTGTTGAGTATAATTCGTGTCTACCTAAAGCGTGTGTTTCAAGTGTTAAAGCGTGAGTTATTCGATGATATGAGTCTTATTCATGGGATGGTTGGGATAGTGATTAACCACACTTAGGATTTTAATTTATTTGTTTTGTTTATTTTTCATTTTACACCAATTTATATCCCAAATGTTATCCATACCCTATATTATTCTTTATCCAACCAAACCTTTGATTTATTGAGATTAGGGATTTGAGCAATCTTAAGTATCGTAGTCGTGGATTCGGCTATGTATTTACGATTTTGTCGCCCTTTTTGATATATTATTATTGGTGAAGTTTGGACCTATCTTTAGCCTATTCGAGTTAAGGATTTGAGCAATTGCAAGTATCGTGTTCGTGGATTCGATCATGTATTTGTGATTTTGTCGCCTTTTCTGGAATTTGAGATCGATAGTGATTAAGAATAATTAACCCTTAAGCCTAAAAACCCTTTTTACCGCTTTAGACTTGTTATTCCTTAGCTTTAGTGGTGGAGATGTGTATACTTGCCAAGCTTATGATAGAATATTCGTCACGACTGGACAGTTAAACGATTAGATTTGCTTTTATCGACTTATTTTATTTTACTTCTAATTCGTTAAGTGTTTAGTTGTGTGATTATGAAATAAACGAATACATGCTTAAATATAAAAATAAATCCTAACATCTTTTAGGATACATTTTCATAAGTTTTAATCTAAGGTTTACTTGGGGACAAGTAAAGTTCAAGTGGGGGGATATTTGATGAACTCAAATAAGTACATTTTATTACTATCATTTATCCTATTAATTTGACTTGTTTTACTATATTATGTATGAGGATTGATACTTAATCGTTTACTTTTGTAATTCTCAGTTGAAAACAAGCATTTGGTGAAACTTGGCGATTTTGGACTGATTATGGAGCAAAACATGCATAAAGTGAAGAGTCTACTGAAATGGACAAGATCAAGTTAAATCTGCTCCAGATGCGCCGCATCTCACTCATGACATGCGCCGCATCTCTATCAAGATATCACCAGATACGATCCAAGATACAAGAGGACATGCGCCGCATCTAATCATGGAGTTACGCCGCATCTTCTGGCGGTGTACGAATATTCCTGAATATTATAATCTTGGACCCCACGCGAAGTTAAGTACATGCGCCGCATCTACTCCTTAGATGCGCCGCATCTTCCCTCAGACAGAAACTATAAATACCCCAAGGCCAGACGAATTTCGTGTGCATTATTAGAGTTTCGAAGACCGAAGCAGAAAAACCCTAGGACGAATTCAGTCAAGGAGGCAGCACAAGACACACCAAATCGAAGATACAAGAGCTGTAAGAAGGTGCTGCATGTGTTTAATTCATTAAGTAGTTTTGTTTTATTGTGTTAGCAAACTTTAATTCATCAGGATTGGTGGCTTGTGTAATGTGACAACGAAAGATTGCACTCCCTTTAATACTTGCTTTCCCATCAATTAAAGTTTATATGTTGATGTCTTTGGTTACTACTTATTAGTGCATTGATAACCTCTGTGTTTATTAGTGGCTTGCGGGCATTTGACTGCGGGACATAATGTGGCTCCCACGGTTATTTCTAAATTGATCACTTAGGAATAACTTTTAGACATAAGTAATCATTAAGGGTTTACTCGCCGATAAGATTAGGACCAACGAGAAAGGGTTAACTACATACACTTCATATAAAGCTATCAATAAAACAAGTGACAAACTACTTAATCATAAGGACAGCCCTCTTATTGTCTCAAGTATCTATCTGTGTACGTGTGTGCTACTTGCTGATTCGTGCCTATTGGTTTATTTTATTATTTAATTGCAAACAAACCGTGCCAGTCTCTCAGGCTGAAACCCCCTTGCGTTAGGATATTAAAATACTGATTAGAATAACGAGATAATACGTTCCACTCTTAGTGATCGACACTCTACTTACCATTATATTCATACTGACCGGGTACACTGCTCGTTAAGTGTGTGTGTTATTGATAAGTCGGCTAAATATAAATTTAAAACTTGAGTAGGCATCTAAACGTGCTAAAACTATACTACGACACGCACACGCATCAATGGCCGAGTTAAATTCACTCACTGTTTTGAAATCTTGGAGCCTTAAGTGAGTCCATTCATATCTTGCCCTTGGCAAGATGATCGTTTTCTGGTGGTCATATCGGTCCTTTAACTTATTCCAAAGGGCTAGTGGATCTTTTACTGTGAGGTACTCAGTTTTTAAGTCCACATGGAGGTGATGTCGTAAGAACATCAATGCCTGGGCTTTTTGCATATTAGTTGTTTCTTTTCCTTCGTGGATTGTATCCACAAGCCCATGTGCATCCAAGTATGTCTCGGCTTCCAACGCCCAAGACGAACAATTTTTTCCGCTTATGTCTAAAGCCACAATAGAAAGATTTGCAAGTTTTTGCTCCATGATAACTATACGTTGACATTAAATACGTGTTAAACAAAACACATAAACAAAACACCGAGTGAAACAAAAACAAGTAAAATATGTACATGAGATAATATACTTCGATCCATGTTTGGTTAATTTAAATTATACTAAACTTTAAGCAAATATAATAAGCTATATAAAATAATTACGGCAGAATGCACATATTAAATCATGTTACGCTTATAATTAACATATTTTCAATAATAACATATAACAAGAATATAAAACCACTTTTTGTTAAATTATTATATAAAGAATTACTTATTAATATTCTTGTTCACTATTTAAATTAAAACCATCTAACATCATGTAAACATAAATAAAATCATGACGTCAGCATCGATATCAAATCAGATCTACTATCATAAACCATTCCTAACAACAACCGGTAAACATCAATACTACATGCAAAGCATAACTTCGACATAAACACTAATAATATAAGTCATAGCATATGCTTTCAAAAATATAATATGTCATGTATATAACGTTGATCGTACATAAATTACCGAACGAACTTTGAATCGTATATTTTGGAAAGTTTTTAGTTGCGAATAAAGAGTAATTTATTCGCTATAATTGAATCAACAAAGTATAATTGATCAAAGTCTCCAGAATACTAGCTACTGATTTGGTTTAATATCATGACATATCATTAATAACGTGTATACTCACCAAATTACCATGTGCAAACATAAATATTATACATGATTCTTATAAGAATATATAATTGAATCAACAAACATAAACTATTATGAGTTTATCTTTAAATTACCATGTGCTAATAAAGACATAACGTTTATATTCAAGAGTAACGAAAACTTACCTCAACTACGAACATTAGATGCTAAGACACTCGACGATGGAAAATTCGACTCAGTTAGTAATCGTGCTGATAACGTGTTGTAAACAAGAATTGAGGGAATGAATATTCTTCTTATTGATCATTAACTATGAGATTTACAAAGAGTATATATAGACAAACATTAGGGCAAAAACCCTAATAGCTAACATGGGCCATGGGCCTATTATGGGTTATATGGACATCCACTAATAATTATCCATAACAGTTTGTTCAATAATTTAATAAAATAATTGAATGCATAGAGTGATTAATTAACGTGTTTCATAAATCATTGAGTAAACTCCAAAATACATCCATGTGGTTTACCCAATTTCGCACCATACATCAAAATTTTTTTTTTTTTTTTTGCAAAATATACATCCTTCCGTTAGTAAAAGTCAAACACAATACATCCCTCCGTTAAAATAAGGACAAACGGCGCAAACTATTTCTCCGTTATCTCCTAACGAGATAGAAAATGCTTACACCGTTAGTCCTCTTGGTTAACTCTATTTGCACCATAGTCATTTTTTACGTTTTCGTTCGTTTTTTTTTAACGTTTTCGTCCGCTTATTTACGTTTTCCTCTGTTTTTTTATGTTTTTGTCCATTTTTTTACGTTTTCGTCCGTTTTTTTTACGTTTTCGTCCGTTTTTGTCCCTTTTTTTTCCGTTTTCGTCCTTTTTTTTCAATTTTTTTACGTTTTCGTCCTTTTTTTACTTTTTTTTCATTTTTTTTAGGTTTTCGTCTTTTTTTTTACGTTTTCGTCCGCTTTTTTAAGTTTTCGTCCTTTTTTTTTACGTTTTTATCCGTTTTTTTACGTTTTCCTCCGCTTTTTTACGATTTCGTCCATTTTTGTACGTTTTCGTCCTTTTTTTT
Organism: Artemisia tridentata subsp. tridentata; assembly: GCA_021014915.2. Taxonomy (NCBI): domain Eukaryota; kingdom Viridiplantae; phylum Streptophyta; class Magnoliopsida; order Asterales; family Asteraceae; genus Artemisia; species Artemisia tridentata. The sequence continues at coordinate 133,080,855 of CP139505.1, read as the reverse complement.
TTTGTTTTTGTCCCTTTTTTTACGTTTTCGTCTGTTTTTTTTACGTTTTCGTCCATTTTTTTACGTTTTCGTCTGTTTTTTTACGTTTTTGTCCCTTTTTTTACGTTTTCGTCCGCTTTTTTACATTTTCGTCATTTTTTTTACGTTTTCGTCTATTTTTTTTTACGTTTTTGTCCTTTTTTTTACGTTTTCGTCCGCTTATTTACGTTTTCGTTTGCTTTTTTTACATTTTTTTTAGTTTAAGTCCGCTTTTAGTTTAAGTTTAAGTCCCTTTTTTCCGCTTTTAGTTTAAGTTTAAGTCTGCTTAAACTAAAATGTAGGATCCCACGAAAATCCATTATTATAATCCTCATTAATTAATAATAACCTCGTATTACTATTCGCTAAAACCCATTTTTACGAGGAAATTTAAATTTTTTTTTCTCCACGTTACGTCTTCACAATACTTACCAAATAATGACGCGTATGTCAATACACAATTATTCACGAAACATCATTCTCACAAAATCCAAATTTTACAAACGATTATAAGTACTTGTAAAATGACTACCCTAAACGTATTTAGTTTTTCTTAATCACATCTAATTGTTCCTAATATACTACCTTAATCACCTCATTAATTTGTTAACTAGGCCACAACCCAACCGGACCCTTAATATGTCTAAGCCCATTTCACAGTCAATGTTCCAAGCCCATTCCAATTAAAATCTTAACTTTGTGATTTCATTGTAAAACTCGACAGCCACGACCTCTCCAAACAAGCCTTTGATCTCTCGAGTTTTAAATACAACATGTCATTATTTTTAACCATTCTCATTCATCACCCAATGGATTACCTGTATGCCAAATTTCAGAAACACAAGTCGAGTGTTGATATGGTTTTGAAGGTTCATTTGTTCGTCCTATTTCAACTACATCCGCATAGGTAAAAATCTCAAAAACTCGACTAAATTGAACTCGGCTTTTTCCTACACCTTCCTAGTGACCCTTTTAGCATAATGTAATGTTGGAGAGATAGCTAGAACATCAGTAGCAAATTGTGTTTCGCAAAACCCACTTCACACTATTCTAAAAATGCAAATCGAATACAAATACAATCCAACAACAAGAGACAAATGCTACCAAACTTCTTAAGATATTTTGAGAGCCAGTAAAACATGCATAGGTGTCCCTCCATATACAGTATCATCCAATGATTTATTTGGCAAGTCGTAAAGTCAATAAAAACGTGAGGAAACTCAACTCTATATATCCCACCTCCTTTAGCAATCCACCTCACTCACCCTTTACTTATTTTACTCTCACTCAACACCTCAAAAACCCAGAAACATGTACCTCTCTGTTGGAAATGTGAGTCGAGTAGAAGGATCCAACACGTAAAAACGCTTCCAAGCTCGATAAGCTTACTGTCATGCTCTTGTGTTCCACTCGACTGCCACAGCTCTTTTCCCACCTTTCTAAAGTATAGTCTCGTATTGAAGAAGTTTTCGTGATCGCTTACTTGGTCGTAAAATTTCGTCTTGTCAGATACGCTTCAGGTTCACAATGAGCACGGATGGCACGGAGGAGCACGGATAATTATGAAGGCTATAAATATCATTCGAAAACATATTTAATAAACTTTGAAACCACGGGGACCTTACTTTGTAAACTCTGATATTCGAATGATAAATCTTTTAAAACACCAAATTGGTGATCGTTTTCTACTATTCAACTGTTGTGCCATGAAGTAACACCCAATTTAAATTCCGCTGCATATCACGAAATTGGGGGTGTTACATAAAAAAAGTAAAAAAAAGGTTAAAAAAATGGACGAAAACTTAAAAAATAGACGAAAACGTAAAAAATCAAACGAAAACGTAAAAAAAAAGGACAAAAACGAAAAAAAAATTGACGAAAACGTAGAAAAAGAACGAAAACGTAAATAAGCGGACAAAAATGTAAAAAAAGGATGAAAACGTAAAAAAAAGGGATAAAAACAAAAAAAAATGGACGAAAACGTAAAAAAAGGGAAAAAAGTACGAAAACGTAAAAAAAGGGACAAAAATAAAAAAAAATGGACGAAAACGTAAAAAAGCGGATGAAAACGTAAAAAAAGGGACAAAAACGTAAAAAAATGGACGAAAACGTGTAAAAACGTAAAAAAATGGACAAAAACGAAAAAAATGGACGAAAAGGAAAAAAAAGGGACAAAAACGAAATAAAACGGACGAAAACGTAAAAAAGCGGACGAAAACGTAAAAAAAACTGACGAAAACGTAAAAAAGGACTAACGGTGCAAATAGAGTTAACCCAGAGGACTAACGGTGTAAACATTTTCTATCTCGTTAGGAGATAACGGAGAAATGGTTTGCGCCGTTTGTCCTTATTTTAACGGAGGGATGTATTGTGTTTGACTTTTACTAACGGAGGGATGTATATTTTGCAAAAAAAAATTTTAGATGTATGGTGCGAAATTGGGTAAACCACATGGATGTATTTTGGAGTTTACTCTAAATCATTTAACATTTTATTGAAACGTAACTATCCTTGTTAGTGCTGAGCATCGGTCCCGGACTGGACCGGACCGACCAAAACCGAGACCGAATTAGCCCAAAAGCCGAGACCGAAGACTGGACCGAATGTGGTCGGTCCGGTCTCGGTCGGTCCGTCGGTCGGTCCAATCCAACAAGGCAAAATAGCCGGTTTGTGGTCTGGACCGGACCGGACCGACCAAGACCGAAACCGAATTAGCCCAAAAGTCGAGACCGAAGACCGAACCGAATGTGGTCGGTCCGGTCCGGTGTCGATTGATCCGTCGGTCGGTCGGTCCGGTCCGTTCGGGTGGTTTGCTCAGCCCTAATCCTGGTGAGTGGTGACCACATGAAATTGTTTTATCATTTTATTTTATTGATTGGTCCAAAGAATTGAAGAAGACGAGAAGTTTGACAAAACCGACAACTAATTCAACTGTAGCTTCCGAGAGAAAAAAATATTCAACATTGGATATACGTAATTCTAAGATGATGAGATGTCTTTTAATGTGTAAGCTAATACAAAAAGGTTTTTGCTAATAATATATATCATCTGTTCACGTGTTTAAGTATATTTAAATGTTAAAGTGTATTTGATGAATACTTGTTTTTTTTTTCATAACAAAAAATGCATTTAATAAACATTAATTATATATATAAATTACTATGTTTAGATACATTTTCACTTTAAATATATAAAAACTTTTCATTTGAACCTTTCACTAGTATATGTCTAGTGGGCACAAGTTAGTAAAACGTTAAAACCATACGAAAAAGGATTTGAAAATCTTAAATAGACGCATATGCTAATCGCCAACTATCTACACCTATGAGATGGTCATCGAAGCCTTCAGTAGTGGTTTTTTTCTCATAGGACTGTTTTTCGCCCAAACTATGGCCTACTAATTAAATTTAATCAAGGTTATAAAAAACCTGGTTTTTTTGTATAGTACGATTTGGTACTGTCTTGTTAGATAACGATATGGTCCGGTTAGACCTTTTATTTTAATTCAATGATGACGTTTTAGCGAAGAATAGTTTGAACAAGTAGTGAGAGTATAGCTCGGCTCCAGATTAAGTCGAAACTGCTACTATCTAACTCAATTTACTTCACTCATTCTGGTATGCAATTCAAATTGTACCGTTACACATCCTAGTATCCTACTTATGAGTTATGACAATGAGAAATAAATGACGCAAATGCTTACGAAAATTTAAAAGTCCTTCTTCCAAGAAAGCCCACTTTTATGGGTCGAGAAGGTAAGCCCAAAGCATAATATTTCAATGCTTGCGACATGATCCATTACTCCGTACACAACGGAGTGAACGGACTGATATTTCACATTATAATTAGAAATAATATAATTTAGCCGTACAAAACCACGTCGTTTTGACGGGAAAAACGACGTCGTTCAAACTTTTTGCCGTTTTATGTTTTAGTCGGAGTAAAAACTTACGTTTCATGTTTTGTATAATTGTAAAAGAAACGCTAGAACCACTTATAAAATCCACAAAAAAAAAAAAAAAAAAATTCACTCGCTGACGTGTCAACGAGTGATTGGTTTAATAAGAAAGAGAAGAGAGTAATTGCCAGAAAATGCACCGGTAACCAGCTGACACATCGGCAAGTGGATTTTTTGTCTGTATTTTGTGAGTGAGTGTATCATTGCTATAATTGTAATAACAATTGATGTTGTTTAAGAAAAAGTTAAAAAAAAACCCCGTACTTCTTAATATTTGTGACTTTTTCAGATATCAAACTTTATTCGTCAAATATCTAATGAATTCTTTAATAAAAATGAACCGATGTGACGAGCTCATGATTACGAATAAAATGAGTCAATATTGATATGCTTTTGAAGTACGTAAAATTTTATAAAAAATGTTGAAGTTTAAATTATATAAATTAGCAATATTGATATAAAAAATATTGATATGTTTTTGACATACGTAAAGTTTTATAAAAAATGAGCCAATATTGATATGAAATTTTGAATTATATAAATTACCTTGTACTTCTTACTATTTACGGCTTTTTAGATATCAAACTTTATTTGTCAAATATCTAACAAATATCTAACGATTTCTTGAATAAAAATTATACTGATGTGAAGATCTCTGGATTCCGAACAAAACGAGCCCAATAATTAGGGGTGTTCAGCGGTTCAGTTATCGGGTTTGTGGGTCGTATAGTTCGGGTTTATCGGTTTAAATTTTTTTTAAAGTCAAAACCAAAATCAAACAAACCAATTATAAATCGGATAAAACTAAATCATACACCAAATTAGAATTCGGTTTAGTTTCGGTTTAAACCAAGAAAATCAAATTCAAGTAAACATAAAAATATAATCTAGAAGTCATAAATAAAAACCTAAAAATTCAAAAGATCTTATAAAGTGCTTAAGTAAATCAACAAAAAAGGAGTTTAGAAAACCAAAAGGTAACACAACTTAAAGAAAGTAAATGAAAGTAAAACAAACTAAATTTTCTTCAACACATTTTCATATACAAATATTTATATAAAAGAAAGTAAAACAAACTCTATACACGTTTTTATATACACATTTTTATACACGTTTGTATACACACATTTTATACACGTTTTTATACACACATGTTTATACACGTTTTTACACACATTTTATACATATTTTTATATACACATTTTATACACGTTTTTATACACATATTTTTATACACGTTTTTATACACACATTTTTATACACGTGTACAAAAATATGTCTATAAAAACGTGTATAAAATTGTGTGTATAAAAATGTGTTTAAAAATATGTGTTTAAAAGCGTGAAATAAAAACGTGTGTATAAAAACATGTATTAAAATGTGTGTGTAAAAACATGTTTAAATTTTAAAAATAATTAGATTTTTTTTTTTTTTTTTTTTTTTTTTTTTTTTTTTTTTTTTAATGAAAACCAAACTTTTAGTTAATTAAAAACGGCCGTTAGTATAAAGGACTAACTTTGCAAACGTTCGCTGGCTAAATGGACTAACGTTGCCACATGATGACTGGCAGTATATAACGTGTTTCAAGTCGGAACAAGATTGGAAAGTGCATGGGTGTCTATGTTAATAAAAAAGTAAGTATTTCAAGTCTGTAAATTTTTTAAAGTACGTGTCTATTTTATGACTTTTACTCTCGCAACATATATGAGAAGCGTAGAATCTAATATCACGAAACGACAAAGCCCAACCACAAAAGAATCAAAACTTGAACGGAAAACCGAACATGAAACCTTTACTCTTACCGAAAACTTGAATTGAGAAAATTAAATTTTGTGCTACCCTAAATTAATTTTCTAGATCAACCGTTGATCTAGAAAACAAGCCCTTTGGTTGTGTTTGAATTTGACTTAATATGAAACAAACTGAATTTATCAAGTCATATGAAAACTCTTTGTTTGTGACTTAATAGAGAAAGATAACTGAAAATATTAAGTAATAAAACTGAGAGTATCTGTATTAAGTTATCTCTTAATTAAACATGACTTATCAGAAAATTTTAACAAACAAGCTGGTCACATGACAGATGATCGATTTTTTTTAAGAACGGCAATTTTAAATTGTTAGAGTTTTGGAAAAATATTAAATCGTGTATGACTAGAATCGAACACGGGACTGAGGGATTGATGATGTTAGACCCGTTTCCCGGGTATTGGGACCCCACCTAGATGAAAATGTATAAAGGCCTTACGTGATTGGCTAGTCAACAAATGTTGTGTTTTAGTCAAACCCGATAGTTAATATATGACTAAAGTGGTTATGTAAAATATGATGTGTAACTAAAGGGGCCTAAGTTGCCAAGTATTAAATATGTGTTATAAGTTAGATTGTGGCCAAAGTAAGAAGAATAGGACTTGAGGGGCCATTCTTGTCATTAGCCCAAAGTGCTACCTAACTAGATATATGTAGCTAGTTCTAGACATTTCTCTATTATTCTTGGGACTTTGAGAAGTCCGGTTTTATAAAAATAGAAAAGGGAGGGAAACTAGCTAAATGGGATGATAGAAGAAGAAGGTGATGATCAAGTGCTAGTGGCCACTCTTTGATATGAATCATCACAAGTAAGTCTTTATGTTTTTGATGTTAGTAAAGCTTTAGATTAAGAGTTAAGTGGGAAATCATCATATGATCAAGATATGATCATATGATGATATAGATAGATAAATGATTATGTTTTGATGGGTTTTGATAACCCTTGTTATGTTGTTAGGATTGATAAGTTATGAAGGATGATGAAGGAAGATTATGATGATAATGATGTTCTTATTATTATGTAGCTTGGTTTGAGGTAAGTAAAATGATAATAACATGTGTTATATGGATTTCTAACATATGTGTTATGTATGTTGCATGACAAGTGGTATGGACTATGGAATATGATTATGTGATGCCATGGATGTGGCTTATGTGATGATTTGTTGATATGTTATATGATGATGTTATGTGCTAGATGAGTTTTGGGTTGTAAGCCCGTCAAGTAAGTGTTTATGTATATGATGCATCATGTGGATTGAAGTATGATTATATGTTATTATTGTTTTACTTACTAAGCGTTATCGCTTACGGTTTAGTTGTCTAACCATTTTGTAGGTGCTTATGCTATGGCTTGGATTATGGTTTGAGGATTGGATATGCAAGTGTAAGGTAGAATATAGAGCTTAGGTAGATACCGAGCTCTCGTGTGTAAGTTTGTACCCCCGCGAGTCAAGTAATGCTTTGAGATGAGTAAACAAGTGTTAGATTGTATGTCAAGTGTTTTGTAATGAATTGGAAGTCATTTGGTGGGTCTAAGCATGTTTTATGTATTTATGGTTCAAGTTAAAGGGGCGTTTGGTTTAGTTGTAAATATACCCATTTTGGGTAGTGAACGGGTCAAATGTTAATGGAACATGTTTGATATGTTAAATGAATGATTTTGGTTAAGTTTGAGGTGTTGCGGAAGTCCTATGTGGCATATGTCATGAAATGGGTCAAAATGGGTTTTTAGTGGTGAAATTGCAGTTTTTGTTCTTGATGGCCTTCTTGACAGCGTCCCCTTTTAATCCTCCAAAAACCTTTCTGGCGCGTCAAGGTTTGACGGCGTCACGATGTTCTTGACGGCGTCACGGGCACTATTCCAGATTTTGGTAAACTTCGAAAAATCATATCTTATAATCCGTAAGTCGAAAAGGGTCGTATGACCTATCGTTTTGAAGCTATTTGAGTCTAATTTCATTTAAAAATAGTCTCAAGGTCTAAAAGTTTATAGGTTTTTGTCAATGGTCAAAAGAGTGACCAGATGTCCGTTTTAGTCAAGCGTTTCCGCGTCAAAAGTTTAAGTTTTTGGTATAAGCGGGCACTGGGTGTTACAAATTGGTATCAGAGCCAGGTTTAAGTGAATTAGGTTTTCTTTAGGATTGCCTAGACTTAAACCACTCGTAGAAGCGTTATACGTAAGTGTTAGTTTGCGCGGAAACTAATTGCTATGTGTTAGACGGATTATGTCTTATGCTAGTTGAGCCTTTTGATGATAGGTGATGTATACTGGTAGTAGTGTTGTTGAGTATGAGATACAAGTCCATGGGGACTTGAGATGTGTAAGTGAATTGTTAGCCGTGCACCTCGGTTGGTGCCGGTGATTGTGTTGCTATTATGTGAATGTATGATAGAATTATAATTATAGAATGCGAGTAGCCATGTTAAGCGGTGTTTGGGACGGGTTAGTAAGTGAACTAAGGTTTACGATGCCTTAGTTATGAGTTTGGCTATTTGCTTGCGGCTAGTTAGAATGTGAAGCTTAGACATAGATTGCTTGTGCAATGTGATATATGAGCCATAGGCTTTATGCTTTGATTTATGTTATGAATGTTTTAACACTTGTCGGATAAGTGTTAAGCGTTATGATATGATTTCATATATGATGTTAAGTGTTGTTGTTTATATGATGATAAGTCTATGGTAAATTTATTGCATGTTTAAGCTTTAAGTAGTGTGCTTGAGAGCACGTTTGTATTGAAGTGTATGAGTTGAGATAGACGTATTAGAATGCATGTTATATGTGACCTAGTTGTGGTCGGTAAAGCTAAAAAGAAAACATTGATATGTGAAAAGAGTTAAGAAGCATGCTAATAATTTGAAAAAGCTTAAATGCTTAAAAAGATTTAGATAAGTAAGAAGTGAGTAGCGAAGTATGTTTATAGCTTGATGTTTGAGAAGCGTGAGTTCTTATATGCTAAACTAAATGAGAAAGTTAAAGTGTAAAGTTAAGAAGTGATGAGAACATGTTGCATATAAAACATGATAAATTGAAAAGTGCTAGTGATATATAGTAAAGTATGATGAGTCAAAGTGACGAATAAATATAGATTGCGCTAGAAGTCATAGGTGACTCGAAGTGCGCTAGAAAGAATTGTAAAACATGAATGTGATCATGTTAATATATTTGAATATGTAAGATGAAATTAACGAAAGTGTTACAAAATAAACCTATGTAAGGTTTGTATGTATACAAGTTGAATAAACTAAATGAAGTGTCAGTATGAAGTAAGTGTTGGGATATGCTCGTGTCATAATTACTAAATATATGGCTAGACATATGTGAGCCTATGGGGTCACACACATATACACTGAGGTGCCACTTTATATATCGTGTTTATTGTATATACGACATATAAATAACCGTACGTAACTAGGAACCACTATTGGGCTTCTAATGACTAAGTAATGGACTTAGTCTATTAGACTTGGACAACAAATGGTGAGCCCTTTTGGAGCCCATAAGTGGCCGGCCCATGGATTAAAAGAAAGGGATGAGATTGGTTTTAATTTAGGTGATATATTAAATATGATCTCCTAATTACAAGGTGGACTAACAACCATCTTTTCTCATTTCCTTTTGGATCTCACGGCAAACAAGAAAAATAGGACCTAGGGTTTTATTTTTTTAATCACTTTTGTATCTTGATTATTCAAAAGTGTTTGATCGGTTACGGGTTAAAGACTAGCATCATTGTGGCATACAAGGAAGTGTAGTGTGGATATTCATAGAGGTGATCTCCATTGATCACTTGGGTTTCTCATTCTAGTCGATTCATAAGTTTTGGTGGTGACTCCCGGATCACGCTACAAAGGTATAACTTATGTGTTTATTATTTTTTGATTGATCATATGGCACTATGGATCCTGTTATGGTGATGTTTATCCGCTGCGTGAATTTATTTAATATGTTATATATGTCATACATCACCTTTAGTGGTATCACGAGCCATCATATGTTGTCATATGATCATCTTGTATGCGTAAAAATGGCTAAAAACATTGTTTTTTAATGGATTTAAAAGTGTGATTTTAAAACAGCCCCTAGGGCTTGAATATTCTGAATATGTCGACTTTATGAAGGTCTTAAGATCTGGACTTTTTGATCCTATGGCCATTTGTTATGCATACGTTGTTTGTTTACTTGATCGGTACCCGAAAAATGGCCTAAAAACGCGTTTTTTGGAAGATTTTTAACCCGATTTCAAATCAGCCCATGAGGCTTATTTTTCTGTGGTAAAATGGTGTTAAGAAGGTCCTAACATCAGTGGGGTTTGAGTCTTTGGCCATTTTTCACGCGTACCATTCGGGTTTTAATTCTTGTTAATTATTTCTTCGATTCGTTGGCTAACAATTTATTTCTTGTTATTTATTTTGTTATCCATGGAAAATATATGCATGTTTGTCCATGGAGTTAGCCAACACCATGTAATAATCTTTTATTGAATGTATTATTATGTGTTCATATGCAAAGCCGATGAAAACCTAGACCACTTGTGCGTTGTGATGGTGATTGTTGGTTGGTTTTTCTTGTTTTGGGGTTTGCCATTGTTTCGGCACTTTTGTAATGTAATTCATTTTTGGTGTAGCCAATGTTCGGGCATTTTACAGTAGATACAAAGTAGATTAGTTGTATTTTACTTTATATGTATTGTAAACAAGAGCTTGGAAGCAAAAGGCGAAAGATTGAAGAGTTGTAGACTGAAAGTTGCTGCTGGACACCTGTTGGGAAAACGTGATTACCTGCTGATTGGTAAGGTATTTTTTTTCTAAAATTTTTGGTGCAGGTCCACAAGACATAGGGCTACAACTTTGTCAACTGGGCCGAATCATGAGGAGGTGATCTTCCTGGGCATTTGGGCCTTGCAAAACAGAAAAACTGGGCTGACAGAAACTGAAGTTCATGTGCATTATGGGCTTTTTACTTGCTCATGATTGTCTTGGAGCAAGTGGGAGCCCTCCATGTGGTTGTGATTTATGTCCCTAGTTGACTCTTGGTTCTTGTGATGGCTCACAAGACCAAGCATAGGATTTTCATCGGTTGAGGCTTTGCATATTGTGGTTGAATGTTTGGTTGGTTGTTTTTATGTATGTTGTGACTACATGTAAAACGAAAAATGTTTTCTTAAAACTTGAAACTAAACATAAACCATTTTAAACTAAGTCTTATGATTTAGTTTAACTAAGTTTAAATATGATTTGAAACTTAAAAATCATTGTTTTCTAAATAACACTTAAACTAGTTAAGATTGTTTATTTATTGATTTATTGTATTGTCCATACTTAATAATCCACTTAGGATATATATTAGTCTTGAAATGGACAACTTGACACACATAAATTAAAACAATGATTAGACTTAAGTTAAGAAAAGTTTTTAACTTGTGCTACGAAGAATGAATGCATGCTTCTTTCGTACACGTTTTTGATTCACATCAAAACGATTTACCCGTCAAAAAAATTTAAGTCATGCCGTCCAATTATGAGAACACTTGCAATTACCTTTTAGCATCTGGTCAGACCTAGGTTGAATTGTAACCCAAGGTGACTATTTTCCATGGTCAGACCTAGGATTATTCTCACAGTTTTCAAATTGGATGACTTAATCGAGTAGTGTGGTCAGACCCTTACCCGAGGCAAAGATGGGACTAAACATGCCAGCTTGACACTAGTTGCTTGTTCACTAGTGCCATGAGTCCCATAAAGATCTAAGAGTTGCACATGTAATGCAATTGGTGATCGTCGCCTACCTATTGAATCCACCATTTCTAGTAGATCAACTGCATTAATGGTCGAACCTCAATGAGGATCTTAGCCTTTTCGTAAATTAATTGTTTTAAATTATAAACATGGGGTAGTTAATTTATAAAAGGATAATTATCGAAAATACTAAAATTGAACTTTGTAAATTCAATTAATGCAACGCATATCGTAAACAAGAGTTTGTTCTTTTCTTGTTAAAAGGACGAACTAAGTCGATCTTTTCTTGTAAGAAAGAGACTTATTCCTATCCTTTTTCTTTATGAGAAAAAGCCATAATAGGAATATTTGAATTTTCCTAATTCTAATCAAACTCAAGGAAAACCTACTCTAGAAATCGTGATGTCTTGTAAAAGTCAAAACGGTTAAGTATGGTTACACATCTTATTCATTCAACGTTGTTTTATAACCCTTGTTTCGGTTTTGAAACATTGAAGAAATATAAGATATTTGGACAACCAAGAACACGTGCACTTGACTTGACCTCTTTGGTCAGACCTTAGGGCCATTTCAACCCATGGCGAATTTTGCTCATTGGTCAGACCTTTGGCGATATTTGCATGTTCTTGCTTGGTCAACCTATTTCGTACTAGCTACCAAACTAAAATGAGTTTAAATAATTAGAAGACGGAAGTATCAATAAACCGCAATGTGGTAAAGGCAATTACTAGCATGATTACCTAGCAGTTTGCCTTAACCCAATATGCCTACTAAGGTCCTACATACCCTTGTGGTAAAGTAGACCAATTATGGAGGAAATGCATGCCTATTTTCAAGTTAAAATAGCAATGATGGCTAGCCCATCATCTATATGTTAGAACTTGATGCACTTTCTTGAATACCTAAGTACATGTTTACTAGTCAAAGTGACTCACATTAGCAATAATGTGTAGATATTCAAAGAAAGATGGAAAGTATCCAATTGCTACTCACTCTCCACTAGTGACGTAACACATTGTAATGTTGTCTAATCCAGTGGGAGCTACGTGATTATATTACTGGTGACGTAACACATGTAATGTTGTCTAATCCAGTGGGAGCTGTAAGCTTTATTACTTGCAAGTTGCCCATCTTATTTCCAGATTGTCTTGAAATAATACATTACTTTCCACGTGTTAAGCATCATAGTTTATATAAGAACCATTGCATAAGTTTTATATGATAACTTGTCGCGTTCCTGATGTTGCTTCCTAAAATGTTATCTATAAAATTGTTATGCATGATTCATTATTCAAACGATAAAGTTCTACATATCTATATTTTGATTTTTGACTAAAAATCATATGTTATCTTATACATTGTCATATTGCTCATACAAACAAACGAGTGTAGTGTTGTTTGCATGCTCTCACGCTGTTGTGCCATGCACAAGTGGGAGAAATCTTAATTGTGTGCAAGGTACAACATATAACAATATGACTAATAGCTTTTCTTGACTGAAAGGTAAGAAACCAAAATTCTACTAGGACTTCTACACATAAAATGTAGGTTGCCCTAATTAGAACAAATATCAAGATAACATGAAAAGCTACTTCAACATATTCACTGAATTGTTTAGTAAATATGATTATGTCTTCTTGTAAAGTCATAATCATGAAGTATGAAATTAACTTGAAATTACTATTGAGGCCAAGTGCCGGCGCTCGTAATTACTTTAGTTGAATATGTTTAGGTCTCTTGTAAAGATACAAACATCAATTCAGTTAATTGTTGAAAGACAAATAACGTAAAGTAAGACGTTGATTTGTTATGTCTTCTTGTTAAGACATGCACACTTACGACGTATAATATTAAATGTTTGTGTTTTCTAGTCAAAACATACACATGAAGTAAAGTATGCAATAGGCTGAAATTACTATTGATGCCATCTGGTTTGACTCGGTTGGTAGATATGTAAGCCCAAAAGTATAAGTTCATCTAATGAGTTGTGTGATAGTCTCACAACATCAGTCCTCATGGAATATCACAACTTTATGGTATGTCCATCATGGAAAATCAAACACTATAGATATTGTTTGATCTTTGATGACTAAAACTGTTTTACCTCCAAAGCTATCAAGGTTAGAAATTGGGTGTGCCATGTGTACACTCAATATGATTCCAACCCAGAAGGAGTTTAAGACACCATTTTATTATGGCATGGGATGAATCTCATTATGTCTTAATTGAAGTTCTGAATTTGTTAACTACTTAAGAGTAAGTAATTAACAAACTAGAGTCAAGAACTAACGGTGTATTTTGGATGTCCCACTTGAAAACAATTTATTGTTACTCAAGATGCTGAGTATCTAAAGATTAGTCTCTACATACAAAAGCAAGTGGGAGTACCTTTAGACCTTGATGTTATTCAAGAACTAAATACACAACCTTCTGAGTACACTTGCTAATGTCGTACTAAGGTTGAACATGCATATGTTAAACCATAGATTGATATCTCTCATTCATAAATCCGCAAGGATACCTCTTGCACCTGAATGATATAGTTTTTATATCAATGCTGAGGGACATAAGTTAGAGGGTCATGGTGAACCTGCTAACTACTGAGATGCATTATCAGATATTGTATCTGGTGAGTAGCTCAGAACTATGAATGTTAAGATGCAGTCCTTGAAAGACAATCACTCATGGAGCTTGATTGATCTCTTACCAATCAGTTAGACTGTGAGGTTCAGAATGAGTTTCTTGATGAGAAGACTCAAAAGGACAATCTTGTACACACATTTAATGCACGCGTAGTAAAAGGAGTTTACTCGTACTCAAGTAATTGACTATGATTAACTCTTCCTATCTACAAACATTAAATGTATAAAGATGATTAAAATTGTCATACCTGTCTTCATGGAAATGAAATATGACAATAGGAGTTCGAAACACCTTTCTTGTTGATTACCTTTGCGAGGACGATGAGTAATCAAAAGGGTTTATGAATCCATATAATCTTTTTTATGTATACAAGATACAAGGATCCAAGTGTGGATTAGATCATGCATCTAGGAGCTGAGATCTTAAGTTAATTATAAAATCATTAATTTGATTTTTATTAAATAAGATTACTCCTGAGTACACTGAGAGCAAGTAGGAGAACTGTATTTATTTTCTTAAATCTCATATGTTGTTAACATATTAGAAACAATATTCCATCTAAGCTAGACTTTAATCCTTAGTTTGGAATGAAGTTTCTCTTAAGGGATTTAGAAAATAAAACATACAACCTTGTTAAAATATGTTTATTAGAATAAACATAAGCGGTTATTAAGTCTAAACAGAATATGACACGTTATTGAGGGGAGTCTCAATGATCAATCTCACTTGATGAGATTGAACACATGAATGGAAATCTTAAGTTCAACTAAAGGATTCATTATGCAAGTCATATTACGCATTGGGCTATGTTTATCATTTGCATGAATGCAAGATGAGTTGATAACAAATATCTAAGTGAACGTCATTAGATAATTGTTAAACGAACATTAAGATGGACCTACGAAGGACCAAAGATATGTTCAAACATTTACGGATATTTGAGGAGCTCTGTTTTGTTTGCATACGTTAATGCTTATTTAACTGAGATGATACTCAACCCCAGTCGTGGTCATCATGAATGATGACATTGATGACTAGATATGCTCGACTGAGAGCATTAATGCGTTATACATTAAAAGAATAAAAATACTTTATAGTTTGAGAAACTATTCAGATGACTGTCAGAAGTAGGTGTTTTGCTAGCTTCAAACACCCTATGGAATGTATTGTTGCAGTACTCGTCTTGTACTTGAATGCACACATACAAAGGACAATCATCATTTAAACCTTTTATGAGTTTTAAAATAAGTATTCTCAAAGTTTACTAAGATGACTACTTGTTGTCTTGTACAACATGATTCAATCATGGTGGGAACATCGGATTCCTACCTATGAGTAGTCTTATGCATATCTGTTTTTAGTATTTGGATAATGGAACTGTAAGCAGTCGTATTATACAATGAATTGATATACCTGGTATGATCGTCTTCATTTATACTACTGTGTTCTATATTTGCATGTTTAATCCATGAATAATTTATTTATTCTAAAATTGTCCATTGCCAGTTGACGATACGGGAGTATCATCAAATTAAGGCAAATGTGAGCGTGTTGGTGATTCATTTGCCACACTCACATGTTGTTCATTGTGATGAACATTGGATTGACCCAACCTACGAGTATTCACTACATGGATCGTCGTCAATAGTGAATCTCGCTAGAGGTTATGTCTCTTATCCTTAGACTTGAGATGCAAGCAGGTCTTGCATGTGTGGAATTTCATTCCTTGATATGGTTAAACGCTGTCCTGAATAAGGTAGTTATAAAGGCCATTATCAGGAGTGACTTGAAGCATGTGAATGACACGTGTAGTCAAAACAGGATTTGTTCCTCCACATGTTATGGAGTTAGATACTATTGGGCCCCTCGATGAATTGAACAGATGTTTGTATGGCCGTACCCAAATGAGATTAAGATGAATCTTAATTCACTTGGTAATCTTGTTCAATAACTATATCGAGAAACATAATAGTTGAACTTTTAGAATGACTTTTGATCCATGTCTAATGTTCAACAAGGTATCTGAAACAAAAGGATAGATGACATGTAAACCATCTAAAATGAGACGTTTAAGAAACTAACCTCACATATTTCTAGGGGCAGTGGCGTGTTGCTAGACGCTAACCATTGCTTGTATAATTACTTGATTATTATGACGTCGCAAGTGGGAGCTGTTGGGATATGCTCGTGTCATAATTACTAAATATATGGCTAGACATATGTGAGCCTATGGGGTCACACACATATACACTGAGGTGCCACTTTATATATCGTGTTTATTGTATATACGACATATAAATAACCGTACGTAACTAGGAACCACTATTGGGCTTCTAATGACTAAGTAATGGACTTAGTCTATTAGACTTGGACAACAAATGGTGAGCCCATTTGGAGCCCATAAGTGGCCGGCCCATGGATTAAAAGAAAGGGATGAGATTGGTTTTAATTTAGGTGATATATTAAATATGATCTCCTAATTACAAGGTGGACTAACAACCATCTTTTCTCATTTCCTTTTGGATCTCACGGCAAACAAGAAAAATAGGACCTAGGGTTTTATTTTTTTAATCACTTTTGTATCTTGATTATTCAAAAGTGTTTGATCGGTTACGGGTTAAAGACTAGCATCATTGTGGCATACAAGGAAGTGTAGTGTGGATATTCATAGAGGTGATCTCCATTGATCACTTGGGTTTCTCATTCTAGTCGATTCATAAGTTTTGGTGGTGACTCCCGGATCACGCTACAAAGGTATAACTTATGTGTTTATTATTTTTTGATTGATCATATGGCACTATGGATCCTGTTATGGTGATGTTTATCCGCTGCGTGAATTTATTTAATATGTTATATATGTCATACATCACCTTTAGTAAGAATATGGTCAACAAGGGTTGACGGGTAATAGTAAGTGTGTGTTGTAAGAACACGTAGAGATGTGTAAGTTGTAATGAATAAGCATTGCATAAATTGTCTAAAATAAAGATGGCACATAGTGAGTGTATGAGTCAACTTGGGGTTGACAGATGAAAGATAAGTTGCATTGTGAAATTTAAAAAAAATAATAAATGGCAAGTGTTATATAGAAACTTGCCTAGATGATAGAAAGCGTGATATTGAATGTTGAGATTGCGTAAGGCAATGAAAATTGAATAAATGATAGTGTGCCTAATTATAGAAGTTCATGAAAGATAAAATGAGTATACATGATGAGTAAAGATGATGAGACAGATATAGCTTGGATCCAATGCTCGAGTTTTGGCATCCTTTGGGATGGCCTAGCTTGCCTTTTTTGGCATGATGTATAGTTTGCCTTTTATGGCATGATTGTTAGCTTGCCTTCACCGGCATGGTTTGCCTATATCCTTGGCATGATGTTAAGGTGTCTTTATGACACGATGGTAAGGTGTCTTTAGGACACGATGTAAAGGTGTCTTTATGGCACGAGGTTAGCTTGCCTTTGTGGCATGGAAGTAAGTTGCCTTTACGGCATGAATGTAAGCTTGCCTTTGTGGCATGGTTGTCAGCTTGCCTTTACGGCATGGTGGTTAGCTTGCCTTATGGCATGGATGAAAGTTAGCGAGATTGGATCCAAGGCTAGTAAATATGGAAAGTATAGTATGTACGAGTGTTAGGTCGGAAGCGTATAAGTAGGATGGTTTATGGTTTCTTGATTTAAATGGATTGGGACGCCTTTCATTTGAATGAGGAAATTGTAATCACGAACCATGAAATTGTAATCCTTGATTTACATAGATCGGGACGCTTTTTATGTAAATGAGAGTTACAAAGGAGTGGGCTTATGTGTGAACCGATGTGACATGAGTACGATAGTGATATGGAAGGTAGTAAAAACTAAAACGGTTTAGACGTACATAGAATATAAATATGAATAAAACTGATAGCAGCTTTTAAAAGCATGTGTGAAACCTTAAGTTAGACGTCTAAATTGAATTATGTTTTAATTTGATAAGTCAATTTGTGAGCAATTCCAAAATTTGATAAAAAAGTAATGCTTAAGGTGTTGCTTGTGATGGATTTTGAAGGTGCCGTTTGTATGGTACCTTGTATATTTTGAGATAAGTTGCCGGTTTTTAGTATAGAGGCGTATCTGATATTATGTGGAATGTGAGATTTGCCGGATTTATGATGTTATGTTATGAGTAGTGCATTGTTGAATGCCGTGTTTACAGTGATGAAGCTTGACTTATATAGAGTCAAACTAGTAGATGCTCCCGGATGACATTTAGTCATTGTGGGAAATCTTAGAAAAGTTTGCGATGAGTAGCGTGTTTTAGTGGAATATGAGTTACGATTATGTATAGTGAGTTAGAAATTTGCGTGATCATCTAGATCGTTGCAAGAATTGGCTTAGGGAGCATGAGGATGAGGACATGTTTATGTCGTAGATGTAGTTTTGGATAGTTTTAGACGAGAGATTTCGGGGACGAAATCTAAATAAGGAGGGTAGAATTGTTAGACCCGTTTCCCGGGTATTGGGACCCCACCCTAGATGAAAATGTATAAAGGCCTTACGTGATTGGCTAGTCAACAAATGTTGTGTTTTAGTCAAACCCGATAGTCAATATATGACTAAAGTGGTTATGTAAAATATGATGTGTAACTAAAGGGGCCTAAGTTGCCAAGTATTAAATATGTGTTATAAGTTAGATTGTGGCCAAAGTAAGAAGAATAGGACTTGAGGGGCCATTCTTGTCATTAGCCCAAAGTGCTACCTAACTAGATATATGTAGCTAGTTCTAGACATTTCTCTATTATTCTTGGGACTTTGAGAAGTCCGGTTTTATAAAAATAGAAAAGGGAGGGAAACTAGCTAAATGGGATGATAGAAGAAGAAGGTGATGATCAAGTGCTAGTGGCCACTCTTTGATATGAATCATCACAAGTAAGTCTTTATGTTTTTTATGTTAGTAAAGCTTTAGATTAAGAGTTAAGTGGGAAATCATCATATGATCAAGATATGATCATATGATGATATAGATAGATAGATGATTATGTTTTGATGGGTTTTGATAACCCTTGTTATGTTGTTATTTGTTATGTTGTTAGGATTGATAAGTTATGAAGGATGATGAAGGAAGATTATGATGATAATGATGTTCTTATTATTATGTAGCTTGGTTTGAGGTAAGTAAAATGATAATAACATGTGTTATATGGATTTCTAACATATGTGTTATGTATGTTGCATGACAAGTGGTATGGACTATGGAATATGATTATGTGATGCCATGGATGTGGCTTATGTGATGATTTGTTGATATGTTATATGATGATGTTATGTGCTAGATGAGGCAAAAAGTGTACCGCTTTTAAGGGGTCATTTAAGCCTTAAATCGTATTTATTTGATCAAATATTGCCCTAAATCGTTCCTTTTGTCATTTTAGGTACTTTTGAGGAGAAATCTGGAAAAGGAGGCATTTTGGACGTTTTTGGAGCATTAAAGTGAAGAAAACGGCAAAGTCTCAAGAATCGGCTAAAAGTTACTCTTGACGGCGTCAGACTTTACTCTGGACGGCGTCATGCCTTGGCAAGAAAAGTGGGATGTGAAATTTACTCATGACGGGCCAGTGAGTTAGCATGAGAATTCTGACGGCGTCACGCTTTAACTAAATCAAGGGCGTCACGGCTTAAATCATAAGGGGACGGCGTCACGTTCATGGTCCGACGGCGTCAAGCCTTGATAGGCCAGAATGGATTTTTGAAGAGCTAAAGAGGGACGGCGTCAAGAAGGTCACCCGGGAACCCTAAAAGCGGCGAGGTGACGGCGTCACAATGCATAAGGTGACGCCGTCAGATCCAAAAATCTATATATAGTTTTCTAATTTTTTGTCATGAGAGGAGAGCTTAGTGTGTGGAATTTTGGGATAAAACCCTAAGACGATTTTAGCTACTTTTTCAGGGCTTTTTGCCTTGAGATCTTCCATGTTTCATTGAAAGATAAGTTATCAATTAATCATTCAATATGTCTATGTGTTGTTTGATTCTATCTTATTCTTGTCTTTTGTTTAACATGTTAGGCTAAATTTATCTTGTGTTTGCTTAGATCTAATGAAACCTAGCTATTGATTATTGGTTGTTAGTGTGTTGTTAGTTGTATTGGATGATTGTTTATCTATGTTAGGCTTAAGAAAACTGGCTAACTTCCTATTCGGTAACTTGCTTGAACGTCTTAAGAAACATGAACCAAACGCGTACTAAAGGTTTTTATGGTTGTATTTAATGCACAAGCGAATTCTAGTGATCCCATGTTAGGAGCTTCCTAGCCGGCTCGACATAGGAGTTAAGTAGGAGCTTGTAGAGTTGGGGAAGTAAGTACGCCACCCCACGAATGGTATTAAGGAATACACCCGTCATCCACGCGACTAATACACACTAATTAACCGGTAAAAGATAGTTAGGGAGTAAGGAAATCTAAGTAAACACATTTCTCTACACATAAGTTTCTCACCACTTTTCATTTTTGTTATTTTATTTTATTGCATTTGTAGTAATTTGGGTTAGTTGACTAGCAACTAATTCCGCCCACTCCTTCAAAACCGAGATTTTACTTGCTTTCATAAAAAATATAAAAACATAAAAAAGAATCTTCCTCAACCCTTAGACCTAATTAGAGTAGCCTTTCATTCCTAACGAACACTATTCCCTGTGGAGAACGATCAATCCCCCGTACTTACCACTACACTATACTACATCGGTCAGGTACACTGCCTGGTGGGGTTGTAAGCCTCTTGAGATCCCTCGAGAGGTAAAACCTGTTGTAAGGTTACAAAACCACGCAATCAAGTTTTTGGCGCCGCTGCCGGGGAATAGTTATTGCTTAGGTTGAAATTTTTATTTCTATTAGGTCTACTCACTAGATTCCTTTCTAGTGAGATTTTTATTTTATTTTTCTAGGTTTTCTTTAGTCTATCTTTTTCTTTGTGTGTTTGTTCGTAATTACCATTGACTCTTCCGTTCACCATTATGGAGTACGCGAATCCACCATACCACCAACCACAAAGGCCATTCTACCCTATTGACATCTCGAATTTCAAACAATATCGAGATGAACCCATATATGATGCATGGACTCGTTTTAGAAATTTACTCCGAAAATTCCCTCATCATAGTTTCGCTTTAGCATCCCTAACCCGAACCTTTTACTATCGTGTTGGCCAATATGACCAAATGCGCATTGAGGATTTTGCCAATGGGGACTTTAGGGAATTAAGTGCTGAAGAAGCATGGGATGCCATAGAAGATTGTGCCCAATATTATTATAGGGTAGACAACCCAACAAACGTTAGTACAAGTCAATTGAATATAAATTTCCTGGATCATGAAACAAGTTTGTTTGGGGATGAATACATTAGTGTTGAGATACCTAAGTGGTTGTCATGTAATGCCATAGTACAAAACGAACACATAGGTGACCTTGATGTGATGAAGGATCTAGCCGAGCATGATCACATTGATCAAAAAGACCTAGGTTTTATGATCGATGACGATGAATCTCAAGAAACACATGATGAATCTTTTGGGCAATTTGAATATAGCAGTCAGAATATTGAGGATGATCCTTATGATTCGGATATAGAAGTTGAGATGCCTAGAGAAGCACTTGAGATACTAGGGAAAATGTTAGGGTTAGATTCTAATAAAACACATGATGAGGATATAGGTGGTCTTGACACAAGGAATGATGAGGTAAGTAACATAAGCCTACCAAGTACCCCACAAGTCCTACCATCATTTGAGGCACACACACCGCCGGTGACT
This sequence comes from Artemisia tridentata subsp. tridentata, assembly GCA_021014915.2. Taxonomy (NCBI): domain Eukaryota; kingdom Viridiplantae; phylum Streptophyta; class Magnoliopsida; order Asterales; family Asteraceae; genus Artemisia; species Artemisia tridentata. Next base: position 133,058,899 of record CP139505.1, on the reverse strand, counting down.
TACCCGGAAGAAGTTGAAGAGACTATAGGAACCCCAATAGAGGTAGAACCCTTGGACCAAACACAACTAGAGGATATAGGTTTGAATGCTTATAGTGATCACAACCTTACTCTTAGTTCTAGGGGATTTCCTATTTTTGATGAACCGGAGCCTCAACCAAAACCGTTACCTAATCTTCCATCCTTAGATGTGAATTTAGGAATTGAAAAAGGTCCCGATCCACCCATCAAACCATGTAGTCTGGGCAATGTTAAGATTAAGGTAGTAGACTCTAAGCCTTGTAGAGAGGAAGCTAACATAGGAGTGAACCATGACCTTACATACTTACATCACCCATTCATGATTGATCACAAGAAACATTATGGGTTTAAACCGGGTTTATTAGGTCAAGATGGATTCCCAACTAGGAATCTCTCGAAGTTGATAGAAGATGATCCCTTTTTAGGAGAAAACTTTAATTCACCCATTGACCAAAGTGAACTAGGTAAGGTTATGATGAAAGGAGCACACCCCTTTGAGTATATAATTCATCCGTCACTCTTTCCTCACGTGGCATACTCCTACCGAGCTGGTGTGTATCGCTACTATCACCCGCACTTAACCCTAAGTGTAGGGAAAACCTCCCTTATTTCCGTTAAATAAGGGTAGAGTCAGGCTCGTGACTCGAACAAAAACAAGCGCTTTTTGGGAGGCAACCCAAGCTTTATTTGCTTTATTTGTTTATTTGTTTGTTTGTTTGTTTTTATTTGTTTCCGTATGTATGTTTAATTTTTATTCTTATTGATTCATGTTAAAAACTAATTTGTGAAAATGCTTTATTTTGTTTTTAACTTCGTCTTAACTACATATAAAGGTATTTTGCAAAAGTTAAGTGTAAGGGAAATCTAAATCGGTTTATTAGAACACAAATTAACATGAATCGTAATAATAATAAATTAACATACATATTAGTGTGTGTTTGAGTCAAATGCTTGTATCGAGTCATAATGATGTTTTGCAGGATTTCCAGGAAGTAAGGTAAAGGTTTTTCCAAAAATTTTCCGGAAACTAAAAATGAAAATTTTTGTCAGGTCATTTCTGACGGCGTCAGGGGTTATAACCTGACGGCGTCAGATTTAATTTCCAGAAATTTTTGAAAGTTTTGTTTTTAAAAAAGTTTTTATTAAAATCTCCAACTTATAATCTCCAGGAATCTGCAAAGTTATCATTCCACAAGCATTATATCCTTATATATAGATTTTTCCCGCCGATGTTATGCAGGTTTTCGTGTTTGTTTTCTCAGGTTTAACAGGTTATTTTGGACAAGGAGATGTTTTTGGATCAAGCTTATGGCGATGCATTAGTCATGGAGCTTCTACATTCTCTTTGGAAGAAGATCTAACCGTGTAATTTCATTATCCACCGAGCGAATCAGGGGAGTATTTGATTTCATTCTTTTACTTTTATGCTTTTACATCTTGTTACTTGAACATTGGGGACAATGTTCATCTTAAGTGTAAGGGGAGGGTAAAAGTACGATTTTTGAGAATACAATTACGCTTGATTTTTGTTTGTTTGATAGTAGATGTGTAATAAAACTGAGATAAATACCTGTTAAGGTAATTTTAGTGCCAAATTTAAAATTTTTTACAACATTTAGGAGTGAAACTTTGATCTTAATGAGCGTCTCATGGATAGGAGTTATATGACTAGCACAAAACCGTACCACTAAAAAATTTTCCACCCCCAAATATGTGAGGTTCGCCCCTAGAATTGGTAGGAAAAGCATTTATGCTATGATGTGTGTACCGGTAGCACTTAGATTCTAGAACTTGCGTTAGGACCATTCCAAGGCCACAAGTGAGACTACATTCGTGTAGTTAGATTTACTACATGATAAGAGGCATTAGGATTAACCCATTGTTTTACACCTGTGTTTTTGTTATAATTACTTTGGCTACATTGGTCAAGTAATTCTCCCACACCCTTTGCGTTGTACTCATTTTTAGTACACGATACCCCTAGTACACCTCTCAGAGCCTATCTTTTCGTTTCGACCTTTAAGCATTTTACTTAAAGGAAGAATTTGTTACACCCCACTAAAATGTACACCCAAATCGCCTTAGCCTACCTTGTATGCACTCATCTTTAGTGCATTATTGTTACAACATTTGTTTAAACCCAAGTTAATTATCTAGTTGATTACATGGTTGCTAAGTCGAGTCATATCCTTGTACATATTGTTTTGGGACGATTGGGACTCATGGGTAAAGTACTAGTGTAATGGAGTAATGGGGAAGAACATCATTTATTACCCCCATATGTGCTAAATATTTTAAAAAGTACTCCAAGTTTTTCGATTATCTTAATTCGAGTCATTAGATTAGTATTTGTAAAGTTATGTAAAAATTCAAGTGTAAGGGGAATGCAATGCCCCTATGATGTATTATTTTGGATGGTAGGGTAAAAGTGTATGAAAAAAAAAAAAAAAAAAAAAAAAATCAAGAAAAATACAAAAAAATGAGAAAAAGAAAAATAGAAAAAACATACGGACTACCATCCCGTTTTATTTTATGTTTATTTTATGTTTTTTGTTATTTTGTTATTTCGTTTCTAGCTTAAGATCGAGTCTAGTCTTGGCTTAGCAACATTGTATAGTACATGTAATTGATCAAGATTTTTAACTCGCCACCAGCAAAATATCCTTTATCCAACAAAACCGTGTTTTCCTTTTCCCTACACCTAACGTTATAACCCATTTAAAAGCCCTCTTTGATAGTTTATCTTAGGTGCTTACGCCTAGTGGAGGAGGTTTTCGATCCTTTCCCAAGCCTATGGTAATCTATTTGCTATGACAGGTAGTGAGAGATATTTTCCGTTTTCATTTATGAGATTTATTTTGATGACACTTGAGAGATGTGAGTATCTAAACACTACTTGTGAGGTGCTAGTTTATAATCTCCGTGCTTATTATGATTGAAGTGGAACGAATATTTGTTGTAATTACTTTTATGTTTGCATTAAATGACCCCTAACTTGTATTTTGATTAGAATAAAAGCGCATTTGCTTGAGGACAAGCAAATCTCAAGTGTAAGGGTATTTGATGAGGCGAAAAGTGTACCGCTTTTAAGGGGTCATTTAAGCCTTAAATCGTATTTATTTGATCAAATATTGCCCTAAATCGTTCCTTTTGTCATTTTAGGTACTTTTGAGGAGAAATCTGGAAAAGGAGGCATTTTGGACGTTTTTGGAGCATTAAAGTGAAGAAAACGGCAAAGTCTCAAGAATCGGCTAAAAGTTACTCTTGACGGCGTCAGACTTTACTCTGGACGGCGTCATGCCTTGGCAAGAAAAGTGGGATGTGAAATTTACTCATGACGGGCCAGTGAGTTAGCATGAGAATTCTGACGGCGTCACGCTTTAACTAAATCAAGGGCGTCACGGCTTAAATCATAAGGGGACGGCGTCACGTTCATGGTCCGACGGCGTCAAGCCTTGATAGGCCAGAATGGATTTTTGAAGAGCTAAAGAGGGACGGCGTCAAGAAGGTCACCCGGGAACCCTAAAAGCGGCGAGGTGACGGCGTCACAATGCATAAGGTGACGCCGTCAGATCCAAAAATCTATATATAGTTTTCTAATTTTTTGTCATGAGAGGAGAGCTTAGTGTGTGGAATTTTGGGATAAAACCCTAAGACGATTTTAGCTACTTTTTCAGGGCTTTTTGCCTTGAGATCTTCCATGTTTCATTGAAAGATAAGTTATCAATTAATCATTCAATATGTCTATGTGTTGTTTGATTCTATCTTATTCTTGTCTTTTGTTTAACATGTTAGGCTAAATTTATCTTGTGTTTGCTTAGATCTAATGAAACCTAGCTATTGATTATTGGTTGTTAGTGTGTTGTTAGTTGTATTGGATGATTGTTTATCTATGTTAGGCTTAAGAAAACTGGCTAACTTCCTATTCGGTAACTTGCTTGAACGTCTTAAGAAACATGAACCAAACGCGTACTAAAGGTTTTTATGGTTGTATTTAATGCACAAGCGAATTCTAGTGATCCCATGTTAGGAGCTTCCTAGCCGGCTCGACATAGGAGTGAAGTAGGAGCTTGTAGAGTTGGGGAAGTAAGTACGCCACCCCACGAATGGTATTAAGGAATACACCCGTCATCCACGCGACTAATACACACTAATTAACCGGTAAAAGATAGTTAGGGAGTAAGGAAATCTAAGTAAACACATTTCTCTACACATAAGTTTCTCACCACTTTTCATTTTTGTTATTTTATTTTATTGCATTTGTAGTAATTTGGGTTAGTTGACTAGCAACTAATTCCGCCCACTCCTTCAAAACCGAGATTTTACTTGCTTTCATAAAAAATATAAAAACATAAAAAAGAATCTTCCTCAACCCTTAGACCTAATTAGAGTAGCCTTTCATTCCTAACGAACACTATTCCCTGTGGAGAACGATCAATCCCCCGTACTTACCACTACACTATACTACATCGGTCAGGTACACTGCCTGGTGGGGTTGTAAGCCTCTTGAGATCCCTCGAGAGGTAAAACCTGTTGTAAGGTTACAAAACCACGCAATCAGATGTTATGTGCTAGATGAGTTTTGGGTTGTAAGCCCGTCAAGTAAGTGTTTATGTATATGATGCATCATGTGGATTGAAGTATGATTATATGTTATTATTGTTTTACTTACTAAGCGTTATCGCTTACGGTTTAGTTGTCTAACCGTTTTGTAGGTGCTTATGCTATGGCTTGGATTATGGTTTGAGGATTGGATATGCAAGTGTAAGGTAGAATATAGAGCTTAGGTAGATACCGAGCTCTCGTGTGTAAGTTTGTACCCCCGCGAGTCAAGTAATGCTTTGAGATGAGTAAACAAGTGTTAGATTGTATGTCAAGTGTTTTGTAATGAATTGGAAGTCATTTGGTGGGTCTAAGCATGTTTTATGTATTTATGGTTCAAGTTAAAGGGGCGTTTGGTTTAGTTGTAAATATACCCATTTTGGGTAGTGAACGGGTCAAATGTTAATGGAACATGTTTGATATGTTAAATGAATGATTTTGGTTAAGTTTGAGGTGTTGCGGAAGTCCTATGTGGCATATGTCATGAAATGGGTCAAAATGGGTTTTTAGTGGTGAAATTGCAGTTTTTGTTCTTGATGGCCTTCTTGACAGCGTCCCCTTTTAATCCTCCAAAAACCTTTCTGGCGCGTCAAGGTTTGACGGCGTCACGATGTTCTTGACGGCGTCACAGGCACTATTCCAGATTTTGGTAAACTTCGAAAAATCATATCTTATAATCCGTAAGTCAAAAAGGGTCGTATGACCTACCGTTTTGAAGCTATTTGAGTCTACTTTCATTTAAAAATAGTCTCAAGGTCTAAAAGTTTATAGGTTTTTGTCAATGGTCAAAAGAGTGACCAGATGTCCGTTTTAGTCAAGCGTTTCCGCGTCAAAAGTTTAAGTTTTTGGTATAAGCGGGCACGGGGTGTTACAACACACTTTACGTATGAATGATCAAAGGAATAATTAATATGTATAATTGTTATATATTTTAATTATTTTGACACGAAATGATAACTAACGGACGTTAAGTAATTAACAGAATTGACTAATGACTGTTAGTAAATAAATGAGGGGGTTTAGTGTCAAGTTTTGAAACTTGAGGATGTATTAGACTCAAACTTGAAGAACAAGTTTGAAGGCTATATATACATCCTCATTAGCTCCATAAAAGTCTACACAAAAAATATAATCACTAAAGTCATACGACACAATAATAACCTCAAAAAGTCGATCGACAATATTAATGCTCAAAAGTCAATTCTTTATTCAGATTCATGCATCGTGATGTAACATGGAGTATGATAATATTGACCTATGTATATTATAAGATATTATGAGCATGATTGTTCCATATGACATATACATGTATCGTACAATGTATATATATATTCTTTACTTCCTCCTTCTTGAATAATAGATTCAAGGTTTATTAAATAAAATAGTTTTGGTTTAATGATTGTGTTCATTCACTAGCATCAACCTTTGATCGAGTAATAGTACGTGTGTTCGAGAGCTCAGATATAACATACTTTTGTTATTCATCTTGGATTGTGGAACAAAAGGTAAGGGGTTCCAAGTTAATCCGTTTGGTTGTACAAGTGAAGGAGAAAGAAGATTTGATCCTTGTTCTTGCTAGGATCATAACGGTACGTTTCTTATTTAATATTCGGTAATACTTTATAAATGTTAAATTAGATCCTTGCTTCCGCTATTACGTGCTTTGATGTTTATTTATTTATTTGAATGTCAAGATATTTAAATTCTAACAGTGGCATCACGAGCCAATTTAACATGTAATTGTTATTATCGAAACACATAATTAAAAATCAAATCTTGATTTGGATTTACATGTTTGTTAGTCGAATTTTTTTTAGGGTTTTATTACTAGAACTAAAAAATAATTCGATCCATAATTTAGGGGGGGTTCGATCCTTCTTAATTAAAAAGTTAGTTTTGTAACCCTAAATTAGGACATGTTTATGTGTTTATTTGAATAAGGGTTGCGTTCCTGAATGATCCATGATTTTTTCATGCAAAGAAATCATGGATTAGGGTTTGTTTTATGTGCTACATGTTTAGATAAATCTAAAATTAGGGAAGACCTAATCTATTAAATTAATGAATCAGTTATGTGCTATGTGGTATTTAATTATTAAAACTTACCCGGTCAATTGTTGGCGTCTGTGGTCTATTGGGTACAATGCGCTCGAAAACCAATGGGAGTTTTATTAATTATATTCATAATAATTACACATATAGATTATTAATAGGATTTATCAAAAGGTTTGCATGTGGCTATATGATTTAATTGTTAAGATTATATACGTTATTTGTGTTTATTTAATTTTTGTGAAAATTACTTGTCTTATTTGTTTAAATTGTTCTTGAATTGCAAGCAAAAAGATGGTGATTTTTGGTATAAAAATTAAATGGACCTAATAACTATGAAACCTTGATGTGATAAATTATTTATTGCCAAGTCTTATGTGCCGACAGTGGTTCGCTTCGCACGGTAATTTGCTCCCAGACGAGACTAGCAATTTAATAATTTACAACATAATTTTATAAGACTTAGAATCATAAACTTTTAATTGATTGATGCAACTGTACAAATGGTCGAAGCGGCGGACCTAATTAGACAAACTATAAAGTGGGTATAAGGTTGGTACGCATTAAATTGTGACCTTAAAGAGACTCCATTCTGTCTCTCCGCTCGCCTGTGCGTCTAATTAGACTTACCAAGTACACCATTATATGTACGAAGCATCTTAAGGCAAAGTTGTAAGTTACTCAACGCCTCAATTAAAACTTTGTTGATTTAACTTTTAGCAAATTAGTAATTAAAATAGTTTTGAAAACCTATGATACAAAGATGAGTGCATGCTGTTACACCCCGTACCCAGTTTGACCGGAATTTAAAAACTTTTGACGCGGAAACGTTTGACTAAAACTGACTCATACAAATTCTTCATTTAATAACCAGGACTTATAACATTTAACCCTTTAAATGTACTTGCAAGGACATATACTCGAAAACCCTTCAAAACATTTCACACCATTTTATAACACAACCAGACAATCCTTCTGTGACCACCGATACGCCGTATCCCTTTTGAGGGATACGCCGTATCAAAACTGAGAGACCATGCGCCATATCAACCTGAAGTGATACGCAGCATCACCTTAAACCTCTGATACGCCGCATCTGATATATTAGATACGCCACATCACCTTAAACTTCTGATACGTCGCATCTAATTTATTAGATACGCCGCATCGACCAATTTAGACAGAACATCAGCAGGAAAACCTGCATAAACTCAACTCTTATCCACAAACCATTTTGACCTCAATACAACATTATAACTTATGCCAAAACACTCATTTAGCATTCAAAACTATAACAAACAATAATACACGGCAAATGACCCATTTGACCCCAAAATGGGTACAAATACGCTTAAATCCAAACGCTCCTTTAAACATTCGCTACAAACCCTTAAAACACACTTGACGACTCGTTAGACCCCCAAACCGTTACCCGACTTTGACACACATTATACGACTCATAAAATAGACTCTCGGGGTACAACCTTGACTCAAGCTCGGTATTCTACCTAGCTCCTAATGCTTGGTATCTTCCACATCCATTCTAATCCTTATGCTACAATCCAAGCCTTCCATTCCGCCGCACTTAAGCCTACAAAAACATTAACAACTAAAAGAATAAGCTTACGCTTAGTAAGTAAAACGATAATCACATACCATCATACTTCAATCAAACACATAAGCATCACATATCTCCAAACACTTACTTAGCTACTCCACTCTCTAATTCTTGCACAACCACCTAACATCAACTTACCATCATAACCAAATTCACCACTTAGATCATATTCATCCTAGCACATAAGCACATATCCAATCTCTTATCACTAGCCACCAAAACACACATAACACATACATGTTAGACATCCATATAATACATGCCATCATCATTTTACTTACCTTAGCTCCACGCTAAGCACATAATCAATATCATTATCATCGATATCATCAACATCATCATCATCCTCATACGCATCCTAAAACACATGATCATACATAACACATAATACATAATCATTAACTATAATCATAATTAATACAACCATAACTAACCTCTAAACACTTCTAATCATCATATAATCATATATTGATTATATGATAATCAATCCCACCATTTACTAACTTAAACCCATTATAAACTCATCACATAATCATCATTACCTCTTAATTATCTTAAAACACCATTTACCCTTTAATCCCAAGTTAGGGTTTACAAACCCTAATTTCTTAATCACCAATTAAACTCTAATTAAACATCATTACTTACTTGATAAACATGCTAGGATCCTTGCTAGGGAATTACAATCCTCACCATCAACATCACATATCAAATCCCATCTTCTTTCCCTCTCTTTCTCTTTTGGTTCGACATTCACAGGAAAGACACTCTCTTTTACAGGAGAGTGTGGAAACTTATAGATAAATGGGGAAGTTTCTAGCTACAAGGGCAATTCTGTCAATTCTGCTTATTTAAGGTCGATGTGCCGCATCTATCTGCATAGATACGCCGCATCCATGCTACCCCTTATATACGCCGTATCTCCTTCTCCAATACGGCGCATGGACTATAACAAGTCGGTTCTACTTTCCATTCTACCATACGCCGCATGTAACTTCCTGGATGCGCCGCATCTAGGCTATAACAGACTAACACTTAACACTATAACCATTTGCCCTTAGACAACCACATACTCTTAGTCAAACATACTTAGGCTCGGTCAACATCATCTAGGGCGGGGTCCCACTACCCGGGAAACAGGTCTAACAATTCTACCCCCTTATTTAGATTTCGTCCCCGAAATCTGTCGTCCATTTCAAATCAAAACTTAGTCTCATAGCTCATCTCTTTCCCAACACCTTACTTACTAGTTTACTTATTGCAACGATCTAAGTGATCTTGCAACTCTATACATACTATAACATATCAAATGCCCTAATCCACATTACTCCCGCTCACTTCTATACCACACAGCTCTTGCTTAGATTTTACATAACACAAAACTTACTTATTATCGCCAATCATCATTCTAATCCGCCCTATTACCGTTACATCACCATCTCCCTCGCTTTATCCTCTACTCTCATTCTTTGACTTCTTGCTACTTAAGAACTCGCACTGTTGACCTTACATAATTACTTTGGCTAATGCTTTCACGTCCTATCAACACTACTTAATCACTCCTTTTACGCCTCTACAATTTTCTCATTTATTCCACTCCTTTCTTCACGTTATTTTGATTACCTTTTTAAGGCTTATAGAAATATTACATGAATTAGCTTTGTAGCATCACACTTTAACATTTGTCGTTACATTACACATGACATTTATCATCAACTATTTTTCATTACTCACCTTTTCGCACCACTGCACAATTACGTATCATAACATTTTGAAACATCATTACAATTCCTCGGTTACGCCAACTTAAACTTAACACTCAAAACATAGGTTTCATATAAGTTCTCGCTACAAGTCATGCTCTAATCTTAGTCCTCCTATCTTAGTCCTTACCATTCCTAACTAACTCTAAACTCCCGCTTTCTACTTCTCTAACCCTACTCGTGCCATGTCGGCAACACATAGCCCACTCGTTTATAATTCCTCATTTACATGGAGAGGCGTCCCAATCGATGTAAATCAAGAAATATAAACTCATGGTTATGTACTCCCGACATAACACTAATACTCCTATTTCCCAATCTAACTTTTATTATTTTATCATTTTTCTTTTTATTACATTATTTTTACTCTTCTTAGACTTGGATCCTTCACATTATCACATTCATCATGGGGATACTTTTATATTCCATGGACGTAGGCAACCCCTTGCCGGTGAAGGCAACACTTTTCATCCCGAAGGATCTTTAACATTCATCCCGAAGGATTCCTTAACATTCCTTTACTTGGTCATCCCGAGGGATACCACATTTAACATTCATCCCGAAGGATCATTACATTCACACTTTATCACCTTAACAACGGATCCAAGTCATAAGCACCACACACATTATTACATTCGTTTATTATAGTAATTACCGCTAATCACCTTAGCAGTAATATGATAATTTCAGAACAACGCCTTTATTTCATACACACTCCTTACATTTTTAATCCGCTTTAGTCATTTTCACATCTTTACTTTACCTCTTGCATTCTTAGCCTTCATTAATCATTTTCACATTCTTACCTTACATTTTAGTCCACTCGACTGATTTACATCTAGACTTCTCACATTTTACCAACTGTAACTCATGCATTCATTATAGTGATTACAGCTAATCGCCTTAGCCGTAATATGATACTTTCAAGACAACGTCTTTATCTCACACATACTCCTCTCATTCTTTCTTACGTTTTTAATCCATCACATTTTTATTTCCATATCTTATCTCTCTTCTTTTAGTCTCACTCGCTTCCTTTACATGTAGACCTTACATAGATCGTCAATTATAACACGCTCATTATTTATTAATGATTACAGCTAATCGCCTTAGCCGTAATATAATTATTTCATGGCAATACCTTAACCTCATACACGCCCATCTCATTATGGCTATTAGTACTTAAGAAATTTCGCTCTATTTCATTCTTTCTTACATTCTTAGCTCGTTGCATTCTTATTCTCATACCTTATCTCATTTCTTGATTTATTTATGTATTTAAGCGATATTATTCTTTCTCGCCATTTACATATATGCCCTTCATAGATTAATAACGTTAACTCTTTCATTAGCGTTACCTTTTCTTTTTACGCATTCTATTTTCGTAAGTTCGTTACGTTACCGCACAATGTATTATTATATTATTGCTTGCACACTTGACTCGTCCTATTCGATCATTAGCGTTAAAACGTACTCTTTTTATCTTGTCATTATCTTACCAACACACCTTACTTCAATCCTACAAATTTTACGTCATGTTAAGTATACCATGTACATTCTTAACTTGTCCTATTTAATTTCTGGCACTCAAACTTTTTCATTTAATTTCCATCCTTTATATATCCCCGCTTTATCGCAACTTCGCTTTCACACTTAACCCTCAAGTTATCAAACACCTTGATATTAACTCGTTAGTCTCATCTTGTCTTTTCACACTATACGTTAGTACACTCAATATCATCACGATCCATACTTAAAGCGTCGTTACTAAATCTTATTCGTTTCCCTTATGTCAACAACCCCTAACAATTAGCGTGTCAATTTCATCTTATCATTACACACTATGATTTAGTACACTTCTCGTCATCACGATCCATTATTTATGCGTTAACACCTTAAGTTACTTATTGATCCCATCCCTAATACCATTTAGCATCTCTCTCCACATCTTGCTATTGCTATTCTTTTATCACACACAATCTTGTGTTATTTACCATTTCGTTGATCCACTTACTTACACATCTACGACCCAACTATAAACTCATTCTTACGTTCGTCAACAACTCACTACATGTCATCTTTATTTTAGACAAGTTCTAAATAAAGTTTGTCCATTACAATTTATGCATTTCTATGTGTCCTTACAACGCACTTTTACTATTACTCGTCAACCCCGCGTTGACTACATTCTCAACTTATATTATCGTCTCATTTTAGTCTATTCGACTTTTACGCATATAAACCTTGCGTAGATTTATTATATAACATTCTCATTAATCTTATCATACACGTTTCAAATATTTTGACATGATTATATTCATGATTTACAATTCTTTCTAGCGCACTTCATATCACCCATGACTTCGAGCGCAATCTATATTTCATTTATCACTTCCACTCATCGCTTAACCATTTATTAATAAAACATTTTACTTTTTATGTTTTATATGCAACATGATCTTCTCACGTCTTAACTTCGCACTTTAACTTCCTCATTTTAGTTTTTTCTTATAAGAATTCGTGTCTTCAAGCATCTAATCGTTATTATATCATTCGTGTCCTTCTAATCATCAACTACAAGCATACTTTATTGTTCATTTCTTACTTTATTCCAAGCTTTCAAAGCATCTATACTTCATCAAACACTTCTCATACTTATCTTATTTCATAAGTCAATTTGTTCTTTTAACTTTTTCGGCCACAACTAGGTCAACACATGTATATGGCAATTATACCTTATATTAGATCTAATCCATGCTTCACACAACTCCTATTATCAACCACATTAGCTCAAAAATCATTATTCGCACATAACGCTCAAGTCTCACATAATATGCATTCCAATGCATCTATCATACCTCATACACTTCTATGCATTCATGCTATCGAACACAATCTCTTTCTACTTAGACATATAACCAACTACCGTAGGCTTAACATCGCATAAACGATAATGCTTAACATTTAACACTTTAATTAGCTGCAAGCAATAGCCTACCTTATAACTAAGGCATCATATAACTTTAATCTAATCACTAACCCATCTCCAATACCACTTAGCATTTCTACTCGCATCCCATTACTATTTCTCTATCATACCTTCACATAAACACAAAATAAACACCGACACCAAACGAGGTGCAAGGCTAACTAACTATTCAAACACTCCAAGTCCTCCACGGACTTCTATCACATTCACAATAACACATAACACACATTCATCACTTATCATCCTTAAGCTCATCTATCATAACACATAATCCATCTTATACTTAACTATTACTTTCCGCATTACTAACACTTACGTTAAAGGCTTCTACGAGTGGTTTAAGACTAGGCAACCTATAGTGGAAACCTAATTCACTTAAACCGAAGCTCTGATACCAAGTTGTTACACCCCGTACCCGGTTTGACCGGAATTTAAAAACTTTTGACGCGGAAACGTTTGACTAAAACTGACTCATACAAATTCTTCATTTAATAACCAGGACTTATAACATTTAACCCTTTAAATGTACTTGCAAGGACATATACTCGAAAACCCTTCAAAACATTTCACACCATTTTATAACACAACCAGACAATCCTTCTGTGACCACCGATACGCCGTATCCCTTTTGAGGGATACGCCGTATCAAAACTGAGAGACCATGCACCGTATCAACCTGAAGTGATACGCCGCATCACCTTAAACCTCTGATACGCCGCATCTGATATATTAGATACGCCGCATCACCTTAAACTTCTGATACGTCGCATCTAATTTATTAGATACGCCGCATCGACCAATTTAGATAGAACATCAGCAGGAAAACCTGCATAAACTCAACTCTTATCCACAAACCATTTTGACCTCAATACAACATTATAACTTATGCCAAAACACTCATTTAGCATTCAAAACTATAACAAACCATAATACACGGCAAATGACCCGTTTGACCCTAAAATGGGTACAAATACGCTTAAATCCAAACGCTCCTTTAAACATTCGCTACAAACCCTTAAAACATACTTGACGACTCGTTAGACCCCCAAACCGTTACCCGACTTTGACACACATTATACGACTCATAAAATAGACTCTCGGGGTACAACCTTGACTCAAGCTCGGTATTCTACCTAGCTCCTAATGCTTGATATCTTCCACATCCATTACAATCCTTATGCTACAATCCAAGCCTTCCATTCCGCCGCACTTAAGCCTACAAAAACATTAACAACCAAAAGAATAAGCTTACGCTTAGTAAGTAAAACGATAATCACATACCATCATACTTCAATCAAACACATAAGCATCACATATCTCCAAACACTTACTTAGCTACTCCAATCTCTAATTCTTGCACAACCACCTAACATCAACTTACCATCATAACCAAATTCACCACTTAGATCATATTCATCCTAGCACATACGCACATATCCAATCTCTTATCACTAGCCACCAAAACACACATAACACATACATGTTAGACATCCATATAATACATGCCATCATCATTTTACTTACCTTAGCTCCACGCTAAGCACATAATCAATATCATCATCATCGATATCATCAACATCATCATCATCCTCATACGCATCCTAAAACACATGATCATACATAACACATAATACATAATCATTAACTATAATCATAATTAATACAACCATAACTAACCTCTAAACACTTCTAATCATCATATAATCATATATTGATTATATGATAATCAATCCCACCATTTACTAACTTAAACCCATTATAAACTCATCACATAATCATCATTACCTCTTAATTATCTTAAAACACCATTTACCCTTTAATCCTAAGTTAGGGTTTACAAACCCTAATTTCTTAATCACCAATTAAACTCTAATTAAACATCATTACTTACTTGATAAACATGCTAGGATCCTTGCTAGGGAATTACAATCCTCACCATCAACATCACATATCAAATCCCATCTTCTTTCCCTCTCTTTCTCTTTTGGTTCGACATTCACAGGAAACACACTCTCTTTTACAGGAGAGTGTGGAAACTTATAGATAAATGGGGAAGTTTCTAGCTACAAGGGCAATTCTGTCAATTCTGCTTATTTAAGGTCGATGCGCCGCATCTATCTGCATAGATACGCCGCATCCATGCTACCCCTTATATACGCCGTATCTCCTTCTCCAATACGGCGCATGGACTATAACAAGTCGGTTCTACTTTCCATTCTACCATACGCCGCATGTAACTTCCTGGATGCGCCGCATCTAGGCTATAACAGACTAACACTTAACACTATAACCATTTGCCCTTAGACAATCACATACTCTTAGTCAAACATACTTAGGCTCGGTCAACTTCATCTAGGGCGGGGTCCCACTACCCGGGAAACAGGTCTAACAAAGATGAGTGCATGCATCTTTGTACATATTTTGATTATAACATCAAAATAAATACCCTATAAAATTTAAGTCCATGCTATCTAATTATAAGAGACACTTGAAGTTAATATCTGGCGTAAGTGAGACCTTGACACAGATATTAATGACAAGGTAAATTACATGCTTTTATTGCCAGCAGATCAACTGAGTGTAATAAAATTATGTGAATTTACATGTTTCTAAATTAGACGACTTAATTAAGTTATAAGTGAGACCTTGAGACTTAAAGCATGAGATGGGAAGAAACATGCTTACATTGCAAATTGTTTGGCAAATGTAATTCCCATAAATTTAGGAGTCAGAAAATTGTTTCGCGATTATTGTACGACAGTTACCATCTTTTGTACTTTCACTGCTAGCAGATCAACTGATGTGGTGGAACTATGGAAAGTTGGATCCTAGTTTTCAAGAAAATTAAATGGATGTATATTTCCTGGGTAATTTTCTTTTCTTGAAAAATTATTATCGAAAATACTAAAATTGAATTTTGTAAATTCATTTAATGTATTAATGCAACGTTAAAAACCGTAAACGTGGGGCATTCTTTTAGTGAAAATTGATCTACACCTGTAGGGTTTTTGGTTAGAGTCAACTTTACTAAAAGAATAAACCAAATCTACTTTCTTTGAGAAGAGTGAGACTTAAACCATATACCTTTTCATGAATGAGAAGGGTATAATGGGAAAATTAGAATTGTCTAAATTCTAAGAAATAATTCATAGCAAAATTTTAATTGTTAAGAAAATTGCACATTTATGAGTTATTAAATTAGAAGCTAGACAAGTTACCGCAAAATTGGTAAAAGGCAAACTAGCACCCTTTGTCTAGTTGTTGTGCTTTGACCACTTAAAATTGCTACATACCATTGTGGGGATGGTAGTCAAATTAAGGAAGAAATTGCATGCCCAATTATTTCCAAGTTAATTAAATTGATGGATAGTCCATCATTTACAAAGTAGAATACATTCTTTAGTACCTAAGTAATTGTTACGTATGGGATTACTCAAAGGTGTAGGAAAGTAAATAGCACACTATTTGCTTTTACTGGTTATGGAACACTTATAATGTTGTCAAATCCAGTGGGAGCATAGTGTTGTAATTACTGAATAACATATATTAATGTAATGATCTGTAATTCAGTGGGAGCTACAAGCTTGTTATCTTGGTAGTAACCCAGATTATCTCTAGAATGTCTTGAGATAATTACTTTCCAATTATAGACACTTGTGAGTTTAAGGATAGTCATGTGCGTTTCCTTACTAGACAATGTGGTTCTATATCTACTAATATCTATGACACAATCATATTAATCACATAAACAAACGATTGACGAGTTGTTTATATGATACATGATGTTGTTTCATGCACAAGTGGGAGAAATCTTAATTGTGTGCAAGCAACAACACAAAGAAATATGATTTAAATGATTCTCTTGACTACAAGGTAAGAGAATTAATGTTCTAATGTGATTTATTCACATCTAATAAATAGAACACTTGGAATTAATACCTAGCGTAAGTGAGACCTTGACATAGATATTAATGACAAGGTAAATTACATACTTTCATTACTAGCAGATCAACTGATGTAATGAAACTATGTTAATTTGCAAGTTCCAAATTAGATTCTTATTAGAACAAGTGTCAATATGATAATGAGATTACTTCAAACTAAATATTTATGTATTATTGAAATGACATAAATAAATGAAGTAACCTAATACTACTTCAAATTTGAATGTTTATGTATTCTTGGAATGTCATAAATATATGAAGTAGATAAATTAACTTGAAATACTATTGAAACCATATTGTGGTGTTCATGATTACTTTAGTTATACATATTTATATTTTATTGTAAAGATACAAATATGAAGTCTTTTAATTGTTACAAGACTTATAATAAAGTAAGATGTTAACTTGTTATGTTTTAATTAAGACATATACAAGAAGTCATTGAGTTGATCAATGATTTATAACGTAGATTGGGATTATAACAGTTTATGTTTTCTTGTTAAGACATGGACATGAAGTGACTTGGTTAAAAGTACTTAAGTTATATAGCATGTAATTGGTTTGGAAAATCTATTTCACCATTAACTTGATTTAGTTGGTAAATAGATAAATCAAACAAAATATATTTATCTTACATATTGTAAGATTGTCTTACAATATTAATCCTAATGAAATACATAATGGTTATGGTACGTTCATTGTTTGATTAAAGATAATTATATATTCCTTTCTTCCAAAAATTATCAAGGTTAGGAAATTGAGTATGCATTGTATATACTCAATTAGACTCCAACCTAGAAGATTAATAAGACACCATTTATTATGGAATGTGATGAATCACATTAAGTCTTAAAATTGAAGTTCTGAATTTGTTAAAACTATTTTGAGTAGGTTATTAACAAACTTCATGTAAGGAACTGTCAATGTGTATTTGTAATGTCCCAAAAAGAGAACAATTTTGTGTTGCTCTACTTGCTAAGTATTTATAGATAGTCTATAAATTGCTAAAGGCAAGTGGGAGTTTTATCTTGAAAAGATAAAATTACAAGATACATGATCTTCTAAAACACACTAGCAAATGTCATGCTGAGGATTAAACATGTTAATGTTAAATCTCAAGATGATGGAATTCTCATTCATAGATCCGCAAGGATATCTCAAATATTTGTATAATATGTTGAGGATTATGAGTTACAGGATTATGGTAAACCTGTTAATGAATTGAAAATATTGAATTTGGTAAGTTACTCATACTATGAATGATTAGATGCAGTCCATAAAGATAATTAGTTTTGGAAACTTAATTAATCTTGAACTCTATAGTTACACTATAGAATAATGATGAGTTTCTCAAAAGGAATAAAAATACTAGAGATTTAAATTTCTGTGTAGAAATCATAATGGACAATTCTGTATACATATTTAATGTATGAAAAGATTATCAAACATACTTAAGCAATTAACTGCGATTGATATTCTTTCTAGGGACATTAAATGTATAAAGATTATGATTGTCATTCTTAGTTTCATTTATATGAAATTAACAATGGAATATCAAAACTCTTTCTTAAGTAATTACTTCTGCGAGGACGATAAGTAATTGAAAGGAGTATTTGAATTCAAATAATCTTTGGAAGTATACAAAGTGCAATCATTTATGAATGGATTAATGCACGCATCTAGGAGATATACTTATGTTTAGTTATTAAATCCATATTATGATTTATAATTAAAATAAGGCAAACTCTAAATATTCCTAAAAGCTAGTGGGAGTGTTAAATTTATTTTCTTATTTCATATATGTTGTATAACATATAGAAAGTAACATTCCATAAGCATTAAATGTTAAGCCTTAGTTTGGAATGAAACTTCACGTGAAGATTTAGAAAATAAACTTACAACCTTGGAATATATGTTTATTATAAACATAAGGGGTAAATAATTGATTCTAATAAGAACATAATTATACTATTAGAAAGTCTAGATAGATACATATCTTTGAAAAGATATGACATGAATAAATATAAGTTTGACACAAGGATTTTTCATGTACATCATGTTGTATGTTATATCATGCTTGATGAAAGATGATTTGACAACATTAATATCTAATTGAAAGGTTATTAGATAACTAAGTGTAATGGATATGGTTAGATTTAGAATTAACATCCTCATCCTGGAATAGCTCATGAATTCTAAATATGAACCATATGGCAATTGTTGCGTAATTGATGTAGCCGACAAATCTTGAAAGATTTGAAGGTATCAAACATTACACAATGGATATTAAAGTTTACGGGATTTTAAAGAGCATATTGTTGTTTGCATACAATGATGCTGATAAAATTGAGATGACACTCAATACTAGTCATGGTAGGTTTTCATCCTTGTTAATGGCCATGTGTACTAGTTATGCTTAACTGTAAGCATAGTTGCATTATACATTAAAGAATTAGAATACTTTAAACTATAAAAGGTTGGATAGTTTGCTTGTCATAAATTCGTGGTTGAGGATGTTATGTATTTTATGAAATACTATGTGGCATTATCAAGATAATTGATAGCACACATACAAGAACTTCATTAATTGAATTCTTGAAATAAGTATTCTCAAAATTCCTATAGATCAAAATTAGTTGATTTATGTCTTGTCAACAAGTACGTTTGACATGACTTGAGGCATAATTCATTAATGGAATTATCATGCATTGATCTATTTTAGTGTTTGGATAATGGGATGTCTTTGACAGTTATTATTTTAATGAAATAAAATAATGGTTATGTTTATTTATCATTTTCTTAATAATATATCCTATATTTGCATGTTTATATCCTTGAATATATTTATATATTCTAAACTGTCCGTTGCCAGTTAATGATATGGGAATATCATTAAACTAAGGTAAATCTGAGTATTGGTATAATATACTTGAAAGTATATTGATGCGTTGTCATGCCGATTTCACATGATATTCAAATTGTTTGAATATAGGACTTAATCCCGCCACATGAGTTTACTTTATGGATCTTGTCATCAAGTAAATCATGAGTATATAGTTATCCTCAGACTTGAGATACCAGATAACTGTCATGCATGTAGTGCATTTCTTTGATTCAATTTAACGCTATACGTAACGGGTAGCTATACGGATTGTTTTGGGAAACGTTGCAAAGTGCGTGTGTTATGCTCGTAGTCAAGATAGAATTTGTTCTTTCAAATTGTTTGGAGTTTAATACTGTTGGGCCCCTCGTAGGGTTGACAAGATGTTTGTGCGGACGCACCTAAGATCTCCCCTGAATAGGTTCAGATGATTTGGTAATCTTGCTCAATCATAAACAACGAGAAACATAATTATTAATAAAGAATGACTTAGATCCATATCTTTATTAATGTAGTATTAGAAACAAAAGGATAAGTATGATGATTAATCATCAAAGTGGTTTTTCCAGGAGGCCACCACCCGAGTTGTACTAGGGGCATTGGCGTGTTGCTAGACGCTAACCAATGTCATTACCCTTTTAATAGATTTCCAAGTGGGAGCTGTTAGAGTTTTGGAAAAATATTAAATCATGTATGACTAGAATCGAACACGGGACTGAGGGATTGCACACTTTACGTATGAATGATCAAAGGAATAATTAATATGTATAATTGTTATATATTTTAATTATTTGGACACGAAATGATAACTAACGGACGTTAAGTAATTAACAGAATTGACTAATGACTGTTAGTAAATAAATGAGGGGGTTGAGTGTCAAGTTTTGGAACTTGAGGATGTATTAGACTAAAACTTGGATAACAAGTTTGAAAGCTATATATACACCCTCATTAGCTCCATAAAAGTCGACAAAAAAAATATAATCACTAAAGTCATACGACACAATAATAACCTCAAAAAGTCGATCGACAATATTAATGCTCAAAAGTCAATTCTTTATTCAGATTCATGCATCGTGATGTAACATGGAGTATGATAATATTGACTTATGTATATTATAAGATATTATGAGCATGATTGTTCCATATGACATATACATGTATCGTACAATGTATATATATTCTTTACTTCCTCCTTCTTGAATAATAGATTCAAGGTTTATTAAACAAAATAGTTTTGGTTTAATAATTGTGTTCATTCACTAGCATCAACCTTTGATCGAGTAATAGTACGTGTGTTCGAGAGCTCAGATATAACATACTTTTGTTATTCATCTTGGATTGTGGAACAAAAGGTAAGGGGTTCCACGTTAATCCGTTTGGTTGTACAAGTGAAGGAGAAAGAAGATTTGATCCTTGTTCTTGCTAGGATCATAACGGTAAGTTTCTTATTTAATATTCGGTAATACTTTATAAATGTTAAATTAGATCCTTGCTTCCGCTATTACGTGCTTTGATGTTTATTTATTTATTTGAATGTCAAGATATTTAAATTCTAACAGTGGCATCACGAGCCAATTTAACATGTAATTGTTATTATCGAAACACATAATTAAAAATCAAATCTTGATTTGGATTTACATGTTTGTTAGTCGAATTTTTTTTAGGGTTTTATTACTAGAACTAAAAAATAATTCGATCCATACTTTAGGGGGGGGGGGGGGGGTTCGACCCTTCTTAATTAAAAAGTTAGTTTTGTAACCCTAAATTAGGACATGTTTATGTGTTTATTTGAATAAGGGTTGCGTTCCTGAATGATCCATGATTTTTTCATGCAAAGAAATCATGGATTAGGGTTTGTTTTATGTGCTACATGTTTAGATAAATCTAAAATTAGGGAAGACCTAATCTATTAAATTAATGAATCAGTTATGTGCTATGTGGTATTTAATTATTAAAACTTACGCGGTCAATTATTGGCGTCTGTGGTCCATTGGGTACAATGCGCTCGAAAACCAATGGGAGTTTTATTAATTATATACATAATAATTACACATATAGATTATTAATAGGATTTATCAAAAGGTTTGCATGTGGCTATATGATTTAATTGTTAAGATTATATACGTTATTTGTGTTTATTTAATTTTTGTGAAAATTACTTGTCTTATTTGTTTAAATTGTTCTTGAATTGTAAGCAAAAAGATGGTGATTTTTGGTATAAAAATTAAATGGACCTAATAACTATGAAACCTTGATGTGGTAAATTATTTCTTGCCAAGTCTTATGTGCCGACAGTGGTTCGCTTCGCACGGTAATTTGTTCCCAGGCGAGACTAGCAATTTAATAATTTACAACATAATTTTATAAGACTTAGAATCATAAACTTTTAATTGATTGATGCAACTGTACAAATGGTCGAAGCGGCGGACGTAATTAGACAAACTATAAAGTGGGTATAAGGTTGGTACGCATTAAATTGTGACCTTAAAGAGACTCCATTCTGTCTCTCCGCTTGCCTGTGCGTCTAATTAGACTTACCAAGTACACCATTATATGTACGAAGCATCTTAAGGCAAAGTTGTAAGTTACTCAACGCCTCAATTAAAACTTTGTTGATTTAACTTTTAGCAAATTAGTAATTAAAATAGTTTTGAAAACCTATGATACAAAGATGAGTGCATGCATCTTTGTACATATTTTGATTATAACATCAAAATAAATACCTTATAAAATTTAAGTCCATGCTATCTAATTATAAGAGACACTTGAAGTTAATATCTGGCGTAAGTGAGACCTTGACACAGATATTAATGACAAGGTAAATTACATACTTTTATTGCCAGCAGATCAACTGAGTGTAATAAAATTATGTGAATTTACATGTTTCTAAGTATTAGCCGATAGATAGTTGGCCCAAGCCCACATACCGTTATCTATCGGCTAATACTAAGCAAGACTTGAACTAACAATCATTCAGTTGGGGAGCTTCCCATACAACATGGGTTACCATTAGTACATAAGACCTTTGGTGATCGATTGAACTATAAGAAATGAGCCAAAATACACACCAGATAGTACATGTTACATAATCAAATGTGATAGTAGAATACATGAATATAATGTCATAGCAATCTAGTAGAATAAATGTACTCGAATGAACATGATTTTTAACAGTTTAGGAAATTCAAATTCCTAACCTTAAGCAGAAATTTGGTTTGCCTATTGGAGCAGCAAATTACCAATAAAAGGTTTAATCTTCAGTCTTCATGCACCAATCTACAGTCACAAGGTATACAAGATTAAACCATGTAACAAAAATGAAGTTAGAATGAAACTTCTGCAACCAACAATCCAAACTAATATACTTAAACAACCTAAATAAGTACCCACAGAAGCTTGATTTTTATGAAAATACAATTAACCCAAGAATAGCTGGCAAGTGACATACACGACTTGACATAGTATTCAATTTAGTGAAGGCAACTTCAAGTTATATATACCTAAAAGCGTGGCAGACCTGGGTTGGGGTATGTTTTATCTCTTAATAAATCTGACATGTTAAGCCTTAGGAGATTAGGAATTGCCCAAAAGCTAATGGGTAATTTGCGTCAATTAACTTGTAAGTCATCCAAAGTCCAAAGTGTGTTTTCAAATGCATAAAAAAACCTGCTATTTGCTTTATTAAGGATAACTTCATTTGTTGTTGTAGTAGTATATTTTTTTTAAGCATATATGCATAACAAAAGTGAAAATAAATAGATAAGTGATTGCTTAGTTGTGGATTGGGACCCCGAACTGTTTTGAAATGCCCAAAAAGTACTCAATTTTACCCATTATACAACTCGCCCACCCCATTTTCCACATCTAATGTGGTGATAATCTTATATGATTTGAGATGTTTTACTTTATAAAGTGTAATCACTATCGGCCAGAAAGCAAGAATTACCATGTGGAAGTTGGACGAGGAGGAGTAGCAATGTCAGTGATCCCTTCTAACATCAGTAACACATACTTCATTGAGGGACGAAGAGCAGGTTCATCTTGAATACACCAAAGTCCAACTTTAACCAGCCTCTCGAATGTCTCGTACTCAGCTTCTTCATGATCAACAAGCAGATTAAGTTGTCCTCTTTCAAAGCACTTGTACACCCAAGTAGAAAGAACAATTTCTTCTGTATTGGCTACTTGATACTCCATGTTCCGTCTGCAACATATGATTTCAAGCAACACGATACCATAGCTGAAAATATCGACCTTCACTGATATCGGGTTGTTTTTCTGCCACTCGGGTGCTAAGTACCTGTTCAACACAAAATGCAATTACTCCAATTAGGGACCATTTCTTCAAAACTATGAACGTGGGACCATTTCCTTTATTTTCATCAAAACACGTAAACAATTTATGAAATTTACTCAAGATATAATAGTACCCTTACCCTCTAGTGCCTCGAACCATTGTAAATGTTTTGGATTGATCTGGATTTAGAAGTTTAGCCAAACCAAAGTCGGAGATTTTAGCAGTCCAGAAATCATCCATTAAAATATTTTGGGGCTTTATGTCGCAATGAATGATGGGTGTTTCACATTCTTCATGTAGATAAAGGATTCCTCTTGCAACATCTAACGCGATTTGCACTCTTTCACTCAAGTCTGGAAGCCTATCTGATTTAAATAGGCGGTCAGCAAGGGTTCCATTGCTCATGTATTCATAAACAAGAAGCCTCTCGGTTTTTCCTTCAGCACAATAACCGAGCAGACGGACTAATTAAATTTCTATGATGGGTTTTCCCAATCACTTGCATTTCGGCTCGGAATTCTTTCTCGCCTTCATCAACCACCTTTTCGAGTCTCTTCACTGCAACTGTTTTCTTCCCTTTATAAAATGACCCTTTATAGACAGTTCCAAATGAGCCTCTTCCTAACTCTTGTTTGAACCCGTTAGTTGCTCTTCTAAGCTCGTTATAAGTGTATGACCGCAAGATGAGGTCCTCAGTCAACCCCAAAGATTTAGTTTCCAACAATCTCTTGTACTTCAGAAGACAGTATTTGAATATGAAAAATCCCGACAAACCAAGGGAAATGCATGAATAAATGGAAAACCCGATGGATAAAACAAGAACTAGAACCCATGTTTTCCTGCTCGTGGTCACCACTGTCTCGACCCTCTCTAGCGGCTTAGCGGAAGTAGCATTTTCTTGACTATTGAAGCTTATAGTGCTCATCTTGAAGAAACAGGTAGATCTTGTGTCATCATAATCCCTCTTTACATACCTTAGTGGGTACTTGTGCTTCTCACAGTGAACTTCCCGGAAAACAGAAGCATCACAATCACAATCCTCTAAACAGGACTTGCTGCAATCCTCTTTGCTGTCAGTTATATCCTGGTTGTAAGGATGGTCTCCCCACCCTAACTGCTTTTTGGCAACCATGCTGTAATATGTCATGTTCTCTTTCCCGCTTTTGCACCATGCTTTTGTGAAATTCCTCTCACAGCCAATATATTCCCGATCAGGGTCTATAAAATCAGAACCTGGGAGGCAAACACAATAAGGCTGTTCATTGTTCATAGTGCAATAGCTGTTAAATCCGCAGAAGTTTTTCACATCACAAGGATGGTTTGGTTTTTTCCATACTACAGAAGAGGGGGAGTTAGTACGGTTGTAAGAATATAGCCGAAAGATTCCATCGTCACCAAGTGTAGCACGATATATGACATGCAGGATAAGGAGGTTCAGTATACAAACTACTGATGGTGTGATTGGTGTCTGAATTATTGCCACTGATAAGCATTAATCCGGTATCATTTAGGTACAGGTAGATCTTTGAGGCATCTTGTTCACACTCACAGGTCTGAGTACACCAATAAGCATTTACATCTACATCCGCTGTGTTTATTGGATACATACAAAGATTACCATCCATCTGCATCTTAATACGAAAACGGCCACTAGAGTAACTTATTAGAGACACTTGAAACCAATTCCATCCCACCATACAGACTCTGGTGCTGTAATAAGGAATCAATAGGATGGTCAAAGTTCTGCCACACTACACCCTTGCTATCATTATAGAGTATGAAATTTCCATCATCCTTCATCACAGCAGAGGAAACATTGGCTGCAATGGTATTATGAACACCCCTCCGTTCAGAGACTAGAACCAATTCCCCTTTGTGGGTAAGTTCCAGAGTGGCATTTGGTGGTACGGGCGGAGCATCTCGAGAAGCAGTCCACACAACTGTTTCATCAGTAGTCACTAACCATATTGCAACGACATAGCCAGTGTCTTGTGGGTAAAACCCGAATGCAAATAGATTAGATGTGGAGTACCATGCATGGAGAGATTGTGCACCAGCAATAAGTGTAGATCCCTTTGCTATCAAGTGATCGGATCCTCCAACAACCCTGGTCTGGATGAATTGGAGAAATATATAGGCTATCATTAGTAATGAAGCCATTATCAGGATATGCAACAAAAAGAGATGATTAATAAATTGTATTTTGCAAGTTAATAAGAAGAGATACTATAACCCATAGCAACGACTTAGCGCATTGACTCTATTCATGAAAAGACATAATGAACAGTAGAGCCCACCAACACCATTAAACGAGTCTATACTGGCCACAAAAGATATTCCACATATATCGATCAATATCCTAACGCAAGCTAGTATTCAATGAATCGTACAACAACAACAACAATAAAACCCAATCCCGTCGAAGCAGGGTATAATGGAGGTAGAATATAGACAGATCATATCTGTTAAAGTTATGGATATAAATTAATATACGTATGACCAGTTTCGAACACGAGACTTCGGGATTGCACACATTACGTATGAGTTTCAATGTTTTAAAAATTAATATATTAAGATATGATTTAATTATTAATTTCACAAATAAACACTTAACGGGCGTTAGTATTTAACGAGGTTTGGTTAACGGTCGTTAAATAGCAAGTTAAGGGATTAGAGATGAAAATACAAGCCAAGAAGGTTCTAGAACCCCTTGGGCTTAGTATGTTCGGCCGACCCATGGGTTTTAGGGGTTCTATACCCTAGCTTGGAGAACAAGATTAGTTCCCTATAAATACAAGGCATCTTGTATTCATTGTTTACCTAATCTTGATCCCTAGCAAGCCTAATTTCTTCTCTTCTCTCCTCCCTTGTGTGTGGCCGGTCGAACTCAATCCCAAACCCCTTGGGATAGTCGATCTAACATATACAATATAGTGTTAGCTTGTTTGTGATCAAGAACCTAGCTTTTCGCATTGAAACGCTACTAATACGTGTGTACAAGAACGAAGATCAAACATACTTTTGCTTGTGTTTTTCTTTCCCATTCGACTAGGTGAAGTCGAATTCCATAAACCCTAAGTTAGGGTTTTACCGGTTCTTGCTCACTCGATTTCTTGTTTAGCTAGAAATCAAAGGTACGCATGTTCTTTTATTTTAGTTAATTAATTACTAGTATTAGATCCTGTTTTCCGCTGCATGCTTTGATGTACATGTTTATGTGATATATAAATTGTTATGATATTTATATTCCAACAGTGGCATCAAGAGCCGTTAATACTGTGTAATTAATTACTAAAACACATAAAATTGGATATATGATTATTACATGTTTTTGGTGTTCTAGGGTTTTAAAAATAAGTAAACCCTAATTTTTTGTATGTTTGGGTCGATTACCCCATATTATTATAATTAGGGTTTTAGTTTTGAAAAACTTGTAGAAACCCTATGTTGCATGTAATTTTTTATGTGTTAATTAATGAATACTTGTAATATGTCATTAATTGAATATGCGTATGTTAGACTTGATTATATGTTATGACATGATAATAAGTGCTATTTGGGGTGTCCATGACAAAAACATGCATGTTTTGTCATGGAAGTTGATGTAATTGTTACGTGTTTTACATGCTATTTTATGCGATTACAATTAATTAGGGTTTTAGTAATAAAAGTGTATGACATGTTTAATTACTAAAAATTAATTAATTAGGTTATTAGGGAAGACCTAAAATTGGGGAATACCCCAAATAAATCGTATATTAAATCAATTATGTGTGTTATTGTATACATTTATCATAAGACTTACGCGACCAACTTGTTGGTGTCTGTGGTCCATTGGGTACAATGCGCTCGAAAACCAATGGGAGTCTTGGGATCAATGTATACATGTTAATTGATTTGTTTAGCATGTCCATTATTTAAGTTGTTTATATTTTTATTAATTGCTATTTGTTTATATATGTTATGACATGATAGTAAGCAAAGGGTAATTTTAAAATAAAAATTAAACTTGACTTAATAATGGTGAAACATGGTTTTAAGCTTTAAAAATCATAAACTTTTAATTGATTGATGCGACTGTACAAAAATGGTCGAAAGGCGGACCTAATATTGACAAACTATAAGGTGGGTATAAGGTTGGTTTCGCATTAAATTGTGGCCTTAAAGAGACTTCATTCTGTCTCTCCGCTCGCTTGTGCGTCAAAATTAGATTTACCAAGTACAACCATTATAAGTACGAAGCATCTTAAGGTAAAGTTGTAAGTTTCTCAACGCCATCAATTAAAACTTTGTTGATTTGAGCTTAGTAAAGTAACGAATGAGTAAAAGTTTTTTGAAACATATGATATAAGATGAATGCATGACATCTTTGTACATATTTTGATTACACACATCAAAATTATTACCCTTAATTTAAGTTATATGCCATCCAATGAAAAGGAAACACCTGAGATTACTATTTCCATTTGTCGTAAGATGGACGAGCATGTATGGTAATCAAAGGGTAAATTACATACTTTCATTACTAGCAGCCAAAGCTGATGTAATGAAACTATGTTAATTTGCAAGTTTCTTAAGTTGGTTAACTTAATTGAGTTGATAGTAAGATGGACTAGTCACTCAAGGCATAAAGATGGGGATAAAACATGCTTACATTTGCAACTGAGGTTGGCAAAATATGTAAATCCCATAACTCTAGGAATTGCAATTGAGATTGGCAATTGAGTTCGACTCGTACCTTATTGAGTACTTTCATTACTAGTAGCCAAAGCTGATATGATGAAACTATGTCAATTTGGATCCTAGTTTTCAGTGAAAATTAAATGGTTAAATGTTATTTACCATGGGTGTTTAATTTTCTTGAAAAAAAAATTTAATTATCGAAAGTACTAACTTTTGAACTTTTTCTGTAGAAATGGCCCAACCCAACAACACTAACATGAACAACATGAGTTATGCTTTCAAGCAAATGATTGAAAGAGAAAAGTTGACTAGGACAAAGAATTTCAATGATTGGTACCGTTCTTTGAGAATTGTTCTGCGAGTGGCCAAAAGAATTGATTATCTTAGTAAGGCTCTTCCTACTGCTCCTGCTGGTACTGCATCTAATGCAGAACATGAAGAGTATAACATTGAGTATGAGAAGCACAATGATGTGGCTTGTATTATGTTATCTGGGATGGACACTCAATTGCAAAAACAATTTGAGAACTATGGTCCCATTGACATGATCAATGAACTCAAACGTATGTTTGAGAAACCACCTACTGCAGAGTTATATGACTTGATAGATTCTCTGCATAAGTGTAAGCAGGATGCTAGTAAACCAGTGAGTGCCCACGTATTGGAAATGAAAAGTTATTTGGACCAATTGGAGGCACTCGGATGTGGTTACGTGCAAGATGTATGTGTTGGCCTCATCAATCGATCCCTTAACGAGGAGTTGTTTGGTGATTTTGTGCGCAACTTCAATATGCATTGCACGGGGAAGACAATAAGTGAATTACATGCAATGCTTATTGACTTTGAGAAAGGATTATCAAAGAAGCCACCTACACCTGCGGTATTAGCAATACAAGGTGGTAGGATTACTAAGCCCAACAAACCGCAACACGCGAACAAGAAGGGGAAAGGTAAAGCTGACAAGGGCAAACAGGTTGTGACATATCAGCAGAAGCCTAAGAAGCAGAATCCTCCTAAGAAGAAGGATTATCCCAAGAAGGATTTGGCTGTTTGTCACCACTGCAATACTCCTGGACATTGGAAGAGGAATTGTCCATTGCTGCTAGAGGAGTTGCGTCAAAATAAAAATGCGAAGGCTGGGAATGTCGCGAGCACTTCAGGTATTTTTATGATTGAATTATTTTCTTTTCCTCGTAAGCATAATGCCTGGGTATATGATACGGGATGTGGTACTCATATTTGTAACACATCGCAGGGGCTTAGAGGAGCAAAGAAGCTGGCCT
This sequence comes from Artemisia tridentata subsp. tridentata, assembly GCA_021014915.2. Taxonomy (NCBI): domain Eukaryota; kingdom Viridiplantae; phylum Streptophyta; class Magnoliopsida; order Asterales; family Asteraceae; genus Artemisia; species Artemisia tridentata. The sequence continues at coordinate 133,028,764 of CP139505.1, read as the reverse complement.
ATGGAGAAAGCTACTTGTACGTGGGCAATGACATACGTGCAGCAGTTGAAGCCATAGAAACATTCGATTTAGTTTTACCTTCGGGTATAATACTAGTGATGCGCGTGATGTGTCGTTGCGGTTTAGCAGTATTAATGCCTACTCAAGTTTTAAATTTATATTTAGCCGACTTATCAATAACACACACACTTAACGAGCAGTGTACCCGGTCAGTATGAATATAATGGTAAGCAGAGTGTCGATCACTAAGAGTGGAACGTATTATCTAGTAATTCTAATCAGTATTTTAATATCCTAAGTTAGTTATACAACCTAATCTAACGCAAGGGGGTTCAGCCTGAGAGACTGGCACAGTTTGGTTATAATTAAATAGAAAACTAAACTAATGAGCACGAATCAGCGATTAGCACACACGTACACAGATAGATACTCGAGACAATAAAAAGACCTGTCCTGATAATTAAATAGCTTGTCACTTGTTTTATTGCTAGTTTTATATGAAGTGTATATAATTAAACCTTTCTCGTTGGCTCTAATCTTATCGGCGAGTAAACCCTTAATGATTACTTATGTCTATCCTACTTTTCTAGAGACGCTAGAATAAATAGGCGAGGAAGGGGCATGGCGACCCAAGCAAGACTCAGCTAGACACAGAGGTTATCAATGCACTAATAAAAGTCACCAAAGACATCAACATATAAACTTTAATTAATGGGAAAACAATATTAAGGGGAGTGCATGATCTTCCGTAGTCACATGACACAAGCCCATCAATCCTGATGAATTAAAGCGTACTAAAACAATAAAACAAAACTACTTAATGAATTGAATACATGCAGGACCTTCTTACAGCTCTTGTATCTTTGTTTGAGGTGTGTCTTGTGCTGCTTGGTCGTCTGGATTCGGCTCTAGGGTTATATATAAGGTCTCTTAAATTCGTCTGACCTTGGGGTATTTATAGTTTCTGTCTGAGGGATCGATGCGGCGCATTGAGTTGATAGATGCGGCGCATTGACTTAACTTCGCGTGGGGTCCAAGATTAATATATTCTGGAATATTCGTACACCGTCTTCAGATGCGGCGTAACTTGATCTTTGTATGCGGCGCATGTACTTTAGCTGTCTTGGATTGTAACTGGTGAAATCTTGATAGTGATACGTCGTATGTTAGAAGTATATTGCGGCGTATCTGGAGTAGAACGAGCTTGATCTTCTTCTTTGACCAAAGTTTCATATGCGGCGCATGACAGAATTGCATGCGGCGCATTCTTCAAAGTCAGGCAATGGTCTTCGAATTCATCTAAGTATGATATTGCGTCGTATCTGTTGAGTGAGATACGGTGCATCTTCTGGATTTCAGTAGACTTTTGACATCTCGCTTGTTTTGCTCCATAATTAATCCAAAATCGCCAAGTTTCACATAATGCTTGTTTTTACCTGAGAATTACTAAAGTAAACATTAATGTATCGATTCTCATATATAATAAATAAAACAAGTCAAATAAATAGGATAAATGATGATAATAAAATGTACTTATTTGAGTTCATCAACTAGTTTTGAATAATTGTCATTATGCACCTTCTATCATTAGGGGTGTCATTTCAGTTTCTTTATTGTTGGATATTGGTTTTGATCACACATTTACTAATAATGGAATTTCAGTTTCTTTAAATAATGTTTTTTACTTTAATGCAATTCCAATAAATGATGTGTTTGAAATTGACATGGAGAAACATGTGTCCAATAGAAATAATTCTGTGTATAGCATTAGCAATAAGAGAATCAAGTCAGACTTGGATTCATCTTATCTTTGGCACTGTCGTCTTGCACATATTGGCAAGAAACGCATGGAAAAGCTGCAACATGATGGGCTTTTGCGAAATATCAATGATGATTCATTTGATAAATGAGAATCTTGCATATCTGGGAAGATGACAAGGAAACCTTTTTCACATCAACTGGAAAGGGCTACAGACCTACTTGGATTAATACATACTGATGTGTGCGGTCCACTTAGACATGTGTCAAAACGCGGTGCTAGCTACTTCCTAACCTTTACGGATGACTACAATCATTATGGTTATGTTGATTTACTTAAACATAAACATGAAGTCTTTGAGACATTCAAGGTTTTTAAAAGTGAAGTAGAATTACAACTCGGTAAGAAGATTAAGGCTCTTCAATCCGATAGAGGTGGTGAATATTTAAGCCAAGAGTTTAAAGATTATCTAGCTGAGTGTGGAATTGTCCAGCAACTCACGTCTCCTTATACTTCACAGCAAAATGGTGTATCTGAAAGGAGAAATCGTACATTGCTAGATATGGTACGATCTATGTTTAATCTGACAACTCTTCCCTTATCCTTTTGGGACTATGCCCTTGAAACTGCTGTTCACATATTAAATATGGTTCCAACAAAGAAGGTTGATAAGACTCCATATGAATTAAGGACTGGAAAAGCTCCCAACTTTTCTTACTTAAAGGTCTGGGGTTGTGAGGCGTTTGTTAAACGTGACTCATTAGATAAACTCCAACATAGATCTGTTAAGTGTATCTTCGTAGGATACCCTAAGGAAACAAAGGGTTAATATTTTTACTGTCCACCAGAGAATAAAGTCATTGTGGCTAGGTATGGAGAATTCTTTGAGAAGAATCTCATATCTCAAGAATTCAGTGGGAGAATTTATGATCTTGAAAATGATCAAGAAGATATAGGGCTGAAAGTCTAGGTCCTCCACCTTCTGAAAACACTAGCACACTTCCTGTGGAACCTGAAAGTCTAGGTCCTCCACCTGAAGTTGAAGTGTTTCCCATTCGAAGATCTGCAAGATCTGTGAAAGCTCCTGAACGTCTATGTCTTAACGTAGAGTGTGAGGAAACTATACTAGGGGATCTTGATGAACTAACTAGTTATAGGGCTGCCATTAATAGTCCTGAAAAAGATAAATGGCAGGTAGCTATGAATGGGGAAATGCAATCCATGAGAGACAATGAAGTCTGGATTGAAGTAGACCTTCCTCCCAATGCTAAGGTAGTTGGGAGTAAGTGGCTCTTCAAGAAGAAAACTGACATGGATGGCAATGTACACACCTATAAAGCTCGTTTGGTGGCTAAAGGCTTTACCCAAATATATGGTGTTGACTATGAGGAGACCTTTTCTCCTGTAGCTGACATTAGAGCTATTAGGATTCTTATAGCCATAACAGCATACTATGATTATGAGATTTGGCAGATGGATGTCAAATCGCCTTCCTGAATAGTTGCTTAGACGAAGACATCTTTATGGCGCAGCCTGAGGGGTTTGTGAATCCAGAATTTCCTGAGCGTGTATGCAAGCTTCAAAGATCCATTTATGGATTGAAGCAGGCATCAAGGCAATGGAATAAGAAATTTGATGAGGAAATCAAAAGGTTTGGATTTACTCAGAATTTCGATGAGCCATGTGTATACCACAAAGCTAGTGGGAGTAATACTACTTTCCTTTTCCTATATGTCGATGACATATTGATCATGGGAAATCATATACCAAGTCTTAATGAAGTTAAGTCTTATCTGAGTAAATGTTTTTCTATGAAGGATTTAGGAGAAGCAGCATACATCCTTGGAATCAAGATCTACAGAGATAGATCTAAGCGGTTGATTGGATTAAGCCAAAGTGCTTACATTGATAAAATATTGAAGAGATTCAATATGCAAAATTCCAATAAGGGATATTTGCCAATGCAAGTAGAACATGGCTTAAGTAGCAAACTATGTGCTTCAACACCTGAAGAGGTGGCACACATGAAGAAAGTTCCATATGCTTCGGCAGTAGGATCTATCATGTATGCAGTAAGATGCACAAGGCCAGATGTGGCGTTTGCACAAAATTTGACCAGTCATTATCAACAGAACCCAGGTGAACTCCACTGGCATGCTGTTAAGAACATTCTTAAGTATTTGAGGAATACAAAGGAGATGTTTCTAGTGTATGGGGGAAATCCAGATGCAGAGCTTGATGTTACAGGTTTCTGCGATGCGTCCTTTCAAACTAATAAAGATGATACAAAGTCTCAGACGGGTTATGTCTTTGTCATCAATGGAGGAGCAGTAGACTGGAAGAGCAAGAAGCAGAGTACAATAGCTATGTCTGCAACAGAAGCCGAGTATATTGCTGCATCGGAAGCTACGATGGAAGCTGTTTGGATAAGGAAATTCATTTCGGGACTAGGTGTGATGCCGTCAATTGAATTACCTATTAATGTGTATTGTGACAATTCTGCCGCAATTACATTCGCCAATGAACCTGGAGTCATGAAGGGCACCAGACACTTTCCTAGAAGATATTACTATGTTCGAGAACAAGTCGAAATAGGTGAAATCGATTTACTCAAAGTTCACACAGATGACAATCTAGCTGATCCCTTTACGAAGGCTTTACCTAAGGAAAAGCTTACTCAACATGCCAATGGCATTGGACTTCGTTTAGCTAGTTGTTTCATGTAAATCTGTGGTTAGTATTTGGATAAAGGATAATGTAAACAATGTTATCTTAATGAAATAAAGTATTTTGTTATGTTTATTTTCATTTATAATATTGTATCCTATATTTGCATGTTTAAATCCATGAATAACTGATGTTATTCTAAATAGTCCGTTGTCGATCAATAATATGGGAGTAATATTGAATTAAGACAAATTTGAGTTTTGGTAGAATATACTTAAGTATATTGATGCGTTGACATGCCAAATTCACATGATATTCAATAATGGATAAATTGAATATAGGACAGATCCCAACCACATGATTGTACTTTATGGATCTTTGTCATTAAAGTAAATCATGAATATTTATCCTCAGACTTGAGATACCAGATAACAGCTGCGGATGTAGCTCATTTTCTGTAAGATAGTCTAACGCTATCCGTAACTGGTAGTTATAAGGGATATTTTCGGAGGTGATGCGAAGTTCAAGGGTTATGCTTGTAGTCAAGAAAGGATTTGTTCCTTCAAATTTGTTTTGAAGTTTAATACTGCTGGCCCCTCGTAGGGTTGACAAGATGTTTGCGTGCGCACGCCCAAAGTCTATCTGGAATACGTTCAGATGATTTGGTAATCTTGATCAATTATAAATAACGAGAAACTGAATAGTTAATTATGGAATGACTTAGATCCATATCCATATTAACATGGTATTAGAAACAAAAGGATAAGTATGATGATGAATCATCACAAGGTTTTTTCCAGGAAACCATTCTCAGGGTCGATCTAGGGGCATTTGGGGTGTTAAGCTAGACTAACCAATGTCATTACTATATTAATGCATATCCAAGTGGGAGCTGTTAAAGTTATGGATATAAATTAATATACGTATGACCAGTTTCGAACACGAGACTTCGGGATTGCACACATTACGTATGAGTTTCAATGTTTTAATAATTAATATATTAAGATATGATTTAATTATTAATTTCACAAATAAACACTTAACGGGCGTTAGTATTTAACGAGGTTTGGTTAACGGTCGTTAAATAGCAAGTTAAGGGACTAGAGATGAAAATACAAGCCAAGAAGGTTCTAGAACCCCTTGGGCTTAGTATGTTCGGCCGACCCATGGGTTTTAGGGGTTCTATACCCTAGTTTGGAGAACAAGATTAGTTCCCTATAAATACAAGGCCTCTTGTATTCATTGTTTACATAATCTTGATCCCTAGCAAGCCTAATTTCTTCTCTTCTCTCCTCCCTTGTGTGTGGCCGGTCGAACTCAATCCCAAACTCCTTGGGATAGTTGATCTAACATATACAATATAAGTGTTAGCTTGTTTGTGATCAAGAACCTAGCTTTTCGCATTGAAACGCTACTAATACGTGTGTACAAGAACGAAGATCAAGCATACTTTTGCTTGTGTTTTTCTTTCCTATTCGACTAGGTGAAGTCAAATTCCATAAACCCTAAGTTAGGGTTTTACCGGTTCTTGCTCACTCGATTTCTTGTTTAGCTAGAAATCAAAGGTACGCATGTTCTTTTATTTTAGTTAATTAATTACTAGTATTAGATTCTGTTTTCCGCTGCATGCTTTGATGTACATGTTTATGTGATATATAAATTGTTATGATATTCATATTCCAATAGTACCCCTACCCCAGGATAAACCCGGAGGTAGCTTGTTACACCCCGTGCCCGCTTAGACAAAAAATTTAAAACTTTTTACGCGGAAACGCTTGACTTTTACGGACATTCTGATACTCTTTTGACCATTTATAAAAATCCATGAACATTCAGACCATGAGACTATTTTTAAATGAAACTAGACTCAATTACCTTCAAAACGACGGGTGGCACGACCTTTAACGACTTACGGATTAAAAGATACGATTTTTCAAAGATTGCCAAAAATCTGACAGATGCCATCCATCCGATCGGATGGACATCCAACCGATCGGATGGATGTTTCTGTCCACCCGACTGCCTTTCAAAATCCCGTCTTGAAAGTCCAACCTCCCGAACTCGATATTTAACCAAAACTTCCAGATTTACTTAGTATATCCATGGGCTCATTTCCATATAAAAACATTCATCGTTTGACCCTCGGAATAGTACTTTACAAGATGACGGGTTTTACACCAAAACCCGTTTTGACCCATTTCATGACATATGACTCGTACGACTTCCCCAACACATCAAACTTACCCAAAACCATTAACATAACATATTAAATCTATTTCATTACCAAATGACCCGTTCACAACCCAAAATGGGTTAAAACACACTTATGCCAAACACCTCTTTATTTATCACAATAAACCCTTAAATCCAATTACAACAAAAACCGTTAGACATACTCGACTTTGACCTATTACATCATGACTTTGACACTTGACCATGACCACAAAACCTTTAAACAACTCACGGGGCTTCAACGTTGACTCGAGCTCGGTATTTCTAACTAAGCTCTAGCTTACTTACAAAATCTCTAGCCTTCCGCATAATCACGCCTTAAACCTTATTCCAAGCCATCGAACTATCAAATGAACCTACAAAACATTGGAACACTAACACATAAGCTTTCGCTTAGTAAGTAACTAGATTAACTTTTGGTTAACACGTTAATCCACATATATGCATTACAACACTTAACCATTTAACACATAAGGCCATATTCACATTAACACATAAACATACCTTAGCCATTCCATAATCATACTCCAACATTTGAGACGACTACTAAGCATGTCTCCTATTAATTCCATACACACTAATTCAAGGCTATCAACTATGACGTTCATACTAATAATCACATAATATGCAAACGGCCGTATTAAACACATATTAACCGAGTTACTTACCTTAGCTTCCAAAGCTAAGCTACAATCAATATACCACCATCATCATCATGTTCATCATCATCACCATCATCACCATCATAATCCTAGTTAAACATCATTATGAACACTTAAAACACATAACATAATAACTATAACAATGGTTTATGCAACCATCAACTTACTTCTAATCACCTCTAATCATCATATAATCATGTATTGATTACATGATCATCAATCCCATCATTTACTAACTCAAACCCATTATCAACACATCACATAATCATCATTACCCCTTAATTATACTTAAAACACCATTTACCCATTTTCCCCAAATTGGGTACATAAACCCTAACTCTTGAATTAACCAATTAACCACTAATTAAAGGTTACTTACTTGCAAGAATTCATTGCTAGGCTTAACTCTTGGAGTGAAATCCTTATCTTTTCTTCTTTGATCACCCAACTTCATTTCCCTCTCTTTTTTTCTTCTCCCATAACCGGACCAAACAACACCCTTATAATTATTGGATGAAATGCCTAGAACTTTCTAGGTAATAGATATTTTAGGTAGTAGGTTTGCCTAATTGGCAAGTATGGTCCTTCAAGTCCTTCCTCTTCTACTTTGGCCACACTACATATAATAATACATTTAACACTTGGCAACTTAGGTCCTTGAAGTCTATTCCCTTTTTAATTGTGACACATGATACTTTCTATAGCCATATTATACATGCTTTGACTATCGGGTTTGACCGCTACACAACTTCCGTTGACTAACCAATTACAACAAGCCTTATACAACTCATCAAGAGTGGGGCCTATTTGTATCCGGGAAACGGGTCTAACATAGCTGCTTCCAATGAGACCTCCGGCAAGTGCAGGTGTGCGGGTGAGAGAGCAAAGAAAGGAGAGCAAAAGCCAGAGAACAATATGCAAAAAACAGGCAAATGAAAGTAGGGAAAGCATGCAAACACGCAAACATAGCAGAAACAAAACAAGGGATCCGAAGAAAGGCAAAGAGGCAAGGGGCACCAACAAAAGCACAAGCAAAGAAGCACACAAGCAAAGACGCAAACAAAAACACAAACAAAACATAGAACCAAAGCACCGAGACAAACAGGTAAACCCAAAGGGAGCAACACAGAGCAAAGCATGGCAACACACTGGGCCTAAAGCTAAGGCAAAGCAAAAACCAACAACCAAAAGCTAAGGCAACGCACGAGGCCTAGAGCTAAGGCAAAGCAGGGCAACTGTTAGACCCGTATCCCGGTTACGAGTAGGCCCCACCCTAGATGGAATATGCTAAGGACTTATGTGATTGGTTGGTCAACAAAGTTACGTGGAAGTCAAACCCGATAGTCAAACTAATAGTCAAAGTATGACTAATGTAGTAATATAAAGTATGATGCATAAACTAAAGGGACCTAAGTTGTTAAGTTGTAAATATGTATTATAAGAATGGTTGTGGCCAAAGTAAAAGAGAAGAGACTAGAGGGACCATTCTTGCCAATTGGCCAAAGTACCACCTAACTAAATATATCCAGGGTATTCTAGATTTATCTACCATTATTGAGATAAGGTTGGGAAGGCCGGTTCTATGGAGAAAAAGGGAAGGAAGAAAAGTGAGTCTTGATGGTTTTAGGAAGAAGAAGATGAAACTCTCAAGTTTATGGTTCTTCCTAGTAATAATCTTTCACAAGTAAGTAATTATGTTCTTGATGTTAATGAGGTTATAGATTAAGGGTAAAGTGGGATTTCATCATATGATCAAGATATGATCATATGATGATGTGGGAAGATAGATGAGTGTGTTTAATGGGTTATGTTAACCCTTGTTATGTTATTGATTGCTATGTTGTTAGGTTTTGGTATATTGTAAAAGATGAAGATGATGATGGTTAGAAGATGTTGATGGTGGGATTTATGTTAGTAATTAGCTTGGATTGAAGGTAAGTAACTCTCCCTAAAACATGTGTTATGTATGTATTTATCATATATGTATTATGAAGGTGTAAGAATATGAGACTTGGATTTGGAATGGTTATGAGTTGGGAATAGGTGGCTACTGACTTTGGCTAAGAGTAAGTTAGCTTATTAGCTTGGACTAATTAAGGTATGTAGTTGGTTATGGTTATGGTTATGGTGAATTGGTATTGGTTTATGTTATGAAATTATGTGTGATGTGGATTGAATATTGTAGCTTGGAAGCCTTTAGTTGATTTGATGCTTATGTGGAAATATGTGTATGAGATATGTTTTATGTCGGGTTACTTACTAAGCGTAAGCTTATTCTTTTAGTTGTCAATGTTTTTGTAGGTTTATGTGCGGCGGAATGGAAGTACTTGGACTAATGCCTAAGGATTTGGAAGCGGATTGATAGGTAGATGGCAATTAGGAGCTTAGTATAGAATACCGAGCTCAAGTGTCAAGGTTGTACCCCCGAGAGTCTTTTAGTGATTGTAAAGTAAAGTCGGGTGTCAAAATGTATGTCAAAGAGGTCTTGACGATTTGGGAGTCTAATGATGAGTCAAAGTGTGTTTTAAGCGTTTGTGAGTAAAGTTAAAAGGGGCGTTTGGTTTAGTTGTAAATATACCCATTTTGGGTAGTAAACGGGTCAAGTGTCGTTGGAACATGTTTGATATGTTAAGTTATTGATGTTGGTCAAGTTTGGTGTAAAACGGAAGTCGTATGGGTTGTTTGTTGTGAAAATGGGTCAAAATGGGTTATTTGCATAACCCGTCTCATTTGTAAAGTACCCTTTCGGGAAGTCGTTCGGTAAATGTTTTTGTATGAAAATGAGTCCATTGATATACTAAGTAAATCTGGAAAGTTTGGTTCGATAACGAGTTCGGGAGGTCGGGTTTCCAAGACGGGATTTTGAAAATGATTTTGGCGAACAGCAGGGTCTGAACCGCCGCGGTTCAGATCTGAACCGGCGGTTCAGCCCGGTTTTAGACCCCCAGCCGGCGGCTGGGAAATCTCAGCCGGCGGTTTGGGCGGGTTTTCAGATTTTGGCGATTTTCAAAAATTCATATCTTTTAATCCGTAAGTCGTCACGGGTCGTGCCACCCGTCGTTTTGAAGGTAATTGAGTGTACTTTCATTTAAAAATAGTCTCAAGTCCTGAATGCGTACCCATTTTTTCCAGTTGTCAAAAGAGTGACAGAATGTCCGTAAAAGTCAAGCGTTTCCGCGTAAAAAGTTTTAATTTTTGGTCTAAGTGGGCACGGGGTGTAACAGCAACGCACGGGGCGAATATCCCTTTCTTCGTGGTGGCCTGACTCGACCCTCCCAAAATCATATCTCATGTATTCAGTCTTCTCTCTGCTCACCCGAAGACCATTGTCCTCTAGAGCCTCCTTCCAATGAATCGTAAGTCATCCTATATAAGTGTTTGTGTTTTTAACTTTTTTCTGACTTGTCTATTTCTGATGAGGAAAGATCATATTTAAGTATAATAACAAATGGACATGAAAGCATGTTGAACACTGTCTGGCTAAGGTTATAACTCATGATTCAAACATCAACTTAGTCATGGTTCAAATAATTGTTGCACGGGCTTATTAGCCAAAAGATACATAAACTCAAGTTCAAAGATTTGCACTCCATTGCTAAACAAAATTTAAGCTCATTATACAACTTTGTTGCTAGGTAGAACAAGAAATATCATTGATATAAAAAATATATTACATAAGATAATATGCTTTATTTGATTGACAACAGTCTATGTATCACATAAGTAATTAAAAGATAACAATCAAGCTATATCAAAGGAGGAGGAGTTGGTGATGGGGGGATTGGTATATCAGTTGTTCCTTCGAGCATCAGAATAACATTTTTGATGGAAGGCCTTGCATCTGGATCGTCTTGAATGCACAGAAGCCCAATTTTCACCATCTTTTCACACATATTGATATCTACTTCATCATCTCCAATCAGCCTAAATAACTCTTTGTTTAGAAAACAATTGTAAACCCAATTTGAAAGAGTTATTTTGTTATCACACCGGAAGTCTATTTCCATCTCACCACTGCAACACAAAATCTCCAACAGTACAACCCCAAAACTGTAAATATCCACCTTGGTAGATATTAAGGTGTTTTTGTGCCACTCAGGTGCAAGGTAACCTCTTGTTCCCCTAACATCAGTGAGCGTTCCACTCTGATTTGGCCTTAATAGCTTTGATAACCCAAAATCGGATATCTTAGCAGTCCAAGACTCGTCAAAAAGAATATTCTGGGGGTTTATATTGCAGTGTATTATACGAGTTTCACACTCTTCGTGAAGATACAAGATACCTCTCGCCACATCCAGTGCTACTCTGACACGATCTTTCCATCCGATTTGTGTTTCCGAGTTAAAAAGATCTGCCAGTGAACCATTGCTCATAAACTCGTAAACAAGTAGCTTTGTAGCTCCATGTATGCAGAAACCAAGTAAACGAACCAAATTCCGGTGATGAGTTTGTGCGATAGCAGTTATTTCTGCTCGAAACCCTCCTCCTTCAAACATCCTATGCAGTTTCTTCACAGCAATCACCTTCTTTCCATCAGCCATAAACCCTTTGTAAACTTCCCCTATAGAGTTTCTGCTTATTGGTTCAATAAAACCATCTGTTGCTTTATGAAGCTCATCGAACGAGAAAGATCGTAGAGTAAAATGGTCACTAATCAATCCAAAATCAATATTTTCTGATATACTTCCGTATCTATGAGCATGCACTCTGTAGAAAAAGAAGCTAGCTATTGCCATAACCGTACACATAAGCGCAAGGAAAGCAAGTGCTATGCCTAGAATAGATACAAGTTTTTTCCTATAAACTTCTACAGTTTGTTTTGGGTTCGCTGAGGCTGATACTGGTTTGTCTGCGTCTTTGACTTGATCATCTGGGATACTAATTTTGATGAAGACTGTAGCTAATATGCTTTTATTATGCACTGCATAAATGATTGGAGCCTTGAGCCTTTGGCAACTACCATTCACATATAGTCCTACCCAGCAATTGCAATCGTACAGGCAAGATTTACTACAAGCTTCCTTGTTAAGATTCATCACCGAGTAAGGGAAGACTCCCAACTCCATATTTTCCAAGGCGGTAATATTGTATAAAAGCTTTGGCCCTGTCTGACTACAGGATTCTTCATCGTTGAAATTCCTGTAACAGCCAAGGAACTTTCCATTTGTTGTGTTGTCGGAAAATAAAAAACCAGGAAAGCAGTGACACTCAGCATTGCCAGCCGTGGCATTACAGTAGCTATTAACACCACAAATGCCTTTGGCACCACAGGGGTTATGTAACGCCAACCATTCAGTCCTTATATCTGTGAACTTACTAGAGGGAGTTGTGAATATGTGGGAATAAAGAACAAAGTTACCATCCGGATTTAGAGTGGCACGAAAGAGTACTTTCTCATTCTTTCTCGACTGTGACCTTGTAGGTTGATTTAATGCCCTTCTAGTCACATTATTCCCCAACATATACAGAGAGCCCTTACGATTTTCGAGATGCAATGAGTTATAACGGGTTGCATATGCATAAGAAACAGTTCCAGTGGACCAGTATGCGTCCTCACTCGACTTGGAACTGCTTAGAGGGTAAGCCGCAAGGTTTCCATCAACCTGCATATGCAATTCAAAATGTCCACTTGAGTGATCTGAACCCGATACGCTAGAGATTAGTTTTTGCCCTGCATCAAGTTCTTGCCCGCCTAATATGGTGTCACAAGGGTAGTCAAAGGTTTCCCACATGAAATTAGAGTGATTATACAGTACAAAATTGCCAGAATCGAGCATAGAAGCGGAGGTTGCCGAATACGTCTGATCTGTGGTCAAGTTTTGCTTACCATAAGCAGTGTGCAGAAGCAACCAACCATCTACAGTGAGCTCAATGGTACTGTTTGAAGAGAGGGGCGGGTCATCACGATTTGCAGTCCAAACAACTGTGATATTTGGTTTAGTTGTCAGCCATATGCCAACCGCAAACCCATCATCTTGCTGATAGAAACCAAATGCAAAAAGACCTGAAGGTGAGAGCCATGAAGAGTTTGTATCTGTAGTCAATGAGGTACCTAAGCTGATATTATGGGAGATGGACTCGTCAACCTGCAGAGATCCTTCTGTGACTAGAAGGAAGAGTACCCTTACGAAGATAAGTAACACCAATGCCATAGTAAAAAAGGTGAGAGTGTGAATTTTGATGTTTATGCTAGAGAAGAGTGGCTAGTCTTAACGAGTGCCTGGTAGCCAAATAAATAGCAACTATAGTAAATTAAGCCCTCCTATTTCCGCTACATATTCCTTCAACCCTACCAGGATAGAAAATATCTACTTTTACTCCAGCAAACAAGGACCACAGAGCAGTATGACTATTCAATTCCCAAGCAAAAATGACTGATTGTGCTACATTGACTTGTTGGCCCCTTTGTTCGGCTTCATTAGCCCTCCCAGCTCCACCCAACTCCTATTACTATCAACAAGGAATCCGTCTAGAAAGCGTGTGGAAAAAATGTGAACTTTCTAACGTAGACTCATGCACATGAAAGTGGTCCATACGTAACAAAAAGTTTTTTTACTTGTACTATTATAACCAAGTTGTGCTTGTACCAATCAACCTTTTATTCATTGAAACTTCACTACAAACTATCAAGACTGCCAATTGCAAGCAACCATTGCTCAAAGCAAGCCTAAAGCGATGTGTTAATCAATTATTTTCTAGTAAGCATAGTAGTACTTACACTTACGCAGAAACACAAACATGATAAGAAACGGCTTAGCATAGTAACGTAACGGAACCGTACAAAAAGTTCATTTAGTATACAGTGTATACTAAAGAAAATAAAAAGCTTATTTAACATGTTGCTCAATATGGATACCATAACTATCTATGGAATAACTTGTAGAATGTGGATACAGTGAAAATCTAGCCAAAAATAAAAAAGACAAATTGTTCAAGTAATACCTATTTTCACTATGTCTAAAGCATCACCTTCCATGCGTTCCCGTCTTCATTTCCTTCAATGTGTAGTGACCTGAGCCACGCTCACTTCTTCACACTCCTCCCACCATACAAACCGAACCCACGAAAACGACCTAATAAACGAATGAAAGCAAATGGGACCTTGATTACTCCAGCAACAACAAAAACAGTAGTACATACCAATATCATACAATTAAAGAACTAGCAGTATGATCATTGTTATTATATAAATGTGATCATATTAGAACTTGTAAACTTTATAATAATAACCTGTTATGATTGGACAGCTAAAATCATATTAGGGGATGTTTGTTTAAGCTTATATGTGGGCTTATGAGAATTATTTGATTTCGGTTTATATTTCATAAGCCCTAATTTTCTGGCCTATTTTCAGAATTTGGGCTTATATAAGTTTGTTATATCATAATAATCTTATATAAGCCCACAAGCCTCAAAATAAGCCGGAAAATTAAGGCTTATGAAATAAAAGCTGAAACCAATTAAGCTTGTAAGCCCACATATAAGCTTAAACAAACACTCCCTTAACCAACTATTATGTTCATACATGTGACTGACTCTCGAATAATACTCCGTATGACAATTAAGAATTAACTAATGTCAAAATTGAAATTACCATGTATGAATATGGTACGAACATCACTGGCGCCGATGTTTACTCATTTGAATGTCTGTTTAGTGTACTACTTATTATTTTTAGGGTGTTTGTATTAGCTGTATTAGCTTTTTTACTGGGCGTGTTTGGTTAAGAGAAATAAAGGTAGAGAAATGGAAATGGCTTTAATTCTCATGTTTGGTTTGTCAAAGAATTAAAAAAGCGGAGATATGGTCAGATATCATATTTCTTGAGAAATGCTCTCTTTACAATTTGATTTCCATCCATTTTGTTTTGGAAATGAGTTGCCTTCTAAACTCTCCGTGTTTTTTTTTGTGTGGGCCATTTCAAAAAGGGAGGGTATAAATATTTACTCACGTGCAAAGCACATTCCACCAAAGTTCTTTAATTTTCAAACAAAGCCCTAGCCACATGCGATTTGGGGAAAAACGTCCATTTACGGAAATCAATTAACCAGGTTAAGTAAAATCATTTGTTTTTAAAGCTGTTTTGTTTTGTTGGTATACTAATCACTTCATATATAACAGAAACTCGTCAATTGCATTTGTTAAAGGTTGTTTTGTTTTGTTCATATACATCTATCTTTCTTTCAAAAAAGCTAACCTACTCAATCATAATGTCTTTATCAGTTAATAAATTCGATCAATAAATTCCAGTTTGTAAGCATACAACGATTGGGTAATTAATTGGTTCATGAATCATCATTTTTTTTCCAGATCTTGATGTTGGTCCCGATTGGGTAATCTGATGTTGGGTAATTAATTGGTTCATGAAGCATACAACGATTGGGTAATTAATTCGATCAATAAATTCCAGATCTTGATGTTGGTCCCAATCTGAGTTAGAGTTGTTGATTATTCGAATGTGGAGAAGAAAAGTTTTTTTTTTTTTTTTTTTTTTTTTTTTTTTTTTTTTTTTTTTAACCAAACATAAGAAGTGATTTGATGCTAATTCTCAAGTCAATTCTTTGTGGTTACCAAACACTATAATTTATCACAATTCTCTACTCATTTCTATTCTCTGAATTCTATTCATTTCTAATCTCTGAAATTCTCTCTACCAAACGTGCCCTAAGGTGGTAGGCAATGACTCAGTCACTCTCTCTCCCATCACTCACTCCAAACCAATCACATTATGCCACATCATTTACTCTCTCTCCCTTCACTCACCCATGTTTTTGTTGGCAGCACATCACTCACCATATCCCATCACTCACTTCTATTTTTTTTTTCTTTTAAAAAAAACAAAACTAAAATTCCATTAAAATTAAAAAACATTACGAGTACATAATATTACTAAAAAACATAAAATAACTAAATTCCATTCAAATTAAAAACCTTACATAAAATATTAGTAAAAAAAAACTTAAAACGAAATTAAAACTAACGTAAACACATTAAAAACATAAAATCCTACAAACTACACGGCCAACCGTATTTGGCGCATATCTCGCGTTTCCTACTGATGACGAATTCCTTAAAAGCCGGGTCTGGGATATTGTCGTGCGGGTCCATAACGAACTTCATGTCACGATTGTAGACCTCCCCGTCAATAAACTTGAAATATTCTACGTCTTTTTTCTTTTGAACCTCCAACTGCGCCTTTAATAAACTTTCCTTTTCGGCCGTGTAACTTGCGAAGGTATCACGAATCGAACTTCGGCTTGAATCTTCATAATTCGCCTTTTTTTTTGCCTTTCGATTGACGTGAGGGAGCAGGGTTATCGTTGAGGTTCGGTAAGTCACAGTCGAAATCGTCCTCGTTTGTTGGCGTTGGAGCGCTACTTGACTCGGACGACTTTCTCTTCTTGCTCGATCCCTGGGATTCTTGAGTCGAACCAATCATCGGTTGTTCGAGCCATTTTGGTTGATCTTTGAGAATGTGCCACGCTTTCACATGCGGGAACGATTTCCTAAATTGTTTTTCAAAATCGGCATTGCCTCTCTCAAAGATTTGAAGATCGTTACACCCACTTTGGTTGATACGCACCTACATATGTATAAAAAAAATGTCATTCGAGTATATATATAAAACATCAAAAAAAAAATGTATATATATATACGTATAAAAATGTTATTCGAGTATATATATAAAACGTCAAAAAAAAAGTATATATATACATATAAATATATGACGTATATATATAAAACATCAAAAAAAAAGTATATATATACATATAAATATATAACGTATATATATAAAACATCAAAAAAAATAAAATGTATATATATACATATAAAAATGTAATTCGAGTATATATATAAAACTTAAGAAAAAAAAAATCACAAAGATATAAATTATACTGCTTGATAGTAGTAGCCATTGAACGCAACGATAGCCGCGTTCATAGGAGTCCATTTCGAGTTCAATTGATCTTTCGTGCGTGTGCTTCTCGGCAAAAGGCTATGAAAATGCTTTAGCACTCGCTTCCAAAAACTTTGCTTTGTTTGACGGTCGCCAACTTGTTTGTCAACTGAAATTTTAATCCAAGCCTTAGCTAACGCTTCCTCCTCATCAGCCGACCAAATCTTAATGACTTTTTTTTAGGCCGCGTTACCACCACCTCGGCTTCAACTTCTTCAACTTCTTCGTCTTCTTCTTCATTAACATGTTGTGTCTCGGGTACCATCTCAACTTCGTCGTCTTCATCATCATCAGTATCATCACGAACGGGTAACGGAGCGCTTTCCCGTTCACGCATTCTTTGTTAGGTATACCGCGGCTCAAACGGGTCGAATTGAGCAGGCAATTGCGGGAGGGGTTGTTGGATGTAGAAAAATTGTGGAGATTGTGGTTCGTACATTTGAGGTTCGTACATTTGAGGTTCGTATATTTGGGGGTGGTAAACGGGTTGGGATTGAACTCGAGGACGAGATGCGCCCCTCGATACTCGGTTGGTTTTTCTTGGATCTTTTTTTTTTGGCTGGCTCCATGTTTTTTTTTTTTTTTTTTTTTTTTTAATTTTTTATTATTATTATCCTTGTTGGTTGTGTTTGTGTTTGCAAAAGAATGCAAGATATTAAAAAAAAAATAAAAAAAAAATTGACCGTTTGGCCTAACTGTCAAAAAATTCAAAGCAACGTTCCTTTTCTTTTTGCCATACCGTGCGTGACCATCTCACTCATCTCAATCCTGTCCCGTGTTTTTTTTTCCGGCGGCGGTGTTCCCGTGCCACACGGGTCCCGTCCCGTGTGGTAACGTGGGCATTGCCAACACCCTAAGGACTAAGTGCTTATTGTGTTTGGTTTATTTTCAATCTTACACTATGTGGGAAAAATAAATAAATAAATACTAGTACTATATAAATTGTTGTTTGAATTGAAAAGGAAATGGAAATAGCTAGTTCAAATTAGATGTATGCTATTTAGGGGTGAGCAAAACCGACCGACTCCCGAATCCCGTCCCGATCCCGAGTCCCTAATCCTGTCCCGAAACTGAACCGATCTCAAACGGGTCGGGACTCGGTTTGTATTTTCTGTTTTGTCGGGATTCGGGATAGTCGGGTCGGGACGGGCCAAAAACCAAAAAACAAAAAACAAAAAACAAAACCCATCAAACCGACCGATCCCGTCCTGTCCCGAAACCGAACCGAGCTTAATCGGGTCGGGACTCGGTTTTTGTTTTTTGGCTTGTCGGGATTCGGGATAGTCGGGATCGGGTCGGGACGGGTCGGGAGCGGCCCGATGCACAGCCCTAATGCTATTTAATTGTTAGCGTCAATTTTTTAAAAAGGGTAATATATATTTTCTTTTCCTTTCCTACAAAAAAAGGAAAAAAAAAAAAGAGTAGAAAAAGGTGAAGCCTCTCACTACAAAAAACTAGTTAAATTCTCTACAGGCCAAATGTCTACGGTTAAAAATGTATAAAATTATAGATTCCACATTTGCTCATGTGTGTTAATAATGGGTGTGATAAATTTTACTACATATATAAGTGTGAATATATTATTCAAATGTTTATGGTCAAAAGTGTGAAAACATTCTTTGATTGGCCACAGAAGTGTGTCAAACTTGCAAAAGATGCTTATAATTAAAACTGTGGAAATATTTGTGACACCTATAAGTGTAGTTTTTTTGTAATTGTACACACTTATATATGTGGATTATTTTTAAAATATTTGTGACACCTATAAATATAGCAAAATTATGATCCATATAAAACAAAAATTCACAATTAACCATACCGTGAAGAAATAAGTGTGAAGAATTCAACTAATTTTTGTAATGTCTTATTTTCCTATCAACTTCCCTTTCATTTCTTAGAAAAAAACTAAAGAACACAAAAAACATTCATTTTTCTTTTCTTTTCCCTCAAATTTTAATTTAATAACACAGTGTTAACGGGTGTGTTTGGATAAGCTTATATGATGGACTTATAAGCTTATTAGCTTATATATATATATATATATATATATATATATATATATATATATATATATATATATATATATATATATATATATATATATAGTGAGACTTTCTTACGAGAACCATCTTATCTGCGAGAACTGACAGAACCACCAAAAACATACATGCACGCTTTCAATAATTGTATTTTTGCACATATGTTCTAAAAACAAAATATATGTTTTAAAAAAAACATGGTTGTTCTAAAGAATTTGATAAGAAATTGGAAATACAAAATTTTTCTTTGAAGGTGTTCATGTATGTTCTTATAAGGCGTGCAATGACAATATTGCGGCCGTGTGTAAGATTTTTGTGAAAAAAGAGGATGAGTTCATGATGATATTGAAGAACATAGGTGGATACTTACGATTATTGATGATTTGCATGTATTTTTATTTTATTTGAAAAGGCGTGCATGTATGTTTTTGGTGGTTCTGTCAGTTCTCGCAGATAAGATGGTTCTCGCAAGAAAGTCTCCCTATATATATATATAATATTGCGGCCGTGTGTAAGATTTTTGTGAAAAAAGAGGATGAGTTCATGATGATATTGAAGAACATAGGTGGATACTTACGATTATTGATGATTTGCATGTATTTTTATTTTATTTGAAAAGGCGTGCATGTATGTTTTTGGTGGTTCTGTCAGTTCTCGCAGATAAGATGGTTCTCGCAAGAAAGTCTCCCTATATATATATATATATATATATATATATATATATATATATATAGGGAGACTTTCTTGCGAGAACCATCTTATCTGCGAGAACTGACAGAACCACCAAAAACATACATGCACGCCTTTTCAAATAAAATAAAAATACATGCAAATCATCAATAATCGTAAGTATCCACCTATGTTCTTCAATATCATCATGAACTCATCCTCTTTTTTCACAAAAATCTTACACACGGCCGCAATATTGTCATTGCACGCCTTATAAGAACATACATGCACACCTTCAAAGAAAAATTTTGTATTTCCAATTTCTTATCAAATTCTTTAGAACAACCATGTTTTTTTAAAAACATATATGTTGTTTTTAGAACATATGTGCAAAAACCAATTATTGAAGGCGTGCATGTATGTTTTTGGTGGTTCTGTCAGTTCTCGCAGATAAGATGGTTCTCGCAAGAAAGTCTCACTATATATATATATATATATATATATATATATATATATATATATATATTAAATAAGTCTAAACTAAGTGTTTGACTAATCTTATATGAGTGAGCTTATAAGAGGGTTTTAATAAGCTGAATCTTTGTTGCTTATGTGAGGAGGAGTGAACTTATATAAAGATATTATATAAAAAGATTTTTATACATTCATTTAATAATTACACTCTTTTAATGTTCATGCATTTTTTTGTCATTTTATCTTATTAATTACGAGGCCTTACGAACCCGTTTGATGCACCGGCTGGGTCATTGGTTGAATTTATATGTGTTTTGTACGTAATGTTTGTGTAGATGTTTATATACTTTTTATCAAGCTTGCGTCAATGTTTGTAATATAAGTTTTATATATCGGAACATTTATCATTTAGTACTAAATAACTCACGTAAACAATAGATACTTTCGTAGATCTTGATGTTGACACATTTTTTGTGGAAATTAATTAAATATATCAATATAATTCAGACCCGTGCGATGCACACGGGCTCGATATAAATGTTCATAGCGTGTTGTTCAGCAATAATTTTCGTCATTTTGATCATGGATGGGTTTTGTTGGATGAAGTTCATAGGTTTATGTAAAGCGAATATGTAATCCCGTGCTAACGTTGAACCCATGATTCCTATATAGTTAACAGAAAAACCCACATTCGATTTATAAGTAAGTAATCACTATTTTGGATAGCATGTAAAGCGCGGATTTCAGACTTTGAAGAATGTTATAGTACTGTACGTGATGAGTGACCATAGATGATAGTATCATACGGTTAATAAATTTTCTTTCTCCTGCCATATAGTATTCTAATCGTATGAAGACCATAACAACTTAATTTGTCTTATAAAGTATAAAAACAAAAAGTACAAAACATTTGTATCACGTTATAAAAAAAATAAAACTTTTAAATGTACTTTTTAATACATAAGATAGATAATTGTATACTTCCAAATTTAAATAGACCATTAAATTTCGAGTATGTCTCTTTGTTTGCCACATTAATTATAGAGATCAAATCATGAGGATAACTTTCATATCGTAAAACATGTTCTTTCGGAAAACAATACTTTACAGTACTCATAGTTGAGTTTTATTTATAATAGCAATGTATATAACTATCTTAAAGACATAAAGAGACATGGTAACTTGAAAGGGTTTTGTGATTATTTAGTTTCATCAAAGAATTTCAGAGTTATCATAATTGAGTTCATTTATTTGTATAGATGCATTAATGTTCTCATTCAAACATGGAACTCATTCTTGATCGTTATTATTTCATTTATTTGTTATATATTTCCAAGAAATTAAACTCAACTTTAATGGCAAGCACGTCTACCATAAAGCCCCATATGTATATTGAGAGATTTCGTTCTAGATAAAATGAAGTATTCATGCATAATGCCTCTATCATATTTCTTTTATGTGTTTGTGGAAGATTTAATATTTTATAAACTATTATGTCAAGTGTTCATACGTGATTTATTTGCATTCATTTAAAAAATTGAAATTACAAATAATAGTTCAAAAATATATCCAAATTAGATACTTATTACTTTGTTTTGGAGTTGTGACTACTTTTTTCTCCACGAACGTTAGGTTTTCAAAGTAAAGTTCAATACATTTTTCATGATTATCATTCAAATTCGAACTATACCCGTAATAATACACACAATGTAATAACTTAAAAGTTTATACGTAGGGTGTTGACAAACATTTTCTTGATAAATATCAACCATTTATATAAAACTTGTTAACCATTTCACACGTCAGTTTGGCAAACAAACGTTTACCCAACCAAGAGACACAACAAATGACGTGTAACATTGTAAACTTCACATGTAATCATGCACCAATCAACATAGCAACCTTATTCATTTCCATATGACTGTGGGACATAACCATAGATGATGTTAGCAACCTTATTCATTGGATACTGCCAAAGGTTTATAGTACTGTTCTACTCGCTTACTTAGTACTACTGTGGATTATTTTGTAATGCTACATGTTTCTACTGACATCGAAATTTTAAAAGCTGCAAGTTGTAAGTTTCTACTGTCCATATTAGTTAATACTGCTGCCAATGAAAATTAGTACTGCCAGTTCATGGATTTCATGTTTGTACTGCTTGTTATAGCAGTTAGTACTGCTTGTTGGAACTGGTATATATCGTTAGTACTGCTGGCATGTTCTTTGGTTATTGAATCTGGATTTTAGTACTGTTATTGCAACCTTAAACTTAATTGAAAAATAAAATATTAAAAAAAGACACATTTTAATAACTGAAGAGTGTTGCTGCTATGAACACTTTATAATACGAAAATCACAATCAGAACATAAATATAGCGAAAAGAATCTGAATTTCCATCAACGCAACATATAGCGTGGATATCAACTCTAATATCAACTGTGCAGCCAGTATAAAAGCTTGTTTTCCATTCAAAGACACGCACATTTAACAGCATGTGATCACCAAAATGTCTCTAAAAAAACATGAAAAAATTACACGGATGGTCCTTGTGGTTTACACGGATTTCATGTTTAGTCCCTATTTCATTCTAATTACGCCAGAGATACCTATTTTGTGAAACGTTGCACACGTTTGGTCCCTAAGTTGGATGTCCCGTTAGTTTAGCCGTTAAGTCATTAGACTGTGAGGGCATTTGCGTCTTTTCAGGTTATATTTAGGGATAATTACTAAAATAGACCGGGCAAC
This sequence comes from Artemisia tridentata subsp. tridentata, assembly GCA_021014915.2. NCBI lineage: Eukaryota > Viridiplantae > Streptophyta > Magnoliopsida > Asterales > Asteraceae > Artemisia > Artemisia tridentata. Next base: position 133,005,555 of record CP139505.1, on the reverse strand, counting down.
CAAGTGGTTGGCGGTTTTTGCCCCGAAAAAAAAACTTCTGATATTAGACCAGGGCAACTGAAATATGCAAGTGACAAGTGTCACTTTTCTGACTATTTTTTGGGCAACTTGTGTATTTTTTGGGCAACTTGTGTATTTCTTGGGCAACTGGAGGACACTTGTCATCGTATGGGTCGAGATGCCCAGTTGCCTGGTCTAATATCAGAAGTTTTTTTTTCGGGGCAAAAACCACCAACCACTTGGTTGCCCGGTCTATTTTAGTAATTATCCCTTATATTTAATATATAATCCCTACCCAACCCCGTTGACCTCCCATTTCCCTCCCATTCTCATCACACTTACCCCAAATCTATTACGATCACTGTATAAACCCTAAAATCAAATTCAAGAAATTGATCATCTCTTTCAAATCAATGGTTTCTAAAAGTTGGAGAATACGAGAGAAGCATGAGGGCAATGCACCTCTGAAAGCATACAGTAAAAAAAAACGACTTCAGTTACCTATTTTGAATTTTTTTTGAAGATTATTGTGTTAATTAATGGTGTTTTGGTTGACATTACCTTCAATGCGTTGTAGTAATTGTGTTTTTCTTATTGCATTTTTCAGATGGACACCCTACCATGTTTTCTATGAAAATCCATCATGTTGGAAAGTTTAAAGACTATGATGAAAGGAGGTATGTTAATGGTTTAGTTGCGTATGTGGATGGGTTTGATATGGATAAGTTTTCAGTACATGAGTTGAATGATGTAATGGAAGAATTATGTTACATTAATGATGAAGAACCTATTTTCTATCATTATTTGATTCCTGGGACTGATTTAGAAATTGGACTAAGAGCTCTAGGAAATGATATTGATGTTATTGGTATGGCTAAGTATATCAAGGATGATAAGATGATCAATGTGTATTGTGAACATGTGACATCAAAACTGCTCATTTATTTGACCCCCCCAATTATAAGCAATGTTGTGATTGAAGAGTTACCCTTTGACAATCCCATTCCCACTCCCTCCCCATCCAACAAGAAAAGGCCCCCATCCCAAAAAATGTTGTTGTTAGAATACCATAAACCCTCTACCTCTGACACTCATACTCCTACTCCCAACATTCCCAATGTTATTGACACTCATACTCCCACTCCCAACATTCCCAATGTTACTGACACTCATACTCAATCTCCCAACATTCCCAATGTTAGTGAACCTGTGAATGTGCCTGAGACTGTGGAAGATATTGTTCAAGAACTGTTGAACAATGATTATGAATTTGATCCCTTTAATGGAAATCTGAATGAGAATGAAGGGCCAAGTGTTCCTGCGAATGAAAGGGATAATGAACCTTTAGAAAACTTGGTTGAGCATGAAGAAAGTGACTCAGATGAGGGTGACAGTAATTCAGATGAGGATGACAGTAATTCAGATGAGGATGATAGTGACTACTTTGTTGATGTAGAGAACCATGTAGAAGAAGTTAATGTTGATATGCATGATTATCATTTTAATATAGATGAAGATGTTGAGTGGGTGAGACACACATGGCCAGTAGAAGAAAAGGAGGATGCACCAGAAGCAGTTGAGGAGTTAGATCATGAAGACTTTGAAAGTGGTTTAGATGAGTAAGAAAATGATCTTGAAAAGATTAGGAGGAAGAATATGAGGTCAAAGGACCACATGGTGATCAGTGTGTTGTGAATGTGTCAAATAGGGATTGTAGTTGTAGGAGATGGGAATTAACAGGCATCCCTTGTGTACATGTTGTGGCAACCAACTACAATATGTCACTTAATGGGATTCATGTGGGTATACCAGAAGAGTGGGTGCATAAGTGTTATTGGTTAGCTACTTGGAAGAAGGCATACAGTCATAAGATTGGCTGTATAAATGGAAAGATAATGTGGAAGAAATCCCAAATTCCTTCAAAGCTCATTCCACCTAAACATCATACCCAAGTGGGCAGGCCAAGAAAGAACAGAAGGAAAACAAAGGAAGAGAAGGCAATGGTTAGAGATGGTAAACTGTCCAGGGCATATAAAACTGTTACATGTAACAAGTGTGGAAACCTTGGTCACAACAACAGATCTTGTAAAGGTCAAAAATTGAAGGAACCAGTTGAATCAACAAGGGGATCTACTACACAGGCTGCTGGTACTCCTCCATCTACATAGCCTGCTGGTACAGGTTCAAAAGCTAGGAAAAGGACCTCATCTACACAGGCTACTGGTACAGGTTCAAAGAAAAAGAAAATTGCTGATGGTGGTGAGGGAAGTAGAAGATCACAGAAGAAAAAGAAAGTTGCAGGGTGATGTATTTGACAATCTTTGTGCTGTTTGTTTTGGTTTCATGATATGTAATGCAGTATTAGTAATAGTTAAGTTAAGGTTGATCTATTTGGAGTATGTACTGACTTTATGTACTCACTTATTGCACTATGTAATGCAGTATTAGTTAAGTTAAGGTTGATCTATTTGCAGTATGTACTGACTTTATGTACTCACTTATTGCTCTATGTAATGCAGTATTAGTAATACTCAAGGTTGACTTTTACTAGTCAAACCTAGTTTTCTATAATCCATTCACTTTATGTATTCACTTATTGCAGTATGTACTGACTTTATGTATTCACTAACAAAATACAGGCATATGTTTAGTAATGGTTAAGTTTGACTATTAGTAGTTAAACTATTTTTTTTCTCATCATTACAGTTGACTTTTTAGTAGTCAAACAACCCAAATAAACCATCAAAAACTCACAAAATTACCCAAATCTAATCTTCTTCATTCATTAACCCAAAAGACATCTTACATACAACAATACTTGACCTTTACATATCAATTTAGGCCAAGATGTACATTACCACAAGAAAACCTAACCAACTAAACATCAGATACATCTTCATCTTTCTAACTTGACTTTTCAATTCTTCAATGGCAGTTTCATGCCTGTTCCTAGCCCTTAACAATCCAGGGATAATTTGAACAGCACGCACGCTCGCACATTGGAGGATCAAACCAATCAATCCAACCACATCGTGATCCCTGTACAAAGAAAAGAAGATGAATAAGTTTTTTAGGTTATGATTAAACCACTTACTTCGAATTTTATAACTTACCTCAATTGGGCAACTGTAAAAACGACGACCTGGATGACCATCTGTCCAAGAAGTTTTGATTTTGCATACTCGACCACACCTACAATAAACCATGATTGGAAAAGAGTTTTTTCGTGATTTAGGGTTTTTAATTTGGGTATGAACAGGTGTTCTAGGGTTTTTTAATCTGGGTGGGTGGATTTGTTAATTGGGGATGCGTATGAATAAATAAGGGTGAGTATTATAAGAGAATAAACTAACGGGACATCCAACTTAGGGACCAAACGTGTGCAACGTTTCACAAAATAGGTATCTCTGGCGTAATTAAAATGAAATAGGGACTAAACATGAAATCCGTGTAAACCACAAGGACCATCCGTGTAATTTTTTTCAAAAAACATATTTCACTTTATGTTACTAACCTATACGTCATAACCTATATGTCATATCGAAATCAAGATGATAAATATTGAATTTTTACAATACAATAATTCATGCAAGTGACTTTGTTAAGCATGCTATCCAATGAGAAACTAAAATTTTGCATACCCAACACTCACGCCAACATGCTATTCCATTAGCTTTGCATACTTCACATCGCCATCCCAACTTTCAACTCGCCATACAAATATTATAAACTTAATTGAAAAATAAAATATTAAAAAAAGACACATTTTAATGACTGAAGAGTGTTGCTGCTATGAACACTAATTATTCATAAAAATATACAATCCGTAAACGCAATATGAAAAAAGTGTTTTGGGTCAACCCAACCTTCTTTGACCCGTGCCATAAATTTACCCGTTTTGACATGCTACCCAACCCGCCTAAACCCCATCCATGCTGTGAAATCTACTCTCAAGTCTTTATACATATTTACTTTTCTATATATCCGGTTCATGAAAGTTTCATAATACTTTATTAGTTGTAGCGTATATATTGTCTTTCCCTTTATAAACCAATGTTGCATGGGGTTTTCCAGATGAAGCAAAAGATGATGAAAATCCGGTCTCTGATTGAAGATGAAAATCTGGAGGAATTGACGGCATCTCTCAATGAGCTTGAAAGTCTGCATGAAGTTGAAGAAGAATGCATCATCCAACTTGAAACAGAGCAGATGTTGTTACTTAACAAAATAAATGAGCTCGGTCAAGAAATCATCAACTCGTCACCTTCCCTCTCCAGAAGATCTTCAAGTAATTAATGCTTGTTCGGTAACACGTCACATATAGTAGCTACACGTCACAATACCAATGAAAATGACACCTAAATCTGCCATTTGCCAATTTGACACGTTTTTCTCTCAAAGTTGGCTAAAAGAACGTGTCGTTAATTGACAGATGGCAGATTTGACATTGGTATTTTGGTACTTAACCTGATTACGGTACATAATATAATACCATATGCAAAACTTGATATTGGTGATATGTGCTATAAAGACTTGATTGTGGATTTTGTTCTGCTTGAAAAGAGAGATGTGCTATACGCACACACTTAAAAGAAGTGTATAGTAGTCAGACAACATGCAAATATGAGATTGTTGGTGAAGTATATATTTTAAGCTGTACGTTAAAAAAAAATGGCATTTGATGTTTTATCATTTTTTCTCTGTACAAACATTGCATGGTAATTGCAGAGATGCTCACTATCCACAGCTCCTGACTTTCCAACTGCCCATACAATCAAAATTCCTGATCATCCAATTCGAAACCCTAGGTAGTTGATCACCAATAAAATCAATTCTTGCATGTAAAATATTTAACTGTAACCATACTTACTGTAATAACGCAAATATAATTACTATATGATCAAGAAAGAACAAAAAAGAAACATATTACCCACTCCGTCTCCATCTTCCTCTTTGTTTTTTTATCAGCATCTTGATATACCCCGTTAACGTCACTAACCACTTATCAATACCTGCAAGAATAACATTAATAAACTACTAATCAACCCAAAAATTTAAAATAGGTTAGCAGATCTAACTTAACCCTCGGTTCCTTCTCAGGCAACAATAGATCCATTTGTCTTCCATAAACGTCATCACCAATACACCTACAATATTCGCTAAAGAAAAAAAGAAAACCAAAAGGAAGAAGGAGAAACTAACAATAATGGTATAGTATAAGAAAACTAACAATGATGATGTGATCAAATTCTTATTGCGTCACACTAAGTGGCAACAGACTTTTTCTCTTCAAATGGTGTTATTTATAGTATCCAATGATGGTGGTCGAAGGGTTTGTGTATTTATTTGAAGGCAAATAAAAGGAGCAAAAAATTAAATGAATGAGACTTGAAAAGATGTTGATATTATTATTATCCTTGTATATTTATATATTCTTAAAAGATTTTAAAAGGCTTCAAAATAAGCTTGATGTGTGCGTGTGTATTGCTCTAATTCTTTTATATCCACGGCAGCGGCCCAAAGACTTGGTGCGCGCGTGATGTCGTTGTGGTTTTAGCAGTATTCAAGTTTTAAATTTATATTTAGCCGACTTATCAATAAAACACACACTTTAACGAGCAGTGTACCCGGTCAGTATGAATATAATGGTAAGTAGAGTGTCGATCACTAAGAGTGGAACGTATTATCTAGTTATTCTAATCAGTATTTTAATATCTTAAGTTAGCTATACAACCTAATCTAACGCAAGGGGGTTCAGCCTGAGAAGACTGGCACGGTTTGGTTATGATTAAATATGAACTAAACTAATGAGCATGAATCAGCGATTAGCACACACGTACACAGATAGATACTTGAGATAATAAGAAGACCTGTCCTGATAATTAAGTAGCTTGTCACTTGTTTTATTGCTAGTTTTATATGAAGTGTATAGTTCGATGCGACGCATCGAGAGTTAAACCTTTCTCGTTGGCTCTAATCTTATCGGCGAGTAAACCCTTAATGATTACTTATGTCTATCCCACTTATCCTAGAAACGATAGAATAAATAGGCGAGGAAGGGGCATGGCGACCCAAGCAATGCTCAGCTAGACACAGAGGTTATCAATGCACTAATAAAAGTCACCAAAGACATCAACATATAAACTTTAATTAATGGGAAAGCAATTTTAAGGGGTGCCCATGGTTTTCTGTAGTCACATGGAATCGGCCCATCAATCCTGATGAATTAAAGTGTACTAATACAATAAAACAAAACTACTTAATGAATTGAATACATGCAGGACCTTCTTACAGCTCTTGTATCTTCATTTAGGGTGTGTCTTGTGCTGCTAATACGTCTGAATTCGGCCTTTGTATCTTCGGTCTTCGAAAGCTTAGTGTGTGTAAGGTCACGAAATTCGTCTGGCCTTGGGGTATTTATAGTTTCTGTCTGAGGGTTAGATGCGGCGCATAGGATAAGTAGATGCGGCGCATTGACTTAACTTCGCGTAGGGTCCAAGATTAATATATTCAGGAATATTCGTACACCGCCTTAAGATGCGGCGTAACTCCATTTATCTATGCGGCGCATGTCCTTTGCCGTCTTGGATTATAACTTGTGAAATCTTGATAGTGATGCGCCGTATGTACGAAGTATGATGCGGCGTATCTGGAGCAGAATGATCTTGATCTTGTACATTTCAGTAGACTCTTAACATCTTGCTTGTTTTGCTCCATAATTGGTCCAAAATCGCCAAGTTTCACATAATACTTGTTTTTACCTGAGAATTACAAAAGTAAACATTAACGTATCAATTCTCATATATAATATAATAAAACAAGTCAAATAAATAGGATAAATGATGATAATAAAATGTACTTATTTGAGTTCATCAAATATCCCCCCACTTGAACTTTACTTGTCCCCAAGTAAACCTTAGAATAAATTTTATGAAAATGTATCCTAAAGACATTAGGATTTATTTTTATATTTAAGCATGTATTCATTTTGTCATAATCACACAACCAAACACTTAACGAATTAGAATAAAATAAAATATTTTGATAAAAGCAAATCTAATCGTTTAACTGTTCAGTCGTGACGAATATTCTATCATAAGCTTGGCAAGTATACGCATCTCCCCCACTAAAGCTAAGGAATAACAAGTCTAAAGCGGTAAAAAGGGTTTGTTGGTTAAGGGTTAATCATTCTTTTTAATCTCTATCGATCTCAAATTCCAGAAAAGGCGACAAAATCACAAATACATGATCGAATCCACGACCACGATACTTGCAATTGCTCAAATCCTTAACTCGAATAGGCTAAAGATAGGACCAAGTAATCTTTACCAATAATATTATATCAAAAAGGGCGACAAAATCATAAATACATAGCCGAATCCACGACTACGATACTTAAGATTGCTCAAATCCCTAATCTCAATAAATCAAAGGTTTGGATAAAGAATGATATAGGGTATTGATAATATTTGGGATACAAATTGGTGTAAAATGAAAAATAAACAAAACGGATAAATTAAAATCCTAAGTGTGGTTAATCACTATCCCAACCATCCCATGAATAAGACTCATATCATTGAATAACTCACGCTTTAACACTTGAAACACACGCTTTAGGTAGACACGAATTATACTCAACAAGATCTCAATCCAAGAATAACCTTAGTTGCCGTTCCCATAACGGCCAACTCCCATTCAATCCATAAATATAATATACAACAACTAGTGGTGATATCGACCACTTAATACAAAACAAAACTTTACATAAGTTGGTTAAAACAAACTTCCAACTTTTTTTTTTTTTTTTTTTTTTTTTTTTTTTTTTTTTTTTTTTTTTTTTGACATCAACATATATGTGTAAAATTTCACAACTTTTCTATCACTATTTTTCCGGATAATTTTTTCCATACTTTTCATACTTTCAGAAATAACTGTAATAGCGAAAGTAGTAAACACACGAAAAATTAACTCAAAGATATACAATATTTACTTTCATACCAATTGCATTGTGCAATTTCCTGACTCAACCAAAGATAATGAATTACGCATGCGAATACAGGTAATGTAAGGAAACACACTTTGCCTAAAGCAATTAACCAACCACGGATTTTAATCTACAGGGTAGGCTAAGGTGTAAGGGTGTAACGAAACATTATAACAAAGGTGTAAGAAACGAAAGGAATGGCTCTGAGTGTTTTTCTAGGGGTATCTTACTCTAAAAGTGAGAGTAACAAAGGGTTTTATACGGGGGTTAACTAACCAGTGTAGTTAGTTAATATCACATAACATATAAAGGCTATTTGGGTGTAATCCTAGAAATTTACCGATTTAAACAAGTCATTCCAATTATAAAAATAATACTTATTATGGTGGTCTCGAATAGTATACAAGCCAAGTTCTAAAGTTTACAAGTCACCGGCACACTCATAGATTTGTGAATTTTGAAAAGTTCACAATTTTTGAAAATAATGTTATGTGTGCAGCTATGTAATTTAGACTTTAAACAAAAACATGCTAAAAATTTTTAAATTTTGATATATTAAGCGCATTTTAAGCATATTTTGAAAAAGTTTAGGACAAGTAAGTGTTCTAATTCTCCAATCCCCCCACTTAAGTTAAACAACGTCCTCGTTGTTTGTGTCAAAGGTTAAAAACTGGAAAATAAAAGAATTAGAACAGAAAAACTCCCCTGAGATTTGCTCGGTATGATCCTCCATTATTCGTATAAGAGCAAAAATCAACTTTCTTGTGGATGAGAACGTTTAAGCTTCATAGATGATGTATCTACAGAAATGCAGGAATCTATAAATACCATTAAGACTTTAACACACCTGAGTTAAGAAAGTTCAAACTTGCATAATACATTAGTAGTTAGTAAAAATAAAACTTAAAAAATTAAAATGAAAATCATCAGGTCAGTCGATACGCCGTATCTTATGGAAGAAGATGCGCCGTATCGAGCCTGGAATAAATACGAATCAGAATAAAAGATGCGTCGCATCCTTAACCAGGGATGCGCCGCATTAAATAGACTGACAGAAAGTTTTAAAGTCGAAAATAAAAATGCAGAAAATTAAATAAGATATGACCATTGCAGGCGATGCGTCACATCTTAGGATTGAGATGCGCCGTATCTTCTGCAGGTCTGACAGACTCAATACAAAATCAGAAAATAAAATAAAAGATAAGCATGGGTTGCCTCCCACGAAGCGCTTGTTTTTGTTCGAGTCACGAGCCTGACTCCACCCTTATTTACTGTGTAATAGGGTGTTGTTCCCCCCACTTGGGATCAAGTGCGGGTGATAATAGCAATAAACACGAAAAGAGTGTAAATTTGCTATTAAAGATGGAAGAAATAAATAAAGATCATACCTTGGCAATATATGTACATCTTTCCTATCCTTACCCGGTTTGGTTGATAAATTGGATGACTTGACCATTCCATCTGAGAGAGTAGTGTGTTGAGGAAAAATGAGTCTCCTTTCTTCTTGGTTAGTCTCTTTGGTAGTAAGGCGTCCCTTGATTTCCGCAGAAGATGAGAAAGGGTCTTTAGCAAGTAAAAGTTCGAGTTCCTCTATAACCTTCATAGGGTCGAAGTCATCATCTTCATCAATCATAGCAATGTTTAAGAGCTCATCACCAAACTCTTCCTCGAGCTCCACCAAAAACGGGTTGATCACAGGTGCTTCATGTGCTTCAATTGGTAGTGTAATAAATTTCACCTCATCATTTTTTTGTTTTGCAACCTGTTTAGGAAAACTAGCAAGATTATTAGTAACGGGATTAATAATATTAAATAAATTTGTACCACTTTGTGTTGTAAGTGACTCCAATTCATCTTGTGAATCTCCATCTTTAACTAGTGGTCTTGCAATTTCAGCATCGTCCCGAATTTCATCCTTAAATAAGTAATCCCAGATTTCTTCAAAATCCCTCGTTGGGTCAAAATCTGGTTGAGGTATGTCATCATAAACTATGGCGTCAAATGGTTCGAAATCAAAATTAGAATACTTTTCATCTTCATCCGATGGATTGTCTAATGGTGGTAATACGATTGCAGAATATTCTTCAATGTAAGGTTCCGTATACACATCATCTTGTGCAATCTCCGGAGAAAAAGTACTATCAATAACAATTGCCGGAATTGGTTTCACGGTATATGACTCCTCCTCATCATCATTTGACATACACCAAGTGTGTTGAAACGGCAACCCATTTCTTTCTTTCTTTGACTTAACCTTTTCCAGCAACAAGTATTCTTCCATACTAATTTCTTTCGTCTCAATGACTTGTGCACAATATCTTGCTCTCTTCCAGTTATACACCTGATTATTGCTCAAGGCTTTTTCCTCTTCAAGTCTGATATATTCTTCCATTGTAATATCCGGATCGTCCATCTTCCTGAAATAAAACTTACTCGTACAAAAGAAGAGTGAAACAATCAAAGTAAAATAAAATTTGCTGATATTTGTAGACGATGCGCCGTATCCAAAAAGTTGGATACGCCGTATCTTATAATCGTTAAAATTTAATCAGACTTTTATTCAGAAAATAGATACGCCGCTTTTAAATTAGAGTGCGCCGTATCAGTTTTAATTAATCAAAAATCGATTATATTAATTAAAATTAAATGCGTCGTATTAACAAAAGTTAATGCGCCGTATTTTCGTTACGTTTCAAAATACAAGATTTTTGATTCAGAAGATGCGCCGTATCGATAAAAATCGATGCGTCGTATCTGTTTAATAATTCGAAAACTGTTTTTAATTTAAATAGACAATACGCCGTATCTGTTAAAACAGATGCGTCGTATGGCGTTACGGTTTAGAAAAAATTCTTATTAAAAACAGAATACGCCGTATCTTGGGGAAAGATGCGTCGTACTCGAATTTATTAAACGCGTTGTATTTTATAAAAATTAAACGCAATACGCCGTATCTATGAAAATAGATGCGCCGTATCGTTTGTATCAGTTCAATACAACGATAGCAGAATGCAGAAAAAGTAAAAAGAAAAACAAAAATAAAATCAAACAAAAAGAAACAAAAATTAAAGAAAATAAAAACACACAAAACAGAAAATATGCAAATAATACAATGAATGCAATTTATCTAATATACAACGGGGTTAGCGGTTAGAATCTAAAAATTAAAACCTAATTAAAATACTAATCAAATTAACAGATAATAACAATTCACTCCCCGGCAGCGGCGCCAAAAACTTGATGTGTGCGTGTGTATTGCTCTAATTCTTTTATATCCACGGCAGCGGCCCAAAGACTTGGTGCGCGCGTGATGTCGTTGTGGTTTTAGCAGTATTCAAGTTTTAAATTTATATTTAGCCGACTTATCAATAAAACACACACTTTAACGAGCAGTGTACCCGGTCAGTATGAATATAATGGTAAGTAGAGTGTCGATCACTAAGAGTGGAACGTATTATCTAGTTATTCTAATCAGTATTTTAATATCTTAAGTTAGCTATACAACCTAATCTAACGCAAGGGAGTTCAGCCTGAGAGACTGGCACGGTTTGGTTATGATTAAATATGAACTAAACTAATGAGCACGAATCAGCGATTAGCACACACGTACACAGATAGATACTTGAGACAATAAGAAGACCTGTCCTGATAATTAAGTAGCTTGTCACTTGTTTTATTGCTAGTTTTATATGAAGTGTATAGTTCGATGCGACGCATCGAGAGTTAAACCTTTCTCGTTGGCTCTAATCTTATCGGCGAGTAAACCCTTAATGATTACTTATGTCTATCCCACTTATCCTAGAAACGATAGAATAAATAGGCGAGGAAGGGGCATGACGACCCAAGCAATGCTCAGCTAGACACAGAGGTTATCAATGCACTAATAAAAGTCACCAAAGACATCAACATATAAACTTTAATTAATGGGAAAGCAATTTTAAGGGGTGCCCATGATTTTCCGTAGTCACATGGAATCGGCCCATCAATCCTGATGAATTAAAGTGTACTAATACAATAAAACAAAACTACTTAATGAATTGAATACATGCAGGACCTTCTTACAGCTCTTGTATCTTCGTTTAGGGTGTGTCTTGTGCTGCTAATACGTCTGAATTCGGCCTTTGTATCTTCGGTCTTCGAAAGCTTAGTGTGTGTAAGGTCACGAAATTCGTCTGGCCTTGGGGTATTTATAGTTTCTGTCTGAGGGTTAGATGCGGCGCATTGACTTAACTTCGCGTGGGGTCCAAGATTAATATATTCAGGAATATTCGTACACCGCCTTAAGATGCGGCGTAACTCCATTTCTCTATGCGGCGCATGTCCTTTGCCGTCTTGGATTATAACTTGTGAAATCTTGATAGTGATGCGCCGTATGTACGAAGTATGATACGGCGTATCTGGAGCAGAATGATCTTGATCTTGTACATTTCGGTAGACTCTTAACATTTCGGTAGACTCTTAACAGATGAAATAGTCCTTAATTTATTTTTCTAGTGACTGAAAATTAGTTTCAAAATATATGTTAATCGATATAAAATAACATTCAAATCAATCTCCAATATGATGGCGCCGTTCGATTATATTTCTATTATATACTAAAAGTTAGTGGCAAATATAATTTAATTCAGTCCCCATTCACAATGCATACATGACCCCTTACAATAGTATATAAAACTCCAAACCATAAACAATAATAATAACAATATTTCTTTAAAGCATAATAATCACCAATCCAAATAACAAGAGTTTACAATTCAATATGTTTAAAAATAAAACCAAATTCAATAGAAATAAATTTGAACGTCCTATATATCACTATCGGTGAATGGATCATCGTTACCATCACCTTCAGTAGTATTTGGTGAGTCTATTGTGCTCTCGAAGTCTTGAAATTTTTGGCTCAAGAATTTTGCCAATTTCTCATAATTACGTTTATACGGTTCAAGTTCGCTAACCTTTGCTCTCAATTCATTAATCTCAGTCGAGTTTTGTTTAGGTGTTGAGTCAGCTTGTTGAGATGAATACATAAATCTCAGTCGAGTTTTGTTTAAGCTTGATGCTGTGGCATATTTGGAGCCGTCCGTTTGACTAATCGTGTAGCATTTTTAATTATTTCACGTGCTTCAGAAAGGGAACCAATCTTGTCTGTCCTATGAAGTGCGCGGACCCATGGTTCCGTGCCTTTTCTATGTATAACGCCCATTGCCTTGATACTTTCAATAAATCTTGAGGAGGGACAATAGCATCGATAAGACCTAGCTTCAACCCTTCCTCGGAGATTATTGGTTTAGACGTCTATAAATGAAATGTTTATATCAATATCAATCAAGTTTAAAAAGTTTATGATGACTAAAGAATATCTGATATTAAAGGAGCTCACCAACATCATGTCAATTGCCTTTGACAACCCCAATAGCCTAGGAAGTCTTTGGGTACCTTCAAACACCATGAAGACCTCCAACATATTCTTCCTCTTGCAAGGAATCTGCATGATAATAAATATGTTAACCTAAAGTTGGTATCATAAAACAAAAATGTGTCTTAAAACCACGTAATATTTCGGAAATAACAATAATCATATTTTAACAATTATGTAGCAGTATGTTTTTACCTGAAGTGTCGTCACCAGCTTGAGCACCAGCAACGCCAATGCAGCAGTACAAGGACTGTTCATCGATCTTCAACTGTTCATATGCCAGGTATACATCCTCAATAGTGGCAGCTTCATATAGCATCGTCAAATCTTTGATGCAAGATATATCCTAAAGAGTACATGCAGAAAACGTAAGAAAAAAGTTATGCAAAGCATATCCACAGAAAGAACTGGAATTGTTCTGTTGAGGATCACAAACAGTATGGCAGACAGCTCCAGAAAAAGGGTTTGTCATCAACAAATTAAAAGTAATATTTTAAACGGGATATAAATTATTCAGTAATGTTATAGAATAGTTTATCCAGTCACGCAAAGTAATATTTTCTCGTACATTCCTACCGACAGAAGCAGCCTGCAAATGAGCTATCAACCCAAGCCAGTAAGCATTGGACTTGGTTTCAGCCTCGTGTTTCATCAGCAGGGTTCGTTTGGCCTGATCAATACAAAACCATACTTCAAGCATCAGATCCATAACTATTTAGATGCACATGTGATAGAATACAAAACCATACTTCAAGCATCAGTATAAATTTAATTAAGAAAACGAACCCGATCCCATTCACGTTCCGCTATCCTAATACTATGCAAGCCTCTGAGGACACACTTGCAAGCATCAACAACCCTATGTACCTGGATTACACTACATGTTAAAAAATTTATAAAAAAATAACTGTAACCAACATGAGATGCTACAATTAAACTGAACTAACGCACCTTGCCTGGTGTAGATGTTACTGAGATAACATACCACCCAAGATTTAACCTGTCGAATAGGTTTAACTCGAAAGATACGTCATACGTTGATGAAGCGAAAAGTGTACCACTTTTAGGGGGTCATTTAAGCCCTAAATCGTATTTATTTGATCAAATATTGCCCTAAATCGTTCCTTTTGTCATTTTAGGTACTTTGGAGAAGAAATCTGGAAAAGGAAGCATTTTGGACGTTTTTGGAGCATAAAAGTGAAGAAAATGACAAAGTCTCAAAATTATGCTGGAAAGTACCTTTGACGGCGTCAGGGATTGCCCTTGACGGCGTCATGGCTTGGCAAAAGAAGTGGATATGAAAATTACTCATGATAAGCCAGAGAATTTTACAATGGAAAGTCTGACGGCGTCACCCTTTGAAGTGATCAAGGTCGTCACGGTTTAAGCTAAAGAGGAACGGCGTCAAGCCCATTTCTGACGGCGTCAAGCCTTGATAGGCCAGAGCGGATTTTGGAGCACCAAAGAGGGACGGCGTCAAGAAGGCCATCCGGGAACCCTAGACACGGCGAGGTGACGGCGTCAAGATCTATAACGTGACGCCGTCAGCCCCTAAACTCTATATATAGTTTTGCAATATTTTGTCATTAGTGTGCAACTTTGTGAGGAGAAACCCTAAGACGAATTTCTGCCATTTTTAAGGGTTTTCATACCCTTGGATCTCCCATGTTTAATTGAAGATAAGTAATTGTTTAATCAATCAATATATCTATGTGTTGTTTGATTACATCTTGTTCTTGTCTTTTGATTAACATGCTAGGCTAGATTTATCTTGTGTTTGCTTAGATCTAATGAAACCTAACTATTGATTATTAGTTGCTAGTGTGTTATTAATTGTATTGGATGATTGTTTATCGATGTTAGGCTTAAGAAAACTGGCTAACTTCCTATTCGGTAATTTGCTTGAACGTCTTAAGAAACATGAACCAATGCGTACTAGGTTTTTATGGTTGTATTTAATGCATGAGCGAATTCTAGTGATCCCATGTTAGGAGCTTCCTAGCCGGCTCGACATAGGAGTGAAGTAGGAGCTTGTAGAGTTGGGGAAGTACATACGCCACCCCACGATTGATATTAAGGAATACACCCGTCATCCACGCAATTAATACACACTAATCAACCGATAAAAGATAGTTAGGGAGTAAGGAAATCTAAGTAAACACATTTCTCTCCACATAAGTTTCACAACCTTTTCATTTTCAGTTATTTTATTTTATTTGCATTCGTAGTAATTTGGGTTAGTTGACTAGCAACTAATTCCGCCCACTCCTTCAAACCCGAGATTTTACTTACTTTCATAAAAAAATATAAAAATACAAAAAAGAATCTTCCCTCACCCTTAGACCTACTAAAGTAGTTCTTCATACCTAACGAACACTATTCCCTGTGGAGAACGATCAATCCCCCGTACTTACCACTACACTATACTACATCGGTCAGGTACACTGCCTGGTGGGGTTGTAAGCCTCTTGAGATCCCTCGAGAGGTAAAACCTGTTGTAAGGTTGCAAAACCACGCATCAAGTTTTTGGTGCCGCTGCCGGGGAATAGTTATTGTTTAGGTTGAATTTTTATTTTATTAGGTCTACTCACTAGATTCCTTTCTAGTGAGATTTTTATTTTATTTTTCTAGGTTTTCTTTAGTCTATCTTTTTTCTTCGTTTCTTTGTTCGTAACCATTACCATCCGACATCATGGAAGGTGGTAATATCCTCGATCCCAACAACCCACCACCACAACAACACCCACCTCCTAGAGCCCGTACCTTAGGAGACTACTCCCGTCCTAGCCACCATGGCTATCGAAACACCATTGAGCTCACTCAAGGAGCCAATGTCACTCCCTTGCGATCCGACACCATCCGGTTGGTGCAAAGCGGATGCGCATTCCATGGACTTCGTTCCGAAGATCCTAATCAACATCTCAAGGACTTTCTCAAAATTGTTGATTCTATAGACCTTGATGTTGCCACTCGAGAGACGACCCGACTGCGTCTCTTTCAATTCTCTCTGCGGGACCAAGCTAGTCAATGGCTAGAGCGTCTACCCGCAGGATCCATCACCTCTTGGGATGATCTCACCACTCGTTTCCTTGCTCAATTTTTCCCACCGGGAAGAACTACCAAGCTAAGGAAGGATATCTTGATGTTTGAACAACGTCGAGGCGAAACCCTCTACGGGGCATGGATTCGATTCAAGGACTTACTCCAAAAAGTCCCTCATCATGGCATAAATCTCTGGCTTCAAATCCAAATCTTCTATGACCATGTTGATTACCACACCAAGCGTGCCATCGATCAAGCCGCCGGGGGCAGATTGCGCGACAAAAGCGCCGAGGAATCATGGGAAATCATTGATGAGCTTGCATCCGACGATGATGAATTGTGGCAAGTTTCCCACGATGTACGCTCGGCGGTCAAGACATATTCATCGCCCGATACAGCCAATCAAATCACTGAGGAAAGCGTTAGTGAACTTGAGAAAAGGGTTGCATATCTTATGGAAAAGCAAAAGAGACCCTTAAGTCCACAAAAAGCAATAATTAACTCGGTCTCAAGCGTTAAGAAAATACCATTATCCGAATCACCCCTTAGGGAAAATACTAAACCCTTCCATAAGCACGCTCAACCCAACTCACCACCTCAGGAACTTAGTCCAACATTCGAAGCTCGAATGAGAGAATACATGTCAAAACACTCCGAACGGTTGGCAAAATTTGAGGAAGCCGTCTACAAACAGAAGGAGGAAATGGAAGAGAAGATGGCGGAGATGATGAACCTTTTGAAAGAATACACAAATACAAAAGCTCCTAAAAAAGTGTTGGTGAGGAATGACGTTGAAGTTCCCAACACTAAATTTGTCAAGGCCATCTCCGTCGTCCAAGAGGGCGAAAATGATGGAAGAGGGAAATCCATAACTATGGAAGTTAACAAAATTGACCTCGTCCCACTTAATGATGGAAACACCAATGCCTGCAACTGCTATTCAGACAAAGGCAAGGAGGCGCCCTCTAAGGAGCGCCAATTGGTAGAACCGCCAAAGTCACAACAAGTGAGGCATTACTTGAAGCACGATATAAACAAGGAGACCATAAACGATTGGGTGAGAAACTATCGACGTACTCATCTACCCAACAAGGAGTCCAAGAGAATGGAACCGGATGATGAATCCGACACATTACCCGGAGGGCAATTGTATGAGTGCCTCATAAGACAAAAGTTAGTGGAAAAGCAGGAATTCTACGGGGTCTTCGAAATACCATGCAACATTGGAAAACTCAAGTATCTGGATGCGGTAGCTGACCAAGGTTCCGACGTAAATTTGATGCCTTTATCCGTTTATGTCCAGTTAACCGATGAATTGCCATCCATCACCCATACTAAACTCTCCTTTGCAAAACACTCTTATGAGTACCCGTTAGGAATTGCAGAAGATGTGTTGGTCAACGTTGCCGGATTCCTGTATCCGGTCAACTTCATGATTATTGAGAGGAATGATATGAATATGCCAATAATCTTTGGGGCACCCTTTCTCGCTACCACTAGGGCACAAATCGATTACGGAAATAGTGCCATCCTAATGAAGAAGGGGAAGAAAACGATAAACTTCCCAACGATCCCACGTCATATATGAGATGTTGCTCTACAAAAGAAGATGGAGGCGAACCCCAATATAATCCGTGGTAATGTTCGAGAGAAAATCCGTGCATGGGAGGCAAGGATTAAGAATTACAAGGAAAATGAGATTAGAGAATGTAAGGGCGGAAATAACGATTATATTGAGGCTGATAAGCAGACCAATAACCCCGCTGAATTTACAAAAGGAGACTCAGTGCTCCTAAGGCATTCAGAAACAAAAGCACCTACCGATGAACCAAGTCCCTGGTGGTACGGACCATTCACAATTAAAAGTCTACACCAAGATGGGGTAGTAAGCTTGACCAGCAAGGGAGGAGGTGAAGTGACTGCGAATGTCGGGCGATTGAGACACCACCACCTTGATAACAAGGATTATATCTATCAGGGATACGTCATTATGAATGATGGAATCACGTAATGTACGTGACTTTGAGTCTAGCTACAAGACTCGTTAATAAAGAAAAGCGCTTCTTGGGAGGCAACCCAAGCTTTATTTGCTTTGTGTGTTTATTTATTTGTTTGTTTGATTTAATTTGTTTCCGTATGTGTGTTTAATTTTTATTATTATTGATTCATGTTCAAAAGTAAATTGTGAAAATGCTTTATCTTGTTTTTAACTTCGTCTTAACTACATATAAAGGTATTTTGCAAAAGTTAAGTGTAAGGGAAATCCAAATCGGTTTATTAGAACAAATGAACATGAATCGTAATAATAATAAATTAACATACATATTAGTATTTGTTTGAGTCAAATGCTTGTATCGAGTCATAATGATGTTTTGCAGGAATTCCAGGAAGTAAGGTAGAGGTTTTTCCATAAATTTTCCGGAAACTTAACATGAGAATTCTGTCAGATCATTTCTGACGGCGTCAGGATTTACAACCTGACGGTGTCAGGTTTTAATTTTCAGAAATTTTTGAAAGTTTTGTTTTCATAAAAAGTTTTTATTAAATCTCTAACTTATAAACTCCAGGAATCTGCAAAATTATCATTCCACAAGCATTATATCCTTATATATAGATTTATCCCGCCGATGTTATGCAGGTTTTCGTGTTTGTTTTCTCAGGTTTAACAGGTTATTTTGGACAAGGAAATGTGTATGGAGTCAAGCTTTTGGCGATGCTTTAGTCTTGGAGCTTCTACATTCACTTGGAAGAAGATCTAACCGTGTTACTTTTTTATCCACCGAGCGAATCAGGGGAGTATTTGATTTCATTCTTTTACCTTATTTACTTTTACATTTGTTATTTGAACATTGGGGACAATGTTCATCTTAAGTGTAAGGGGGGGGGGTAAAAGTACGATACTTTAGAGAATGCTATTACGCTTGATTTTTGTTTGTTTAATGGTAGATGTGTAATAAAACTGAGAGAAATACTTGTTAGGGCAATTTTAGTGCCAAATTTAAAATTTTTTACAACATTTAGGAGTGAAACTTTGGTCTTAATGAGCATCTCATGGATAGGAGTTATATGACTAGCACAAAACCGTACCACTAAAAAATTTTCCACCCCCAAATATGTGAGGTTCGCCCCTAGAATTGGTAGGAAAAGCATTTATGCTATGATGTGTGTACCGGTAGCACTTAGATTCTAGAACTTGCGTTAGGACCATTCCGAGGCCACAAGTGAGACTACATTCGTGTAGTTAGATTTACTACATGATAAGAGGCATTAGGATTAACCCATTGTTTTAAACCTGTGTTTTTATTATAATTACTTTGGCTACATTGGTCAAGTAATTCTCCCACACCCTTTGCGTTGTACTCATTGTTAGTACACGATACCCCTAGTACACCCCTCAGAGCCTATCTTTTCGTTTCGACCTTTAAGCATTTTACTTAAAGGAAGAATTTGTTACACCCCACTTAAATGTACACCCAAATCGCCTTAGCCTACCTTGTATGCACTCATCTTTAGTGCATTATTGTGACAACATTTGTTTAAACCCCAAGTTAATTATCTAATTGATTACATGGTTGCTAAGTCGAGTCATATCCTTGTACATATTGTTTTGGGACGATTGGGACTCATGGGTAAAGTACTAGTGTAATGGAGTAATGGGGAAGAACATCGTTTATTACCCCCATATGTGCTAAATATTTTAAAAGTACTCCAAGTTTTTCAATTATCTTAATTCGAGTCATTAGAATAGTTATTTGTAAAGTTATGTAAAAGTTCAAGTGTAAGGGGAATGCAATGCCCCTATGATGTATTATTTTTGGATGGTAGGGCAAGAGTGTATGCAAAAAAAAAAAAAAAAAAAAAAAAAATCGAAAAAATCAAGAAAAATACAAAAAAAATGAGAAAAAGAAAAGTAGAAAAAACATACGGACTACCATCCCGTTTCATTTTATGTTTATTTTATCTTTTTGTTATTTTGTTTTTTAGCTTAAGTCGAGTCTAGTCTTGGCTTAGCAACGCCATATTGTACATGTAATTAATCAAGATCTTTAACTCGCCACCAGTAAAATATCCTTTATCCAACAAAACCGTGTTTATCATATCCCTACACCTCACGTTATAACCCATGTAAAAGCCCTCTTTGATAGTTAATCTTAGGTGCTTACGCCTAGTGGAGGAGGTTTTCGATCCTTTCCCAAGCCTATGGTAATCTATTTGCTATGACAGGTAGTGAGAGATATTATCCATTTTCATTTATGAGATTTATTTTGATGACACCTGAGAGATGTGAGTATCTAAACACTACTTGTGAGGTGCTAGTTTGTAATCTCCGTGCTTATTATGATTAAAGTGGAACGATTATTTGTTGTAATTACTTTTATATTAGCGTTAAATGACCCCTAACTTGTATTTTGATTAGAATAAAAGCGCATTTGCTTGAGGACAAGCAAATCTCAAGTGTAAGGGTATTTGATGAAGCGAAAAGTGTACCGCTTTTAGGGGGTCATTTAAGCCCTAAATCGTATTTATTTGATCAAATATTGCCCTAAATCGTTCCTTTTGTCATTTTAGGTACTTTGGAGAAGAAATCTGGAAAAGGAAGCATTTTGGACGTTTTTGGAGCATAAAAGTGAAGAAAACGACAAAGTCTCAAAATTATGCTGGAAAGTACCTTTGACGGCGTCAGGGATTGCCCTTGACGGCGTCATGGCTTGGCAAAAGAAGTGGATATGAAAATTACTCATGATAAGCCAGAGAATTTTACAATGGAAAGTCTGACGGCGTCACCCTTTGAAGTGATCAAGGTCGTCACGGTTTAAGCTAAAGAGGGACGGCGTCAAGCCCATTTCTGACGGCGTCAAGCCTTGATAGGCCAGAGCGGATTTTGGAGCACCAAAGAGGGACGGCGTCAAGAAGGCCATCCGGGAACCCTAGACATGGCGAGGTGACGGCGTCAAGATCTATAACGTGACGCCGTCAGCCCCTAAACTCTATATATAGTTTTGCAATATTTTGTCATTAGTGTGCAACTTTGTGAGGAGAAACCCTAAGACGAATTTCTGCCATTTTTAAGGGTTTTCATACCCTTGGATCTCCCATGTTTAATTGAAGATAAGTAATTGTTTAATCAATCAATATGTCTATGTGTTGTTTGATTACATCTTGTTCTTGTCTTTTGATTAACATGCTAGGCTAGATTTATCTTGTGTTTGCTTAGATCTAATGAAACCTAACTATTGATTATTAGTTGCTAGTGTGTTATTAATTGTATTGGATGATTGTTTATCGATGTTAGGCTTAAGAAAACTGGCTAACTTCCTATTCGGTAATTTGCTTGAACGTCTTAAGAAACATGAACCAATGCGTACTAGGTTTTTATGGTTGTATTTAATGCATGAGCGAATTCTAGTGATCCCATGTTAGGAGCTTCCTAGCCGGCTCGACATAGGAGTGAAGTAGGAGCTTGTAGAGTTGGGGAAGTACGTACGCCACCCCACGATTGATATTAAGGAATACACCCGTCATCCACGCAATTAATACACACTAATCAACCGGTAAAAGATAGTTAGGGAGTAAGGAAATCTAAGTAAACACATTTCTCTCCACATAAGTTTCACAACCTTTTCATTTTCAGTTATTTTATTTTATTTGCATTCGTAGTAATTTGGGTTAGTTGACTAGCAACTAATTCCGCCCACTCCTTCAAACCCGAGATTTTACTTGCTTTCATAAAAAAATATAAAAATACAAAAAAGAATCTTCCCTCACCCTTAGACCTACTAAAGTAGTTCTTCATACCTAACGAACACTATTCCCTGTGGAGAACGATCAATCCCCCGTACTTACCACTACACTATACTACATCGGTCAGGTACACTGCCTGGTGGGGTTGTAAGCCTCTTGAGATCCCTCGAGAGGTAAAACCTGTTGTAAGGTTGCAAAACCACGCATCATACGTTAAGCCTTGAGAGTCTCTGACTTCAGTGAAAAGCCTAGAATACATTAAACCACGGATTCATTAAAATTTAACCAATAATAACAGCTGCCAAATTCACATACAGAACATTCTATAAGACTAGGCACTCGTTTTTTGAAATGATATACAAAAGACTAAGGTTTAGTAGCAGAAACAGTTTTTATGTAATAAAAGAGGAAGGTCACTCAATGCAGCAATAGCATTACAATAGACATACCTGGAATTTATTATCTCTGCCAACAGCCCCACTGCAATTGCAAAGTATATTGGGTGATTCCGGGATCTTCTTTGCAGGTCAATATTGTTGTTCTCCGCCTTCACTAGCTGTCCTGTAGTTTCTGGTTGTGCACCTACACAACAAATTAAACTTTAGTAAGTTTCAGTTTAACCCTTGTGGACTTGACAGATTTCAGCTATGTCCCTTGGAGTTTGTAAGAAGTCGAGCATTGTAATTGCACACCAAACTTTAGTTTGAAATGGTATCAAACTGGACCAATTATATGATGATGCTTACCATTATTAGCTGACACATTACAGATCATTAGGAGACGGTCGAAAGAGGATTGGGGTATAACTCAGTGCTCTTTCTGCACCACTTGTTGGTTTAACTGTGCCTAAATAATCCATCACGCAAGACTCAATATCCTCTTCAGAAAAATCGCCAACAATGCTCACCTATTAGAAAGAGAAAGTTCAGCATCAATATGGAATGAAAAACTAGAGTTCATATATATAAACATAAAACTAAAAAAAACGAACCTCCATATTATCACTGACAAACAGATTCATGCCTGTGGTGGGTGAACAATGCAACATCAGGAACTAATCTACTTATAGATGAATAGGATGTATATTTCAGAACAAAGCTATTACAGTTTCCAGGAATATAACATATTGACATCCCATTCCATTACATCTTTAGCCATAATTTAACAATATTGATGCGCAGAAAAAAAGTTCACAAAACGTTAGCAAAGCAAACAGCCATTACTCTTAAACCAGTATGATAAGTTTAATAATTATGAATTCTATCAAAGCTGTTTACCATAGATCCAAAAGCAAATAATCAAAATACACATAACAACTAATTAAAAAGTATAAAGATAAAACCCTAGATTTGAAAGCCAATACGATTTCAAAAACTAAGATCCAAACCTTAGATCCAAAATGGTGCGCCTGAGATGATGGATGATGAAAGATGGCAGCAGGGTATGGCGGCGTGCGTCCGAGATGGGACAGGATCAGATGGTATTGGTGTTGAATGGAAAATGGAAAAGAAAATTGAGAGGATAAGGAGAGATGGGCGGGTAGTTAGCAAAAAAAAAATGGAGAAATAAGAGGGAAAGTTTGGGGTTTTGATTTTGGGGAAAAATTGTAAGAGGGAAGAATGAGAGGGAGAAGGAAGAGCCAAAAAAAATATATCTAAATTTTATTTTAGCCTCACATTTTTTATATAATTTTGTTTATAAGAACTAGTTAAAATTAATATTTATATAGATATAGATTATGTCAAACAAATTTGTACCAAAGTGTATTCCTACATTTATAAAAAAGTGTTCGGAAAACTAGATTTATTTGGAATGACTTGTCTTTTAAACCATTATGATTGAATTATAAGATAATATTTGAATTCAGCTCGAAAAACTGATACATTCATAAATAAATACATTTAGTGTAGTTACATATAAACCCTAAAAATATCCATGAACCCGTAAAGGTAATCTGATGGTCTACGTGGTGTGTAAAGTAGAGTGCGTTGATTGGCTATATGCCTATATGCAACTTTCTTGTTATTATCTTGAATGGAAGTGGTGTGTATAGTATAGTGGATTGACGATTGCTATAGGCACCACGACTTATTATATATGGTAAGAACGTAATAGTCGTTTCTTTAAAAGGGATGTCGCGCTCGATGAAGCAACTGATTGATGTCATTATCCCGATTACACGTCTTAAATTGTCAACACTCAAAATGAAAGCCATCGGTGAATACTAAAGATGTTATGAACGTCTGAAACTTGAATTCTGCTCGAGTTCCCATGTCACGGGGGTATAAACCGAGGTTTCGTGCGTGAACCCCTAAGTGTTACACATACTAACAACGATACAAATATATGTAGGTCGTACAATTACTAACAACGATACAAATATATGTAGGTCTTAAAAACAAGTGTAGTACATTACAATATATAGAACCGTATATTCTGTCGATAATCCATTTTCGTCTGTTTTTGTCAGTTTTTATCTGTTTTTGTCCGTTTTTATACGTTTTCGTCCGTTTTTTATGTTTTCGTCCGTTTTTATACATTTTCGTCCCTTTTATACGTTTTTGTCCATTTTTTACGTTTTCGTCCGTTTTTTTACGTTTTCATCCATTTTAGTCCATTTTTTTACGTTTTTATATGTTTTCATCCGTTTTCGTCCGTTTGTATACGATTTCATCCGTATTTTTATGTTTTCATCAGTTTTTGTCTGTTATATTTTAATGTTTTTATACGTTTTCATCCGTTTTAGTCCATTTTTTTACGTTTACGTCCATTTTTATACGTTTTCGTTCGTTTTTACGTTTTCGTCCGTTTTGATACGTTTTTATCTGATTTTAAACGTTTTCTTCCGTTTTTATAAGTTTTCGTCCGTTTTTAAACGTTTTAGTATGTTTTAATCTATTTTCATACATTTTAGTCTTAGCTATGATGTCCATGTATTAGGGACTGAGTTGTGATTCAAATTCAATCACTAACAAATTTCCCTCCAAACTTTTTTTATTGCGCAAACATATTTGTAACTGAATTTTAGTCTTAGGTATGATGTCCATGTAATAGGGACGCAGCTGTGACTGAAATTCAGTCACTAAAAAATTTCCCTCCAAACCTTTTTATTGTGTAGACATATTTGTAACTGAAACTTAGTCTTAGCTATGATTTCCATGTATTAGGGACCGAACTGTGACTATAATTCAGTCACTAACAAATTTTTCGTGAAAATTTTTTATTGCGCAAATATATTTGTAACTAAAATTTAGTCTTAGATATGATGTACATGTACTAGGGACTGAATTGTCACCCTTATTCAGTCACTAACAAATTTGCCTCTAAATTTTTTCCCGTACAGGCATATTAGTAACTAAAATTTAGTCTCAGATATGGGGTCACTGATTCGAGGACTGATTTTTAGTCACCACAATCAGTCAATAAAAGGTCAGTCCTTAAAAGTATCAGTAACTGATGTTTCAGTTACCGATGCTATGTATCAGCGACTGATATCAGTCCCTAGAAATTCAGTCTCTGAAAGCCTGTTTTTTTGTAGTGTGAAAGATGTATAAAGATGGAAGAAATTGATTTATAGGTAGCTGAAAGCTTGTAAGAGCACACGGTGTGTTCACTCCAAAGCTGCGTTAATGCTTAACGCAGGTGAGTTAAAGCCGCGTTACTTACACCGCCCCCTGCGTTAAATAGGTGCGTTAAGTGCTGCTTTTGCAGCTTAATGTGGCGTTAAGGGTAGAATCAATAAAAAAAATCATTTTACCCCCTACCAACGTTTAACTAGCCGTTGGATTTAAAAAAAAAATGCAATTTTGGCCCTCCAACGTTTATAAACGGCTAGTTGCATTAAAAAAAATCAAAACCTTTTTCCCACCGCTATAAATACCAACGATTACAAGCCAATTTCACACACTCCATACACTATTAATAAAAAAAATAAAATACACAAATGCCATGGCTTGGCTTGTCGTCTGCCACATTCCGTCAAACAAATGCAAGTGTGGGAAACGGTGTGCACTTTTTATTAATAAATCAGATTACAACGAATATCAATAACAGTAAATAACAAAAAAATAAACAACAGACAGAATGGGGTAGAAGCAGAAGACAGACACCATGAACAATAAATAAATAAAGCAATAAACGGTCGTGGCACGAGGCTCGTGTAAACACGATTCCCTTAAAAAAGATTCGCCGTCTGTTTCCCGGGGTACAACGTACAAAGCTGTTGTACAGCGGGACCAAACAACTTGCCTGAAAAATCACTGAAGCGAAGGTAGTTTCTGATCGAAGATAATTGCTGGAATACGTTTTCTGGAGTTGCGTTTTTCTGTTTTGTCAACCGAATGAGACTTCGGTTATATTTATAGTGAAAACCTATCTTGTTCACCAAGATTAAATCACTGTTAAATATATCTGATATATGCAAATCTGTTTCCTTCTAAAAACGATTTCAATATCTTCCATTTATTTAAACCTGTGGAAACCGTAGAAGGGGGTGAATACGTTTCCATTTAAATCTTAAAATCTTTTTGTATCAAACACCCGATCAAGTGTGACGCAATATGAAAAGTGTCAACTGTGGTCATATAACATCTAGAGATGAATATAGTAAGCTACGACACAAGCACAATCAAACCATGACACATACTTAATCAACATAACATAAGCAACTAGCCACACAAATATAAATGCAATGCAAATATAAATATAATGCAATAAAGAATGAAATGAAAGTAAAGAGATAAGTAAGAAGGCGCAAACCGGACACGGTGATTTATAGTGGTTCGGTCACGAAGCTCCTCTTCGCCCTACTCCACTCCCCGAGTACCCAACTCGAGAGTTACTTCACTAATCAACAAACTCCCTTCAGGCGGAGAAAACCGTACACGTCGCTTAACTTATTTTCCGACACTAAGCTAGATGTCGAGTGCTAATCTTAGCTAGCACCAATCTACCACGATCTACACCATACACGTCGCTTATCCTATTTCCGACACTAAGCTAGATGTCGAGTGCTAATCTTAGCTAGCACCAATCTACCACGATCTACCCGATCTACCCTTGATCCACATGATCAATCACACAAGCCCAATGGCTTCAAGAGATCTTCACTATCTCTTAAGATCACAATGATCTTGACTCACTCTCTCACAAAAGAAAAATAATCTTGATGTATGCTATGATACAATCAAGAGTCTAACAAATGTTACAAGACCTAACAACTCCAACTCTTGTATCTTCTTGGATACCTTGAGTTCTTCTCTTGTAAATGAAGAGGAATGATAACACTTTGTATCTACTTGGATACTTTGTGTTCTTCTCTTGCTAATCAAGAGGGATGACAACACTTTGTATCTACTTGGATACTTTGTGTTCTTCTCTTGCTAATCAAGAGGGATGACAACACTTTGTATCTACTTGGATACTTTGTGTTCTTCTCTTGCTAATCAAGAGGAATGAAGAGGATCACTTGAGTGGATGATTGGATCACTCTTAAACAACCTAAGACTCTCCAAATGATCAAAGAAAGTCATCTAAGTGAGGAGGGATTAGACCAGAGAAAAAGGACTTAAAAAATCAAGTTGGAAGTGTGAAATGGTCCACTATTTATAGGCAAAGAAAAATCTAGCCGTTACGTACGGACGGCTCTGTTAAATACCCGATGGCTCCGTTAAATTTAATGGAGCCGTCCCTATTTAAAGGTGCCGTGGACGCTCCTTCGTTTGTCTTTAGTGGGGAAGGTTTATTTGGGAAAGTTAGGAGCTGTTTTGGGGGGAAATTTGACTGTTGGGATTTTCAAGCATATTTTTCAAAATAAAACATTTCTTTTTAATTCAAAAATAATTTGTGAAATATATTTTTGAAAAAATGTTTTGTCACATTAAAAATGTGAAGTTTAGAAAAATAAAATCCTTTGATCATTTGTCAAGTAGTAGATTTGTTTGTCCATACCTTGAGTGATTTATGTCGGGATAGAAATCTACGACTTCGTTGAAGCATACTTGAGACGTCGGGAGGTGTTGATGTAAGTATGCATTGATGTTTTGTGTTTACAAGTAACTTGCACATTTTACGTTATGTATTACAAGTTACATGTTTGTCATTATTAAAACCGAAGAAACCGTTTAGTTTAAATATCGTAATATTTGCACTAACAATCTCCCCCTTTTTGATGATGACAAATATGTAAACCGTAACACATAGTAAAATGTAAAAGTTACCTATTTACACTCCCCTTCTCCCCCTTTTGTCAAATCAAAAAGGTAGTTTCCTCGAGCGCTCCCTTGAATTTACTCCCTACTCCCCCTTATTGCACTACTATCCTTTCTCCCCCGAAAGGCGAGCTTGCATCATCCTAGTGAAGCCTTCTATCAACACTTGTGAAAATGACTCCATGCTATGTATTCAAATACTCCCGAGCTCCCCCTAGCTCAATGATCCCCTATGGTGACTTAATCCCCTTGTTTATTTACCTTAGTATCTAGCGGATCCATGGATCAAATTCTTACAAAGGCTTTTCCTACATCAAGGGTTAGCTTCGTGCAGCATAATATATAACAGTATAGGAGCAACATTATAGGGATAGAATACACATAGCAAGACATGCATGGGTTAAACTATGTTAACACGTAAGTGTCACAACCCGACCGAAAACCTAAGGTGTAATTGTTCACTCAATCACACTAATCAAGAATGAGATTCGTTCATTGACTGACGCACTAAATGACTTATTCCAAGTTGTCATTGGGAGGAAAGTTCTAACAAACCTTTTGAACAACATAATCATCTACCTAAGAAGATTGATGTTAAGGATAGTTTGTTGATAAGACATACTCTAAATGATTACTATTATGACAAGTCGTGCCATAAAGTAGACTCGATATAGGTTATACCTAAATGATTCCATAAGGTGGGAGAGTGTTGGTTGTGGTGACAACAAGGACAACTTAGGTTATGTGGTTGTAGGGGATAAATAATGGGATGACCCATTAGTGGTTGTGGTGATAGTGATAGTGATAAGGATGATGTGTTAGTGCCAAGTGCAAAAGGTGATGTAGGTGACAAGGTTAGTGTGAGAGCTAAAGGTTGTGGTGATGGTGATGGTGATAAGGATGATGTGTTGGTGCCAAGTCCAGAGAGGTTTGATGGTGATAGGGTTAGTGTGATAGCTAAAGGTTGTGGTGGACTTGGTGGAGGTAAGGGTTGTAGGAATACTAAAAGTGGAGGATGATGATGATGTTGGTTTTGCCCTTTGAGGAAAGGTGGGAAAGGATGGTTTAGGTTAATATATCGTTTGCACTGACAATGAGATGCATGATATATTTCAAAAGGGAAAAAGAAAAGGTGCATGTGATCCTAACAGGATTGTTGGTGGATATCTCTAACGGGGTTAAGGTAACGAAGTTCTAGGTTTCTAGGTTGGATGATCCTAGTTGTGTGTTAGAGATAATTTGGTGCATGAAGGGTTTCGTGTGTTTGTGAGGATTAAAGGTTGTTGAACTAACTGTCACTCATCCAAAGTGAGAAGTAGTTGTAAGGTTTGAGTGTGATGAGTTGAAGGTTATAAGGTTTGAGTGTGATAATCTATGGGTTGAAGGTTCTTAGACTAACTATCATTGTCAAGAGTGAAGTGTAGCTAAAAGGTTTGAGTGGGATTGATATAAGGGTTGAAGGTTGTAAGGTTTGAGTGTGATGATCGATGAGTTGAAGGTTGTAAGGTTTGATTGTGATGATCTATGGGTTAAGGTTCTTAGACTAACTATCACTGTCAAGAGTGAAGTGTAGCTATAAGGGTTGAGTGTGATGAAGAAAGATGTTAATGTGAGGTTTGAAGATGAGATGCAAGATAAGCTTGCAGTAGTGAGGCCTTATATAGGCAAGGGTTGTGGGATTCAAACTAAAGGTTGGTGGTTGAGTCCTATGGTGTAGTGAGGGAATCCTAGGGTGTATGTGAGTTTGCAAAATTTTGCAGATTTGAGGTTAGGGATGCAGGGATCTAAAGGAAACAGTGAAAATTCGTCAAACATAAGCACGGTACCACTAAATACCACACGGTACCGTTAAATTTAACGGTACCGTGGCCTATTTAACGATACCGTGACCTGGAAGTCACGAATTTTCCTGTGCAGCCTAGTTCTGGGCAGCTAAAGGGAAGTTTCCTAGGGAATAAGAACCACATTAATGTGTTCTTGAGAGTGTTTGGTGAAAGGCTATATGAGTGTGTTTTCGCTCCCCCTTAATCTATGACCATCCGGACAAGATGCAAAAGATAAAGAGGAAAACAAACGTTGACGGAAGCGATGAGCTTAGTAACGTCATGACAAGTGGTGGATAGCATACGATAAACTTCACCTTTGAAGTCACGTAGCTCTTCTCAATCATTTTGAATATTCATAGAATATTTATATGATGAGGCATGTGATTACTTAGAGATATCCAAAGAGTTAAGAAGATAAAATCTTCAGGGTTGTGAGGTAGGTGATAAGGTTATAGGGTTATCTATGTTGATGAAGGAGGGTTATCTCAACGTATCCTAATGGTTCTTCGTTTGAAGTGTGTGGGAGATGAGTGGGATGCGGAAGCATTGGTAGTGTTTAGTACCATGCGGAAGTGAAAGTGAAGAAGGCTTAGGAATCAGAGGATAGATACAATCTATTCTGATAGGATACGGTTCTGGTTCATGACTACATCGAGTGGGTTTCGATAGTGGTTTTGAAACAGTGAGAATAAACTGTCTCAGCAGACAACGGTCCGACGGTACCGTTAAAATTAGCGGTACTGTCCCCTATTAAAGGGTACCGTGACCTGCTGAGGTCAGTTTTGACCCAGAATTAGATTTCTGACAAAGAAATTTCACATATGTTGTGATTTTTCTGGACCTTAGATTAAAAGAATTTATACCGAATAAATTCCTTTATGAATGAATCCAGCGGGATTAGTTGAACGTTGATCGAGAGCGAGAAATGACATTTAATTGCATTTCGCAAATTAAATATACTTTAATTATTTCGGATGAAATATTTAAGTTGTCATTGGAATTTAAGAGGATTTCACGAATAAATCTCGCTGATTTAGTGAGACTCTTCGAAACGAGGAAAGAATTTATACCTAATAAATTCTTTGAACGGTACTGGACGAGAAGAGATGACTTTTATATTTTCGAGAAAATACATAGGTAGTCATTAGAGCAATGTGAAAGATGACTTAATATTTCCAGTGAAATATTTAAATAGTCATAAGAGGGGTACGAGGGATGAATTTAATATTTCCAGTGAAATATTTAAATAGTCATAAGATTTATGGAAAATGTTCCATCATTTCTAGACCTAGACGAAGATGGTTAGGGGATTCTCGGTTGAGATGTTTGGTTGATTTACGGATTTTGATGTGCTTCGCACACGAGTGTTTCATGGGGTTTTGAAAGACGTAAGGTTAAGCCTATGGTGCTGATTCGCAGCAGGGTTTGGGATGTCAAGACGTGTATAATCACACGAGGATGAAAGGAACTACTAATCACTTATATAGCAACTCGTGAGTCCTTTGTCACCCGAGGGTTGATGTTAGCTTTTAGCTTTGGGATGAGCGTCTTAACATACGTTGTTAAAAGGCTTGAGTATGATGTTTCGGATATGACATTTAACAATTGCGATCGCAAGTTAAACTTACTTGAATATTTCGGATGAAATATTTAAGTTGTCAATCCTACTCCGAGTTCTACTAGGTTTGTATCTAACCTTCCCATGACAAACGGGTGTATTACTTGGAAGAAGGCGAAGTGATGACTGAGGAATTAGAACAACTTCGCGACTACTCTAACTTATAGGTTTTGACACTAGTGTATGACTCTATGATTTCAAGGGTTCATAGTGATGGGTGTTAGGATCTCTGAGAAATAAAGTTTTCTCATTGCTGCCGATAGTGAAGCTGGTTCCTGCTGATAGTTATTCATTGCTGCTGCAGTTGGTTCCTGCCGATAGTTTATTTTTCGTTTCTGTTGATAGTAGTTATTTCTGCGGGTTTAAGTAATTGTTATCCCGTATGTTTAGAAAGTATGTTAGATTTATTTTTAGAAGAGATCATGTTTATCTCTTCACACGTTTTCTTGTATGACGGGTTAGGGTTAGGGTTTCTTATCATTATAAAAGAAACATCCCGTCTATGAGTTTAATACATCTTTTATGACATTACAATATTCAATAACACAATGTCTTAGTTCATAACCGATCCATAGAGGATCATTGTCTTCTTAGATATTTTCTTCTTTACATTCTTATTGTTTAGTTTTCGCATAAACACAAGTCTTACTCCTAGAGATTCTCGTTTTACCAAGCTCTATCAAGCTAGAAGCACTCGATCCTACAATGGGCATACCTAATTCCTAATGTGTGAAAAGAGCATAGTGTGGGTGCAAACTTTACAAGCAAATCATGTAAAATGCACATAAGGAATAAATGCAACCATCATGCAAAACATGATAATCATTTAGCATTTAAGATCATGAAGACATTTAATCATGTCTTATGAGAACATGTTATCATATTGAAACAAGTATGTGGGATGCAAGCAATCTAGGTTTGCTAAGGCAGATCCTAATTACTACTTGTTTAAAATGAAATCCTAACGGGAGATAAAATTCACCGATGTAAACTATCTCTAGTCAAATGTAGGAATGAAAATTTTTCAAGTTGGAGAATGAGTATGAGACTATCACTAGTGGTGCTCAATTAAGGCTAAACACGACCATTTTTACGGGTTATACACGAACCCAACTTCTCTCCTGGAAGCAATTCAACCGTTAGGTCAAATTGAATTTCTAGTGCGATAGGTTCTTCAGTAGTCATTCTCATGTTAGAAGAATTCAAATTCCTATATTTGCCTATCGAAGTATAGCAAAGATGATGTTATCTTGTTTTGCTTATACATGGCCTAATATGACTCAATTAACCATACTTTGAAAGTTGGTTAAGAAAATGACATGTCTTACACAACTCCTAACAAAGGCAAGCGAAATGTTTTAATTTCGTGTTTGAGATTTAAAGGTTATTTGATGGAGATGGTGTATTTTAGGATCTCTTGGACAACATCTTTGTTTGTTGAGTTGTTACATGTTATTTTAACAAGATTTGGTTTCCTAGAACCAAGAGACACTCTAATGTGATACAATGTAGAATCTACTACATTGTGTGTGTTTCAACAAATGCTCCTTTGCATATCTTGAGTGAGAATCTAGTAAAGGTTATTTACCTCAATAGATCTTGTGAGCATTTTATTTGAAATGAGACATACTGTTTATTTCAACAAGTATGCTTTTCTAAGAGTAAACTTATCACTCTTAAGAATGCTTTGTGAAACAAGTATTTTAGTGTATGACCAATTTTACTTGTTTATGCAATGACACATGTCGTATTAGGTTATTATTCAACTCTAATATCCTATATTTGTTAACAGTATGCAATGTATTCTCTTGTAACATAACCATTCATGTCACAAAGAAAATAAGATGCATATGATATAGGTTATCCTTTGTCAATCTTTTGATAAGAGAAATACATGTGATATTCTCAAAGATTGATGACTTACATATATTATGTATGACACTTTTACTAGACATGTGACTTTGAGTGTTGAGTTGTTCATGAGCAAAGTTTACATATGTTGTTTGTTTGCTCTTGTTTGGTTTTTCGGAAATGACACATTTACTAATTGCATTGCAATGTAAATTACTTGTATATTTCGGATGAAACATCCAAGTTGTCAATCCAACTTGGTTGTGTATTTTATGTATCTTTTAAACATGTTAGTTTAAAGTTTGGAACACAACCTTTGGACAAGAAGACTTAACATGGCATCTTCAACACAAGTGTGAGTTATGATCCGATGCATATTATTTTCGTCTTGAGAGGACGCCATTATTTTCATAACAATCGAGTGTGATTGAGTATGTAGATTCAAGATAATATGTTTCATCATGTTTTGATGTTATCTTGAAGCTAAACAAATAATGACTCCAATTTCATGTCCACACTCGAAAACTTGTCAATTAGATTCGATGATGATATCAATCATAATTTGAATAATGAATTGATATGTACTCGAGATCTTTCTTGACCCTCACAATCACTCCTTTTTAAAAAGAAAAAAAATTTTAAGGAGTGTGTTCCATTTATTCTAACACTAGTTGTATGTGTGAGGTTAATGACATGTTAAGTTACTTACTTTGATATTGTCATTTATTTTTATTTGAAAAAAAAACTATTTATATTATTAAGTATAATATTCTTAGTTTTTCGACACCTCATTGGTATAAAAATAATTATCTTAACTATTTTTATACAACATACGTAAAATACTAAATGTTTAAAACATTTTGTATGTGTGTTAGATCAATGCAAGTTTAATACATTTTCCTTTACTTAAGTACTAATGTATTAAAATGACCTTTTATCTTGTTTAGACAACCCATTGTCAACAAGACAAAATGATGTAATGTTTTAGAGATCATGTTACGGATTTTATGAAAGTGTTAAGTATTTTGGGGTGATATACTTTTTACACTTAAACCTTTGGAAAAATAATTGTGTAAGACAATATCTTTCGACACACATGATCTACCAACTTAGTTTCTATTCCTAAGAAAGTTACTACACCATTTTAAGAACTTGCAACAAATGCAAGACAAATGGTTGATGCCTATATGCAATGCAAACTAATTACTTAATATAGTGGAAGTGATTTAGCATGAGCCTTATAAATGCATAAACCGAAAAACTATAATAAGCAAATAGCAATTTAGCTTAACACACAAAAATACTTATCGTCATTTTGTGTATTAGGTATAACAATGTATACTAAGCTTGATTTTATTTGACAATGAATTGGTTTCCTCCCCATTTCAAAGATTTTTGTTGAGCACTTTGAAAACATGTCAAGGTTTAAAGGTTGAATCGCCCTTTTTAAGTTTGACCAAAAATTTACGCAAACTGCATGACCAGAAGACCTTTAGTTGAAAATCAAGGACTTTAACATGCTTTCATTTAGAATTAATTCATAAAAATATTTCTCAAATGAAAGTAGACTCAACATTGTTTAAAATGATGGGCGACATGACTCGTACAGACTCATGGTTGATTTTATATGGATTTTTGAAAATGAACCAAAAATGAAGAACAGACAATCAGATGCACGGCTGATGAGTGGCCTTTTACTCATCATTTTAGACCCGAAAAACCCCACAAAAACGACCAAAAACACCCAAATGGACCATATAATGTTACGAATATCCTTGGATTGTGTTTTATGTGTTGCAGGTACAAAAGGATTGAAAACGGGGCAAATACGGACAAAACCGAGCTTGATTTGGAAAAGAGCCGAAAACCGAAGACGGAAAAGACAAATTTTATTTGGATTTTTATTCGAGCTCAAAAATCTCACAATGGCCCTTGGATTATTCTCACTTGGCAAAAATTGTCCCTTGTTTAACTTTGCCAAAATGTCAGATTTGGTCCCTACACTTTCCTAATGTACACCTTTAGTCCCTAAAATTAAACTTTATTACTACCAAAACAAAACAACAACCGGACCAAACTTAACCCATTCATACCCAACCGGACACAACCTTTACAACCCACCTTACTAAAAACCATAGCCAACAACTAAAACCCAAAGCCCACCTTAAATTAAACTACCGGCCCACCATAACCCAACATAAGCCCACGCCATACTAAACCCGACCCATCCCACTAATAACTAAATACGGGATAAATAAGAGGGTCAAACCCCTCTTTGTTGGTCAATGTTTCAATTAAACCAAAATCCCAACCCTAATTCACTATTGCACCTTCTTCTCCTTCCCTAAACACCCGCCTCTAATCAACCCATCCCACCTCACACAACCAGCCAAAGTAGTCACATGGGTGTGTCCATGGTCCCCTCCATCCACCTCATCGATCCGAGGCACCAATAAGAGATCAACGGTTCAAGATTTATGATGTGGTGACCAAGAAACGATCCAAGGGCTAGAAAAGAAGCACAAAGGCATCAAAGGGAACACTCTCACACTGAAAACACACAAGAGAACTAGGGTTTTCTTATTTTTTCATATAAATAGGTTGTAGCAGTCGAGTAGTTTTCTTTTTTCTCTAGGTTTTATTTTAGCTTTTTTTTAAGGTACTCTGTATTATTTTTTTTTAGATGTAATTTACTCTTGTTTAATTTAAGTTTATTGTTATTCGGCTTATTATTTCATTGCTTATCTTTGCTTAGTTGCTTTTCTTTGTTTATTTTTTGTTTTAAATTTCTGCGGGTTCAGTTTATGTGGATGAATCTTTGGCCTTAGTTGTTTGTGTTTATTGTTTATCGTTTGAGTTTGTGTTTGTGTTTATCGTTTATTAGTTGTTTGTTTATGTTGGATTCGAACCTAGGATGTTGCTTTGTGTGTTTGAGTTTAAAAAAAAAAAAAAAACCTTCCTGCTATTGCTATTGAAAGCTTTTAAAAAGAAAATATTAAGTTAAAACGTTAGTTTCAAAATTAGTTTGCTTGTGATATCAAATTAGTTGTTTATCAAAATTAGTTTGCTTGTGATAGAAAATATTAAGAACATTTTTAGTTAAAAAAAAAACTTGTTAAAGGGAAATCAAAAGAAAGAAAAAAATAAAAAAATAAAAAAAATAATAATAATAATAAAGCACAAAAGGTCCACGCCTGGGGTTCGAACCCAGGTCAGTAGACTCACATACACAGGCAACCTTACCATTGCACTAACTCCTCTTCTTTGTTAAGCTTTACAAAATTTTAGTTAAAACCATTTTATTTTTATTTTTTTCTTTTTAGCTTATTGTGAGCTTTTGCTTATATGCGGCTTATTTGAAAAAGCACTTTCACCTTTCATATTTTTTATAGCTTTATTTAAGTCTAAAGTATTTTAGTAAAAATTTTCAGAATTTTATTTTTCCATTTAGTATTTTTAATCAATTATCTTCTTAAAAATAGTTTTTAATTTATAAAAAATTATTAAAAAGTCAAAAAAATATTTTTCTTTTTTTCAAAATTTTCTTTTTATATTTAGGACTTAGGAAAATTATTTTGGTACTCGTAGGGTTAATTTTTCAAATATTTTACGTTTTTACTCGTTCGTAGTTTATTGTTTACGTTATTTAATTTTCGTTTTAATAGATTGAATTTATTAATTTTCGTTTTATTTAAAAACCAAAACAAAATCTCGTCTTTTCAAGCACTTTAATTACGAACCGAAAACGATATTCTCAATTTCACGCCTCGCAGGGAGAACGACCCGGGTACACGCTTATCCGGTTATTACAATTGGTTGTTTTTGCGTTAATGATTTCAAGTTGACTTTTCTTCGTGAGAGGTTTGACTTGTGATTACTTTGACCCGAATTCGACCCGACATCAATTTTTGGCGCCGTTGCCGGGGATCGAACCCGGGTCACCCGCGTGACAGGCGGGAATACTTACCACTATACTTGTAAATATCGTCACGGTTTGACGATTAGTGACTTGAAGAACCTTCCTCGTGAAGTTTCGTAAATATCTTGTAAATATTTTTTATCCAAAAATCCAAAAAAATTAAAAAATCCAAAAAACCCAAAAATATTCTTCTTTCTTAATGTTCTTGGTGCATGCGCACACGTTCTTCTTCGTCATCGAGTCCCTTTCTTGAACTCGTCGCAATTCCGCGAAGACGTAATCGTAGACGTGCTGCCTCATTAGTCGAACCCGAGATTCGTACTAATCCCGATCCTCCCATTGATATAATGGCGGAGAATCGCACCATGCTTGAGCTTCTCCAAGCACACACCGAGGGTTATGGAGATGCTATTGTTGTTCCCCCGATCGTTGCCGATAATTTCGAACTTAAACCGGCATTACTATCCTTAGTAACGTCGAATCAATTTTACGGTTTCGAGAGGGATGACCCTCATTCCCACATTCGATGGTTTAACAAAATTTCATCTACCGTCAAATGTAGGAATGTTCCTCAAGAAGCAATCAAATTGCTTCTCTTTCCTTTCTCTCTCGAGGGGGCAGCCCGGACTTGGCTTGAAAAACAACCCCCTCGTTCTATCTTAACATGGGAAGATTTGGTGTCAAAATTTGTGAATGAATTCTTTCCCCCTTCCAGAACCACAAGTCTAAAAAATGAAATTACCAAATTCACTCAAAAATTTGATGAATCATTTAGTGAAGCGTGGGATCGTTTCAAAGAATTACTTCGCAAATGTCCTCACCACGGATTTTCTGAGTTGCATCAAATTGATACGTTTTACAATGGATTGAACCAAACTGACCAAGATTCTCTAAATGCCGCCTCCGGTGGTTATATATTGAATCGAACTACGCGTGATGCTTTGTCCATCATCGAGAACAAGTCAAAGGTTCGCACTTCACGAAGCAAGCCGGTTGTTTCTCAAGTGAATGTTTCACCTTCTACTTCACATTCGATGAGTACTTCTAGCACGGATGCTAAAATTGACAAGCTCACGGATGCAATTCAAGCTTTGGTTTTCTCTAATCAGAAAAATCCTTCTTCTTCTTCTAATATTTCTTCTACCCCACAAGCTTCTCCACCCGCTCAAGTCAAAGCGGTGGAAGAAAGTTGTGTTACTTGTGGTGGTCCTCATGCTTATTACAATTGTACCGCCACCGATGGCCGTTCTTTTGAAATCAATGCCGTAGCCGGGTCTTACAATCAAGGAGGTACTCAATACCGTCCTCAAGGTGACTCGAGCTATCGTGCTAGCTATCAAGCAGGACCACCCGGTTTTCCTCAAAACAATCAAAACCAAAGTAGAGGGCAAAATGTTCCATATCAAGCCCCTACTAACCAATACCCGACCCAAGGGGTCAATTACAATCAAGGGTATCAAGCTCAAAATTACCCAACCCTGATTGCTCCCTCTAATGATCTTTCAAATTACATTATGACAAATGAGGTGAAAATGAGGGCTATGCAAAATCAAATCACAAATTTGAAAAATGAATTTGAAAATTCAATGATTAAGCAGGGTAATGAGCTCAAAAGCAAAATTGATCAATCTCAAACGAAGATTGAAAGTATGTTTGATACCCTTATCAACCAATTTCACCAAGCTTCATCCTCGGGAACTCTCCCGGGTAATACAATTCCTAACCCAAAGGGTGAATTGAAAGCCATTACCACCCGAAGTGGTAAAGCTTATGAGGGACCCACGGTTCCAACTCCTACTTCTTCTTCTTCTACGAAAGTAGTTGACCGTGAGACCGAGGTGACAAAGGACAAGGTGCATTCCACAAGCCCACAAAGTACCGCACACGTCCAACCTTCGGTAGTCCCAACCCCAATTCCGGAACCCGATGTTCCGAAGTCTCAACCTAAACCTTCTATCCCATACCCATCTAGACTTAATGACCAAAAGCTCCGCGAAAAAGCTAGTATTCAAATGGAAAAATTCTTCCAAATCTTTCAAGAATTGCATTTCGATATAAGCTTCGCGGATGCTTTACTTCTGATGCCTAAGTTTGTTTCCACCATGAAGAGTTTATTGAGCAACAAGGAAAAATTAATTGAATTAGCAAAAACTCCGTTAAATGAACACTGCTCAGCGGTTCTCCTAAAAAAGCTTCCGGAAAAGCTTGGAGATCCCGGAAAATTCCTCATTCCATGTGAATTTCCGGGGATGGTTGAATGCTACGCCTTGGCCGATCTTGGTGCAAGCATCAACCTAATGCCGCTCTCTGTTTGGAAAAAACTTTCTCTGCCCGAATATACCCCCACTTGCATGACCCTCGAGCTTGCGGACCGGACCATAACCCGTCCACTTGGAATAGCCGAGGATGTCTTTGTCAAGGTTGGGAAATTCCATTTTCCCGCCGATTTCGTGGTGGTTGATTTTGATGCTGACCCCCGAGTTCCTCTAATTCTCGGAAGATCATTTTTGAGGACCGGGCGGGCTTTGATTGATGTGTACGGAGAAGAAATAACTCTAAGAGTTGATGATGACAAAGTCACGTTTCAAATCAATCAAAACTCTAAACCGATAACCACCAAAAGCAACGTTGCTGTGGTTAATCAAAAATCTGATCCAGTAATTGCTTCCAAAAGAAGTGATTCGATTCTCTCAAGATTTGCGGTTAAGAGTATGTCAGAAAAACGTGCTGAGCTTAAATCTATGAAAATTGCACCCGGATCAACCAAATGGTTTGAAAGTTGTTCCGCGGATGTTAAGAGTATTCTTGATGATGATGAATCGGATTTGGAGACCACAACGGAAGAAGTGGAAATTGCTAGCTCTAAGAGCACACCTCTTGTCCCACCTCCGGAATCGATTTATAGAATTGAGATTGTTGAACCAAACCTTTCCGACTCTTCCCATCCTTCTCCTCCGATTGAGGAAAGTGATCTCTCGAGGGAAGAGCTCGATGTGTTCTTTGATGATGCTCCAATTTCGCCGGAAATTGTTGAGACCGATAGTGATCCCGGGGAAGATGTCTTGAAATTTGATGAACCATTATTTCCCCCGGAAGATGTTAAAGAAAAGCTTCCTAAATCCGTTCAAGTTGTTGTTTCAAAATCAGAAGAGCAAAGTAGTGGCAGTACCACTTCTAGTATTGATTCTCTTCTTGAGGAGTTCGCCGATGAACTCGCTCACATCGATCCAATCCCACCGGGGGATGAGGACGATGACTTTGATTTTGAATCTGATCTTAAAGAATTGGAATTTTTGCTGAACCGTGATCCGTCTAGATGTGATTCTTATCCCGAGGAGTTCGCCGATGAACTCGCTCACGACGATCCACTTCCATCAGATGATGATGATCTTTTCGACTTTCATGCTGATTTTAAAGAAGTCGAAAAACTTTTATACCATTCTCCATCATCTGATTCTTACACCGAGCTTAATGATTTACAAGATGATGATGACCTCTTCGATTTTGGGGCCGAT
The DNA here is from genome assembly GCA_021014915.2 of Artemisia tridentata subsp. tridentata. Taxonomy (NCBI): domain Eukaryota; kingdom Viridiplantae; phylum Streptophyta; class Magnoliopsida; order Asterales; family Asteraceae; genus Artemisia; species Artemisia tridentata. Next base: position 132,964,433 of record CP139505.1, on the reverse strand, counting down.
CAAACCGAATGGAGAAATCTTTTATATGGGAAACCTACTGATGAAAAAGGCCCTAAAATGGAAACCATACTTGAGGATGCTACAATTGTTTCTAATGACTTATCTCCTCATTTTCCCGAGGATGATTTCCTTTTCTCCATTGAGTCTCCCATCGAGTACCCTGCTGAGTTTTCTTGTGAAGACAAAGTGTTTAATCCAGGCATACTCGATGATGGTAAAACTCATCCTTTGATGAAATTGACTCTTGATAAGAATTTAAAGTTTCCCGCCTCATCTAAGGAACTTTTAATTCTGGAGAAAAATGATCCCCCTCTACTTCTTTCTGGTCAAAAACTCCCGTTCTGCATGGAGTTGTCTCTGATTGAAACTTTACTATCGTTCCCAGCCGGAAACGAAGACAAAGTTTTTGACCCCGGCATCACCGCTTTTATCTTCTAAAGCCGTGGGTATCTCATCGGAGTGGAACTTTCATATGCTTCAATGTTTATCCAAACATCTTGAATGAAAGTCCGATTGAGATTATCTCTTCCACTTGCTCCCCCAAGGACAATTAAATACGGGGTCGAGTCAAGCTAGTGACTCGGTTAACAAAAACATTAGCACCACATGGGTAAACACCCATGTTTCTGACTTCTTTCTTATTTCTAACACTAAGTGTGGGGGAGTTCCTCTACTTGTTGCTTTGTGGTTGTATGTTTGCCTCTGTTTTCAGGATTCCCGTAGATTGTGATGATTGACGCGCCTGTTTTCAATCCAGCCGCCCAATATCCTATCTTTGTGTTTATGATTATCCAGGGATATCTTAAAAATCCTTTTTGTGAAAACCAAGATTTCTTTTCCATACTTAGATTGTAGTGTTTCCTTTTTACGTTCTATAGTGTCGGCTCAGGCCGGTACTTTGAATATTGAGGGCAATATTCATTTCTAAGTGTGGGGGAGGGATTCTTGCGAATTTGACCCAAAATTTCAAAATTTTAAAAATTTTTCACAATTTGTACCTTCTAGTCCCCTAGCACCCCCGTTTTGACCAAAAATTTTAAAATTTTTATCGTATTTTGCATAAAAAAGAAGTGCATTGCACAATAAAAATAATTTGCTATACATTAATGCTTCGGTATTAGTGGAAGTTTAGACTTGATTAGGCTAGAACAAGGGGAATCCCGACTCTGCTAGAGTGTTGATCTAGCTGCTACCCTTAACGTTTAGGCTAAGTTTTTACGAATTGTGCAAATGAAAATGCTAAGCGTGGAGTAGTTGGTTCTCTTTAGAGCTTATATAAGTAATCTATGGCTTTTCCTCCCAGAAGATCCTAAAATGACTAAAATTAGTGCTATTTTCAAACTTTTGAACGCAAAAACCGTTTTTGTTAAGCAAATAAATTTTTATGCAATCTTGATTTAGAATACTAGTTCAAAGTTTTATTTAAATTTTTGAACAAGCATACTTTCTTACAAACCCAATAAGAATGCAAAATGAAAGTAAGCAATTGCTTGAAAGTTGCAAAAGTTAAAGTTTAAGTATGAATAAATAAGTGCTCTAAGCTACGGATTCGAGATCGGGCCTTGGATCCTTAATTCCAAAAGGCGTTTAGGTCTTGGCTACCCTCTTGCACCGGCCCTTGGACCCTTAATTCTGAAAGGCGTTAAGGTCTTGGAACTCTCCGTTGTAACGGCCCTTGGATCCTTTATTCCGAAAGGCGGTAAGGTCTTGGAACTAAACCGTGAAGGTCCGTCGTTTAGAGTACACAAGTAAAAAAAAAAAAAAAAAAAAAAAAAAAATGAAAAATGAAATTGAAAAAAAAAAAAAAAAAAAAAAAAAAAAAAAAAAAATGTTTATGTTTGTTTATGAATAAGTGTGAGAAACTTGCTTCTTCTCAAATTTAAATCGAAAGTTGAACTAGTATTCGTCAAAATTGTCTAAAAGTTGGACGGTGATTTAGAAATTGTTGACTTCAAAGATCCCGTGAGCTCCGATACTATTCTCGAGGGTGTAAAAACCTAGCCTCCTAAGTTTACTAAGGACAAGCTGAGAAGAAAGTCGCTACATGGAGTGATCTCACCTTTGATTCTCTAATTTCTAAATCATTGTCGGTTTTTAACCCTAACAAATGTCGATTTTTACGATAAAAACTTTGAAAACAAGCACACACACCTAACTTATGAAAAATTGTGGGAGTGAAAAGTTAAGCCTCGGCTTACATAGGTTGCTAATATAAGTAGCGTTAGCATTTTATAAAAATATTTGCGCAAGGGTTTTTAGACTTAGTTGGGGAGTATAAAAAGAGGATGACGATTACAATTCCCCGGAGTCACCCATTTTGTGTGATTCCCGTTCCATGATGCCACTTTTGATAATCAAGCATGATATTTACGTTTGTTCTCGTTTTAATTACTTGCATTTTATAAAGTCAAAACGGGGTGGTATATTTTTGGTAACCTTTATATTATTGATCCTTTCATTACTTTATATGATCGGATTGCTAGGGACTAGCAATTGCTTAGTGTGGGGGATTGATGAGTGGCCTTTTACTCATCATTTTAGACCCGAAAAACCCCACAAAAACGACCAAAAACACCCAAATGGACCATATAATGTTACGAATATCCTTGGATTGTGTTTTATGTGTTGCAGGTACAAAAGGATTGAAAACGGGGCAAATACGGACAAAACCGAGCTTGATTTGGAAAAGAGCCGAAAACCGAAGACGGAAAAGACAAATTTTATTTGGATTTTTATTCGAGCTCAAAAATCTCACAATGGCCCTTGGATTATTCTCACTTGGCAAAAATTGTCCCTTGTTTAACTTTGCCAAAATGTCAGATTTGGTCCCTACACTTTCCTAATGTACACCTTTAGTCCCTAAAATTAAACTTTATTACTACCAAAACAAAACAACAACCGGACCAAACTTAACCCATTCATACCCAACCGGACACAACCTTTACAACCCACCTTACTAAAAACCATAGCCAACAACTAAAACCCAAAGCCCACCTTAAATTAAACTACCGGCCCACCATAACCCAACATAAGCCCACGCCATACTAAACCCGACCCATCCCACTAATAACTAAATACGGGATAAATAAGAGGGTCAAACCCCTCTTTGTTGGTCAATGTTTCAATTAAACCAAAATCCCAACCCTAATTCACTATTGCACCTTCTTCTCCTTCCCTAAACACCCGCCTCTAATCAACCCATCCCACCTCACACAACCAGCCAAAGTAGTCACATGGGTGTGTCCATGGTCCCCTCCATCCACCTCATCGATCCGAGGCACCAATAAGAGATCAACGGTTCAAGATTTATGATGTGGTGACCAAGAAACGATCCAAGGGCTAGAAAAGAAGCACAAAGGCATCAAAGGGAACACTCTCACACTGAAAACACACAAGAGAACTAGGGTTTTCTTATTTTTTCATATAAATAGGTTGTAGCAGTCGAGTAGTTTTCTTTTTTCTCTAGGTTTTATTTTAGCTTTTTTTTAAGGTACTCTGTATTATTTTTTTTTAGATGTAATTTACTCTTGTTTAATTTAAGTTTATTGTTATTCGGCTTATTATTTCATTGCTTATCTTTGCTTAGTTGCTTTTCTTTGTTTATTTTTTGTTTTAAATTTCTGCGGGTTCAGTTTATGTGGATGAATCTTTGGCCTTAGTTGTTTGTGTTTATTGTTTATCGTTTGAGTTTGTGTTTGTGTTTATCGTTTATTAGTTGTTTGTTTATGTTGGATTCGAACCTAGGATGTTGCTTTGTGTGTTTGAGTTTAAAAAAAAAAAAAAAACCTTCCTGCTATTGCTATTGAAAGCTTTTAAAAAGAAAATATTAAGTTAAAACGTTAGTTTCAAAATTAGTTTGCTTGTGATATCAAATTAGTTGTTTATCAAAATTAGTTTGCTTGTGATAGAAAATATTAAGAACATTTTTAGTTAAAAAAAAAAACTTGTTAAAGGGAAATCAAAAGAAAGAAAAAAATAAAAATAAAAAAAAAAATAATAATAATAAAGCACAAAAGGTCCACGCCTGGGGTTCGAACCCAGGTCAGTAGACTCACATACACAGGCAACCTTACCATTGCACTAACTCCTCTTCTTTGTTAAGCTTTACAAAATTTTAGTTAAAACCATTTTATTTTTATTTTTTTCTTTTTAGCTTATTGTGAGCTTTTGCTTATATGCGGCTTATTTGAAAAAGCACTTTCACCTTTCATATTTTTTATAGCTTTATTTAAGTCTAAAGTATTTTAGTAAAAATTTTCAGAATTTTATTTTTCCATTTAGTATTTTTAATCAATTATCTTCTTAAAAATAGTTTTTAATTTATAAAAAATTATTAAAAAGTCAAAAAAATATTTTTCTTTTTTTCAAAATTTTCTTTTTATATTTAGGACTTAGGAAAATTATTTTGGTACTCGTAGGGTTAATTTTTCAAATATTTTACGTTTTTACTCGTTCGTAGTTTATTGTTTACGTTATTTAATTTTCGTTTTAATAGATTGAATTTATTAATTTTCGTTTTATTTAAAAACCAAAACAAAATCTCGTCTTTTCAAGCACTTTAATTACGAACCGAAAACGATATTCTCAATTTCACGCCTCGCAGGGAGAACGACCCGGGTACACGCTTATCCGGTTATTACAATTGGTTGTTTTTGCGTTAACGGTTTCAAGTTGACTTTTCTTCGTGAGAGGTTTGACTTGTGATTACTTTGACCCGAATTCGACCCGACATCAACGGCACCGTTAAATGACCCACGGTACCATTAAATATAACAGTACCGTACAATATTTAGTGGTACCGTGGTCTGTTTTCTGATTCAGAATTGCATGACTTAATGACTCGTTCTGAAACCATGACCGGACACTTAAAAACACTATTCTTTTAGTGGTTTAAGAAAAACTTTCAAGCTAGTATGACAAAGTATACTTAACAACAAAACTTGTAAGTATTAAACAAGTAAATACTTTTCATATTTTATCACCTTCATAGGTAATTTGATACATGGATCGTACTCAATTTCGAAAACCATTTGTTTTAAAAATTTGAACAACCTGGCTCTGATACCAATTGTGGAAACCGTAGAGGGGGGGGGGGTGAATACGTTTCCATTAAAAACTTAAAATCTTTTTGTATCAAACACCCGATCAAGTGTGACGCAATATGAAAAGTGTCAACTGTGGTCATATAACATCTAGAGATGAATATAGTAAGCTACGACACAAGCCCAATCAAACCATGACGCATACTTAATCAACATAACATAAGCAACTAGCCACACAAATATAAATGCAATGCAAATATAAATATAATGCAATAAAGAATGAAATGAAAGTAAAGAGATAAGTAAGAAGGCGCAAACCGGACACGGTGATTTATAGTGGTTCAGTCACGAAGCTCCTCTTCGCCCTACTCCACTCCCCGAGTACCCAACTCGAGAGTTACTTCACTAATCAACAAACTCCCTTCAGGCGGAGAAAACCGTACACGTCGCTTAACTTATTTTCCGACACTAAGCTAGATGTCGAGTGCTAATCTTAGCTAGCACCAATCTACCACGATCTACCCGATCTACACCATACACGTCGCTTATCCTATTTCCGACACTAATCAACAAACTCCCTTCAGGCGGAGAAAACCGTACACGTCGCTTAACTTATTTTCCGACACTAAGCTAGATGTCGAGTGCTAATCTTAGCTAGCACCAATCTACCACGATCTACCCGATCTACACCATACACGTCGCTTATCCTATTTCCGACACTAAGCTAGATGTCGAGTGCTAATCTTAGCTAGCACCAATCTACCACTATCTATCCGATCTACTCTTGATCCACATGATCAATCACACAAGCCCAATGGCTTCAAGAGATCTTCACTATCTCTTAAGATCACAATGATCTTGACTCACTCTCTCACAAAAGAAAAATAATCTTGATGTATGCTATGATACAATCAAGAGTCTAACAAATTTTACAAGACCTAACAACTCCAACTCTTGTATCTTCTTGGATACCTTGAGTTCTTCTCTTGTAAATGAAGAGGAATGATAACACTTTTTATCTACTTGGATACTTTGTGTTCTTCTCTTGCTAATCAAGAGGGATGACAACACTTTGTATCTACTTGGATACTTTGTGTTCTTCTCTTGCTAATCAAGAGGGATGACAACACTTTGTATCTACTTGGATACTTTGTGTTCTTCTCTTGCTAATCAAGAGGAATGAAGAGGATCACTTGAGTGTATGATTGGATCACTCTTAAACAACCTAAGACTCTCCAAATGATCAAAGAAAGTCATCTAAGTGAGGAGGGATTAGACCAGAGAAAAAAGACTGGAAAAATCAAGTTGGAAGTGTGAAATGGTCCACTATTTATAGGCAAAGAAAAATCTAGCCGTTACGTACGGACGGCTCCGTTAAATACCCGACGGATCCGTTAAATTTAATGGAGCCGTCCCTATTTAAAGGTGCCGTGGACGCTCCTTCGTTTGTCTTTAGTGGGGAAGGTTTATTTGGGAAAGTTAGGAGCTGTTTTGGGGGGAAATTTGACTGTTGGGATTTTCAAACATATTTTTCAAAATAAAACATTTCTTTTTAATTCAAAAATAATTTGTGAAATATATTTTTGAAAAAATGTTTTGTCACATTAAAAATGTGAAGTTTAGAAAAATAAAATCCTTTGATCATTTGTCAAGTAGTAGATTTGTTTGTCCATACCTTGAGTGATTTATGTCGGGATGGAAATCTACGACTTCGTTGAAGCATACTTGAGACGTCGGGAGGTGTTGATGTAAGTATGCATTGATGTTTTGTGTTTACAAGTAACTTGCACATTTTACGTTATGTATTACAAGTTACATGTTTGTCATTATTAAAACCTGTAGGATCGAGTACTTCGAGCTTGATTGAGCTTGGTATAAACAAGAACCTCTGTATGCTATACAAGCGTTTATGCGGAAACTAAACAACAAGTATAATAAAGAAGAAAACTCTAAACGACAATGATCCTCTATGGATCAAACTATGAACTAAGAATTGTTTATTGAATATCAAAAACGTTAAAGGTGTCCATAAACTCATAGACGGGTTTATCTTTTATACTAACAAGATGACTTAACCCTAACCCGTTCTACAAGAAAACGTGTAAAGAGATAAACGAGATCTCTTCTAAAAATAAATCTTAACAAACATTCTAAATATACGGATAACTAACAATACTATCCGCAGCAACAACACTATCGGTAGGAACGAGATAACACTGTCGGCAGCAATGAGATTTCAGCAGGAACCAAAGCTATCGGCAGGAACCAGCTTAACACTATCGGCAGCAACAATGAAACTCTTATTTCCCAGAGATCATAACAATCCTCCCCTAATCTTGAGGTTGACTAGGTTAACCTGCAAGATTCCAATGTGATAGAGCTTTGAACTTCTCAGGCTTGAGGACTGCGACTTAGCAGCAGCAATAATTAGTAACCAGCAGCAACATCCATAACTTGCAAGATTCCAACTTCTATAGCATCCAGCAGCAACTTCAATAGTTCAGCAGGAAAAGGAAATCTTCTTCAAAACATATTGACTGGTCACCATAACATTCACTTGAACTTGACTGCTACTTATGACAAGATGTACATCAAATCACTTAAGTTTCATACTATTCTCATCACATCCAGGTGTGTTAACTCCTGTGAGAGGTGAATCATTGAAAATTAATGGATTTGATGTCTCTTTACCAATAGCCATCACTACTGGAGTAGCCAATGTTTAGGTGTATTAGACCATGGTACATTGATAACCATCTGATTTATTAGCAAATCAGCAACTATAAACGGATTTGACTTGTCTTTACCTGTAGCCGTTTGCTCAGGACTAGTCAATTCTGAGGTTACAGCAAACCTTGGTGAATTGAATACCAAATATGGATACCAAGTGTCTTTACCACAAACCATACTTTTGTGGACTAGCCAATCCTTTGGATCCCATAAAGGGTTACATCCATGGTGAATTGAGAACCATTTTCAACTCTCAGAAATAAATCATGGGTGAGTTGAAATACCCTATAGCTTTGAGCAAGCTATTACAGCTATAAACGGATTTGATTATCACACCAGAGCCGTACCCTCATGGTGAGTCAACTCTTTCTTGTCTGCAAGACATGGTGAGTTGAGCACCATTTATTGTGCAGGTGTAAACACCAACACTGTACCTGCAAGGTGTTGCTCAAAACCACTTATTAGCACACAAAATATACAAAGAATTTTTTTTTTTTTTTTTTTTTTTTTTTTTTTTTTTTTTTTTTTTTTTTTTTTAAACTAAGAAACACACCAAAATAAAAGAAAGAAAAATAAGAAAAGAAACCAAAAGAAAGAAAGAAAGATAGAAAATATACAACAACAACAAGAATCATCCTCCCCTTAAGCTTCAATCCTCCCCTTAAGCTCAGTATCTAGGGATTTACCATCCCAATATGGACCACCAAATGTTTAAACCTTGGTCCATCAAATGCCTTGGTCAGCAGATCAGCCACATTATCATCTGTGTGAATCTTAACCACCTGAATAAGATGCTTCTCATAAGCATCTCTTATGAAATGGTGTCGAATCTCAATATGCTTTGTCCTTTGATGATAAACAGGATTCTTAACAATACACATAGTACTTTGATTATCAATAAAAATCTTAGTGTTCATATAGTTGAACCCATAGTCCAACAGCTGATTTTGCATCCAAAGCACCTGTCCACAGCAACTAGCAGCAGCAACATACTCTGCCTCAGTAGAAGATGTAGCCACTATAGTCTGCTTCTTGCACTGCCAAGAAACCAACCTCCTACCCAGAAACTGACAACCTCCTGTTGTAGACTTCCTATCAAAGTTAGCCCTAGCATAATCACTGTCACTATAGGCTTCCAACACAAAAGGAGAATCTTTGGGATACCAAAGTCCCATCTTTGGCTGTCCTCTTAAATACTTGAAGATTCTCTTAACTGCATTTAGGTTAGAAGTCAATGGTGTAACCTGATGTCTAGCACATGCACCAACAGCAAACATGATATCAGGTCTTGAAGCTGTCAAATACATGAGTGATCCAATCATGGACCTATAAAGGTGAACATTAACAGCAGCATCAGGTTCATTATTGGACTTAGGCTTTGGACGTTCAAAAGGAGTTGTAGCAATCTTCACATTTTCCATATCAAACTTCTTAAGCATGTCATAAACATACTTCTCCTGGCAAATAAAGATCCCATCTGGTTTCTGCTTAACCTGAAGACCCAAGAAGAAAGTCATTTCACCCATAGCACTCATCTCAAATTCACTCTTCATCAATTCTTCAAACTCCCTGCACCAGGCTTCATTAGTGGAACCAAAGATAATATCATCTACATAAACTTGTACCAGAATGATATCTTTGAAGTTCTTTCTGATAAAAAGAGTTTTATCAATAGCCCCTCTTCTGTAACCATGTTTTAGCAAAAAGGCTGATAACCTTGCATACCAAGCCCTTGGTGCTTGATGAAGACCATAAAGTGCTTTAACCACTTTGTAAACTAAATTAGGATTCTAAGGATCCACAAATCCCTGTGGTTGAGTAACATAAACTTCTTCCTCAATCCTGCCATACAAAAATGCACTCTTCACATCCATCTGATATACTACAAACCCCATAAAGGAAGCAAAAGCCAAAAACAATCGGATAGCTTCAACTCTTGCCACTGGTGCAAACACCTCATCATAATCAATCCCCTCTTCTTGTCTATGACCTTGAGCTACTAATCTAGCCTTATTTCGAACCAAAATTCCCCTAGCATCCCTTTTATTCTTTAGAATCCATTTAGTCCCAATAGCATGCTTTCCTGCAGGTAGAGGTACCAACATCCATACTTTCTGATTCTGGAACTGCTGCATCTCCTCTTGCATAGCCTCAACCCAATCATCATTAGTAAGAGCTTGAGCTATGCTAGTTGGTTCAACTTGAGATAAGAAACAAGCATACAGACAATGCAAATAATCAGTATGATTGCTCCTCAACTGATCCTGTATATAACTGAGAAAAGCAGATTCTTCAAACTTGGGTTGATGAAGTTTACTTCTTGTCTGAACAGGGGAATTAATATCTCCAAGAATCAAAGACTGAGGATGAACAGTATTGATCCTCTTTGTAGCAATGGGATTGACTTCAATGGAGGATGCCTGATTAGTAATTGAGGGGTTGAAGTCATCATCATATGAGGAAGAGGTGAAAATGCCAGTTCTGGACTGATGATGAGGATCATTCAACTTATCTCTTGAAGAGACTGAATTTCCAAGATCAGAAGGAATTGGAAATCTTTCAGGGGAGTTAACAACACCCAGAGTGTCAACAGATGGAGAAGACACAGGAACATCAGCAGAAACTCTAGAAGGTTCAGCAGGAACAGATCCACTTTCAGCAGGAATGGGATCAGCAGGAACATGAATACCACCAGTTGAATTCAATTGTCTTCTAACTTCAGCTTCAGCCTTTCTCAGAATCTCCTCTGTCTCTTTAGAATACCCAGAATCAAACATCTCAGCAGCTCTTTTGTCATTAAACTCTTGTCTTTGAAGCCTAGCAAGATCTTCTGCATAACTAGAATCACCTCCAGCCATATCAAAAGAATCCTTGAGCTTTGAACCTGAAATGTTGTTAGAGGGAAAAGAAGGAACAACTATAGGTCGTTCATCACTCTCTACATCAGAATCATCATCCGAGGTACCTGCATTGTTAGTTTGAGAAACATTTGTACCAGCAGATAGATTTGATTTGAATCTATTATAACCTAAGGTGTCAGATAGATAATCCAGATCAAAGTACCACTCTGGACCAGCACCCTGCAAATTAGGTTTATCTTCAAGATATCTTAAGTTGAGAGTCTCTTCTATTCTCTTAGAGGACAGATTATAAACCCTATAGGCTTTACCATGAGCAGAATATCCAACAATAAACCCTTCATCAGCCTTTCCATCAAACTTGCCTAGGTAATCACTAGTGTTCAAAATAGTGACATGACATCCAAATGGCTTAAGATAACTAATGTTTGGAACCTTCCCAGACAAAAGTTCATAAGGTGTTTTATTATGAGGACTAGTAATAGATACCCTATTCAACACATAACAAGCAGTGCAAACTGCTTCAGTCCAAAACATAGTGGGCATCTTAGATTCAGCTAACATAGTCCTAGCTGCTTCTATCAGGGTCCTATTTTTCCTTTCTGCAACCCCATTTTGTTGTGGAGTTCTAGCATTACTATAGTCCCTTTTTATCCCCTTAGACCCACAGAGTTCAATAAGATTAGAGTTCTTAAACTCTGTGCCATTATCACACCTTATATACTTAACCTTTTTACTTAGCTGATTTTCTATTAAGGCAATAAAATCCCTAAGAACTGGATAAGTTTCATCTTTAGTACCCAAAAAGAAAGTCCATGAAAACCTGCTAAAATCATCTGTAATCACCAGGCAGTAGTTCTTATGGTCAATACTTCTGATAGAAGTAGGACCAAAAAGATCCATATGAAGAAGCTGCAAAGGCTCAGAGATGTTGCTCACAGCAGTTATGGCCTTGTATGATGCTTTGTGCTGCTTTCCTTTGTTGCAGGCAACACAATCGTGCTCATTAGAGAAGATCTTCATAGGAAGCCCTTTAACCAACCCATTCTTAGCTAACTTGTTAATGGTCTTGAAATTCACATGGGCCATTCTTCTGTGCCATTTATTAGATTCATCCACAGAAGCTTTTGCAACCAGACAAGCAAGTGATCCCTTAGGCTGAACATCACCAAGATTGAAGCTATAAAGATTGTAAGTCCTAGGAACTTTAAGTTCAACCTGACTTTCATCAGGCAGCTTGAAGTCTTTGGACAACACAAAGCAATCATTCTCAGTGAAGAGAACACTGTTCTTCTTGTCACATATTTGCGAGACAGAGAACAAATTGAAGTCTTGAAGTTCCTTCACATAAAGTACATCTTCAAAGTCCAGCTTAGCAGTCTTGATAGTTCCCTTCCCAGAAATTATTCCATCTCCTCCTCCAAATGTCACAGTACCTCCATTCAAAGGTACAAAGTCATGCAATCTTTCCAAATTCCCTGTCATACTCCTGGAACACCCACTGTCAACAATTCCAACATCTTTGCTTCTAAAAGGAAAATCCTGAGACAAAGAATACATATACAACATTAGATACAAGAGAGACTCAAGCCATTGCTGACTTGAGCCTGCCTAGTGGATCAATAAGAATTAAACCCTGGAGATTGATGAGATCCACAATTGATCTTGGACCCCATTTTCATATGTTGGTTATTGATTTTCCAAGAACAACCTGCTGAGGACTTAACAGCAGTTTTCCATCTTGCCCCTCCCTTATTCATGATGTCAAAACAAACAGGTCTCATATTATTTTGAAAGTAAGAGCTAGTAGGTCTTCTGAAAGGTCTAGCCATATTGCTTCTCCAACCAGCAGGATTGATCCTACCGGCAGGAACTGAATAAACAGCAGCAACAGGCTTATCGGCAGGAATGAACTTATCAGCAGCAACAGGCTTACCAGCAGGAACTGGCTTGCCAGTAGCAACTGAAGTTCTTCTTGCTGCTTGAGGAATATAAGGGGGAATATCATTCATATTTTTCCACACAGACCTATTTTGACATGCATTCAAACCCATCTGTTTTTCATAATAGTCACAATCTTTAATAAGATGATCATAACTACGACACACAAAGCAAGATTTCTTTCTAGGGGTCTTTTTCTTAACAATAACTTTCTTATTGCAAACAGAATTATTCAAACCAACACATGAAACAAAATTATCCTTAACACAATAAAAACCACAATCATAATTGTTTGAAACAGAACCACAACTAGAATTGTTTAAAACAGAACCACAACCAGAAACATTATTGTTTTTAACACTATCAAAAGAAATATCTTCAAATGCAGATGTCTTTGAGTGAGATTCATCATTAGCTACTTCTGAGGAGAGATCTTCTGACTTTATTGAAGCTGACTTGTCACTTGATCCACATGTGGCATAGTCATTAGTCTTGATTTCTGAAGATTTGTCACTGTAAGAACAAGAGACAAATTCATTAGAGTCACAATCAAGATTAGGCAAGTCCTTTGCCTGTTTGCCATAGTTCATTTGTGAATCATCAAAGTCAACAAAAGGATTAGCAGGTTTTAAATGTTCCAGTTATGGGTGGAGGAACATCATTCATCCCTCCCTCATTCACATACTTTACAGGCTTTCTATAATCTACAGGTTCTGGGTTAAAAACACTATACTCATTAGGGTCATAATACTGATTTGGCCCTGCCAGGTCACCGAACCCTAAACCTCTTTTAGTTTTTGACGACATAGAACTATCAATAAGCCTGTGAAGGTTTGTGGATGACTCTTTCCACTTATCAAATCTAGCCAAGGTATTATCTAGTTTAGACTTTAAATCCTGATTTTCTAACACTACCTTAGCTTTTTTCCCTTTCAGAATGTTTAAACTCATTAATAGCATTTTTTAAATCTCTTTCCAACACCTTTATTTTTACTTCATAAGCAGACTGTTGTTGTTGATACCAGACCTTTTGTTGTTCTAAAGTTTTAACAGCCTTTTTATGAGCCTTAAGTTGAATAAAGTTATCCTTATTTTCACTTTCTATATCATCAAATTCCTGTTTCAATTTATCATATTTAGAATCACAACCAAATGGGCAGTTATGTACCTGAGATGGATGACCCATCATTCCAAACTGACCAACCACTTGAATCTTCTCACCATATCCAGCTACCATCCCAAAGACCTTATCTGATCCACTTGCAACAGCCTTCTCATGATGCTCCCAGTCCACCATTGAATCCACAGATACTAAAGCCTTGGGGTCCTCTGACTCCAACTCTTGAATTTTGAAAGCAGAATACCGTGCTTTATCATCCACCTTCTTGTCTGTACATTCCCTAGCAAAATGTCCTATTTGAGAACATTTATAACACCTCACCTTCCTTCTGTCAAACCTGGCAGGCTCCTGTCCATCAAAATTGACCCTTCTTCCTGCCTTCTTTTCAAACCTATCCAACTTCAACGATATCATAGCCACCTGCCATCTTAAATCCATCTCTTCCATATCCAATTCATCAATCTGATTGAAATCATCATACACAATCTTCTGTTGTGGTGTACTTTCAGCAACAAATGAATGAAGCACATCCACCACAAGATTCTCAGATCTGGTTTGAGCTTTTGGTGTGACAGGTGAGTAGGAGATTGATGATGTTGATGGTGTTGGACTGTTTCCATATGATGCTTTGTTAGCACCAGAGTTACTAACAAAAGCAGTATGGGTTGGAGTATGAGGTGTATAGGTGGAATATCCTTTGATATCCAGTTCAAGGGTTTTCAACTTGTTGTACAGATCATCAAAGCTCATATAATCCAGACCTCCTTTGGCTTTGAGTGTTATGGAAACCTGAGACCAGGATGGTGGCAAGGCCCTCAGAAACTTGGTGTTGCAGTCTTCATCGTCCGGCCTAGCTTTCAACTGGTTAAGTTGACTCAGGATCTTGTGGAATCTATCATACCCTTTGTGAATCCCCTCAGCCTCAGAGATCTTGAATTCCTGAAACTCTTGCTTGAGCATAGACTTTCTCATTTTTCTGGATTCATCATTCCCTCCAAATCTGGCTTTTACAGCATGCCAGATCTTTCTAGCATCATCCAAGTGATGGAAATCACTCATATGATCCTCTGGAATAGCTTGAAGCAAAAGGGTTCTTGCCTTGGTTTCCCTTTGCACAGCCATGTGTTCTTCTGCAGTAACAGGTGGCTCTATATAGATATTGCCATCCTCGTCCCTTCCAGTATTCTTCTTGCTATTTCCCTTGAGAATGACATTCCACAGATTGTAATCACTGTTTGTGATCCAATATTCCATTCTCATAGCCCAGACTTCATACTCATCTTTCTTCAGATATGGGAATTTAGCATTGTTGGTGGACATAGTGGTGACGATCTGTGTTTGGACTTGGGATGTTTTAGGTTTGGGTTGTTGATCTTCCTGGTTAATGACATTGTTTTGTGGGATTTCGTCTTCCATTGAGAGAGGGTAAAGAGATATGAGATCGACCTTTTTTTTCTTCTTTATCAGAGATCCTTACCAGGCTTTGATACCACTTGTAGGATCGAGTACTTCGAGCTTGATTGAGCTTGGTATAAACAAGAACCTCTGTATGCTATACAAGCGTTTATGCGGAAACTAAACAGTAAGTATAATAAAGAAGAAAACTCTAAACGACAATGATCCTCTATGGATCAAACTATGAACTAAGAATTGTTTATTGAATATCAAAAACGTTAAAGGTGTCCATAAACTCATAGACGGGTTTATCTTTTATACTAACAAGATGACTTAACCCTAACCCGTTCTACAAGAAAACGTGTAAAGAGATAAACGAGATCTCTTCTAAAAATAAATCTTAAAAAACATTCTAAATATACGGATAACTAACAATACTATCCGCAGCAACAACACTATCGGTAGGAACGAGATAACACTGTCGGCAGCAATGAGATTTCAGCAGGAACCAAAGCTATCGGCAGGAACCAGCTTAACACTATCGGCAGCAACAATGAAACTCTTATTTCCCAGAGATCCTAACAAAACCGAAGAAACCGTTTAGTTTAAATATCGTAATATTTGCACTAACAAAACCGATTCTGTATAACTTGTTAACAAAGTTTAAATCAGTTCCAAAAATAAATGGACACACAATCTGGAAAACTGGCAACGAAATCTGCAGCAAAAAGATACGCACGTAGGCGAAGTTTCGGAGCTGCATTCGTGTCCGCAGGTCGCGTGGGCTCGCATGAGTTCAGAAGCTTCGAACTCATTTTGGCCTAGAAATCCCATTTTCTGCACCCCCCTGCGCGCGTGCACATAGGAGTGGGAGCATAGCTCACCTAAAAGAATTTGATATCAAATATCAAGATTTCTATATAAACCACTCTCCACTTCCTTTTCTAGGCGATGCTGGATACTTTTATTTTCCACATTTTTGTGTTCCAAGTTCCTCACTTTGAGACACAATATCTCATTCTTATCAACTCCAATTTTGACACATTTTAGCTCGTTGCGAAGTTCTCGTCACGGAGAACGCAAAGCTACCAAGAAATATAAGTATATATAACATATACATATATTAAAATAGTGTCCAAAATATGCAAAAATCATTTTGCAAAATCTAATTTTCCAAAAATCCCCCACATGAATGGAGATCGGTCGAAAACACACACATGTTTTAGCGAAATTTCTGCGGTTAAGTCCTGCATAGGATAGGTAGGTGTGACCCTTTGAACCTTCCCTTGTGAGATGCACTTAATCTCCTAGATCTGAGTGAACGCGATGTCCTTGAACTCAGCATCTGTTTATGTAGACGATATTACACTTCACACAAGACTCTCCCTGATATTGTCAAGTCCTCATAATCGTGTTCGTTATGGTCATGAACACTAGCCTGGTTCTGCAAGAGCTCTTAGGAATTGCGCCCCCCCACAATTCCTTTCGAAGCGACCCCACTTCTTTCTTACATAGGTGATTTCCTCTTGAATCATTAAAAACATATGTTTTGTGATTTCATCTTGAATCATTATGCTTTATGATTTCATCCTGAATCATAAGAGCCATATGTTTAACCTCTCAACAAGTCACATTTGTTATAGGAATGGACTATGAAGTTACAATATTTAGTAACTCCCCCACATTAACGTGACTTCCCCCACATTTCTATGATTAGGTTGTCCTATTGAACCCAGATCTTGGGATCTCCAGTCAAATGGGTTAGGTTTTCCTTCATAGAAACTCATTCCTTCAAGGGCTTTAGTCCCATTCCTTTAGACGACTTACTAACTAATCTCTGCTTAAGCCTTTCGTAAGTGGATCCGCGATGTTATCCTTTGACTTCACATAGTCAATTGAGATAACTCCTGTTGAGAGTAGTTGTCGTATCGAATTATGTCTACGACGGATATGTCTGGACTTTCCATTATACATTATGCTATGAGCTCTGCCAATTGCCGATTGACTATCACAATGTATACTAATGGCCATTACCGGTTTAGGCCACCTTGGTATGTCCTCTACGAATTGACGTAGCCATTCCGCCTCTAGTCCGCATTTATCTAACGCGATAAATTATGATTCCATCGTGGACTTAGCTATAACAGTTTGCTTGGAAGACTTCCAAGATATAGCTGCCCCTCCTAGTGTAAACACATATCCACTAGTCGATCTAGAATCCTTTATGTCAGATATCCAATTTGCATCACTGTATCCTTCTATAACAGCTGGATATCTTTCATAATGCAGTCCATAATCGCGACTGTATCTCAAATAATGAAGTACCCTAGTTATAGCTCCCCAATGTGCATAACTTGGATTACTAGTATACCTACTTAGCCTGCTAACTGCATATGCTAAGTCAGGTCGGGTACTTGTCATCAAGTACATTAACATGCCAATAATTCTTGAATATTCTAATTGGGCAACATCTATGCCTCTATTTTTAGATAGATGCTTACTGGTGTCAATTGGAGTTCTAGCTAGGCCGGAATCCCCCGCATTGTGAGTATTAATAATTTTTTCCACGTAATGTGCTTGACTTAACACAAGTCCATTTTGAGTTCGTATGATCTTTATTCCAAGGATCACATCAGCCAAACCTATATCTTTCATGTCAAACTTTGATTTTGATGCGTGGTTTTGCGACCTTACAACAGGTTTTACCTCTCGAGGGATCTCAAGAGGCTTACAACCCCACCAGGCAGTGTGCCTGACCGATGTAGTATAGTGTAGTGGTAAGTACGGGGGATTGATCGTTCTCCACAGGGAATAGTGTCGTTAGGATTGAAAAACTACTCTAATAGGTCTAGGGGTGAGAGAAGATTCTTTTTTTGTATTTTTATATTTTTATGAAAGCAAGTAAAATCTCGGGTTTGAAAGAGTGGGCGGAATTAGTTGCTAATCAACTAACCCAGATAACTACGAATGCAAATAAAATAAAATAACTGAAAATGAAAAGGTGGTAGAACTTATGTGGAGAGAAATGTGTTTACTTAGATTTCCTTACTCCCTAACTATCTTTTACCGGTTGATTAGTGTGTATTAATCGCGTGGATGACGGGTGTATTCCTTAATACCAATCGTGGGGTGGCGTACGTACTTCCCCAACTCTATGAACTCCTACTTCACTCCTATGTCGAGCCGGCTAAGAAGCTCCTAACATGGGATCACTAGA
Organism: Artemisia tridentata subsp. tridentata; assembly: GCA_021014915.2. Lineage (NCBI taxonomy): Eukaryota > Viridiplantae > Streptophyta > Magnoliopsida > Asterales > Asteraceae > Artemisia > Artemisia tridentata. The sequence goes on along the minus strand of CP139505.1, from coordinate 132,946,130 downwards.
ATTCGCTCATGCATTAAATACAACCATAAAAACCTTAGTACGCATTGGTTCATGTTTCTTAAGACGTTCAAGCAAGTTACCGAATAGGAGGTTAGCCAGTTTTCTTAAGCCTAACATAGATAAACAATCATCCAATACAACTAATAACACACTAATAACCAATAATCAATAGCTAGGTTTCATTAGATCTAAGCAAACACAAAGAAAACCTAGCCTAGCATGTTAAACAAAAGACAAGAACAAGATAGAATCAAACAACACATAGACATATTGAATGATTAATTGATAACTTATCTTCAATGTAACATGGAAGATCTCAAGGCAAAAAGCCTTGAAAAAGCTGCTAAAATCGTCTTAGGGTTTCCTCCCAAAAGGTTACACACAAAGTTCCACACTAATGACAAAAAATTGCAAAACTATATATAGAGTTTAAGGGCTGACGGCGTCACGTTGTAGATCCTGACGCCGTCACCTCGCCGCTTTTAGGGTTCCCGGATGGCCTTCCTGACGCCGTCCCTCTTTAGACCTCCAAAATCCGTTCTGGCTTATCAAGGCTTGACGCCGTCAGATTAGTGCTTGACGCCGTCCCTCTTTAACTTAAGCCGTGACGACCTTGATCACATTAAAGGGTGACGCCGTCAGATTTTTCATGCAAAATTCTCTGGCTTATCATGAGTAATTTTCATATCCACCACTTTTGCCAAGCCATGACGCCGTCTGGACCAATTCCTGACGCCGTCAAAGGTACTTTCCAGCGTAATTTTGAGACTTTGCCGTTTTCTTCACTTTTATGCTCCAAAAACGTCCAAAATGCTTCCTTTTCCAGATTTCTTCTCCAAAGTACCTAAAATGACAAAAGGAACGATTTAGGGCAATATTTGATCAAATAAATACGATTTAGGGCTTAAATGACCCTCAAAAAGCGGTACACTTTTTGCTTCATCAAATACCCTTACACTTGAGATTTGCTTGTCCTCAAGCAAATGCGCTTTTATTCTAATCAAAATACAAGTTAGGGGTCATTTAACGCTAATATAAAAGTTATTATAACAAATAGTCATTCCACTTTAATCATAATAAGCACGGAGATTACATACTAGCACCTCACAAGTAGTGTTTAGATACTCACATCTCTCAAGTGTCATCAACATAAATCTCATAAACGAAAACGGATATTATCTCTCACTACCTGTCATAGCAAATAGATTACCATAGGCTTGGGAAAGGATCGAAAACCTCCTCCACTAGGCGTAAGCACCTAAGATAAACTATCAAAGAGGGCTTTTAAATGGGTTATAACGTTAGGTGTAGGGAAAAGGAAAACACGGTTTTGTTGGATAAAGGATATTTTACTGGTGGCGAGTTAAAGATCTTGATCAATTACATGTACTATACAATGTTGCTAAGCCAAGACTCGACTCAATCTTAAGCTAAAAACAAAATAACAAAAACATAAAATAAACATAAAATGAAACGGGATGGTAGTCCGTATGTTTTTTCTATTTTTTTTTTTTTTTTTTTGCATACACTCTTGCCCTACCATCCAAAATAATACATCATAGGGGCGTTGCATTCCCCTTACAAATACTATTCTAATGACTCGAATTAAGATAATTGAAACACTTGGAGTACTTTTAAAATATTTAGCACATATGGGGGTAATAAATGATGTTCTTCCCCATTACTCCATTACACTAGTACTTTACCCATGAGTCCCAATCGTCCCAAAACAATATGTACAAGGATATGACTCGACTTAGCAACCATGTAATCAACTAGATAATTAACTTGGGTTTAAACAAATGTTGTAACAATAATGCACTAAAAATGAGTGCATACAAGGTAGGCTAAGGCGATTTGGGTGTACATTTAAGTGGGGTGTAACAAATTCTTCCTTTAAGTAAAATGCTTAAAGGTCAAAACGAAAAGACAGGCTCTGAGGGGTGTACTAGGGGTATCGTGTACTAAAAATGAGTACAACGCAAAAGGTGTGGGAGAATTACTTGACCAATGTAGCCAATGTAATTATAACAAAAACACAGGTGTAAAACAATGGGTTAATCCTAATGCCTCTTATCATGTAGTAAATCTAACTACACGAATGTAGTCTCACTTGTGGCCTCGGAATGGTCCTAACGCAAGTTCTAGAATCTAAGTGCTACCGGTACACACATCATAGCATAAATGCTTTTCCTACCAATTCTAGGGGCGAACCTCACATATTTGGGGGTGGAAAATTTTTTAGTGGTACGGTTTTTGTGCTAGTCATATAACTCCTATCCGTGAGATGCTCATTAAGATCAAAGTTTCACTCCTAAATGTTGTAAAAAATTTTAAATTTGGCACTAAAATTGCCCTAACAGGTATTTCTCTCAGTTTTATTACACATCTACTATTAAACAAACAAAAATCAAGTGCAATTGTATTCTCTAAAGTATCGTATTTTTACCCCCCCTTACACTTAAGATGAACATTGTCCCCAATGTTCAAATAACAAATGTAAAAGTAAATAAGGTAAAAGAATGAAATCAAATACTCCCCTGATTCGCTCGGTGGATAATGTGGTAACATGGTTAGATCTTCTTCCAAGAGAATGTAGAAGCTTTACGACTAATGCATCGCCATAAGCTTGATCCAACAAACATTTCCTTGTCCAAAATAACCTGTTAAACCTGAGAAAACAAACACGAAAACCTGCATAACATCGGCGGGATAAACTCTATATAAGGATATAATGCTTGTGGAATGATAATTTTGCAGATTCCTGGAGATTATAAGTTAGAGATTTAATAAAAATTTTTATGAAAACAAAACTTTCAAAAATTTTTAGAAAATTAAACCTGACGCCGTCAGGTTGTAAAGCCTGACGCCGTCAGGTTGTAAAGCCTGACGCCGTCAGAAATGATCTGACAGAATTCTCATGTTAAGTTTCCGGAAAAATTTTGGAAAAAACCTATACCTTACTTCCTGGAAATCCTGCAAAACATCATTACGACTCGATACAAGCATTTGACTCAAACAAATACGAATATGTATGTTAATTTATTATTATTACGATTCATGTCCATTTGTGTTCTAATAAACCGATTTAGATTTCCCTTACACTTAACTTTTGCAAAATACCTTTATATGTAGTTAAGACGAAGTTAAAGACAAGATAAAGCATTTTCACAAATTAGTTTTGAACATGAATCAATAATGATAAAATTTAAACACACATACGGAAACAAATAAAATCAAACAAACAAAGAAATAAACACACAAAGCAAATAAAGCTTGGGTTGCCTCCCAAGAAGCGCTTTTCTTTATTAACGAGTCTTGTAGCTAGACTCAAAGTCACGTACATTACGTGACTTCTTCATCAAAAGTTATGTCTTCCTCATTGATCATTTCATTACCATTCTCTTGATAATGCTTGACTCGTTGTATATTCACAGTGAATTCTCTATCTTCGTCGTCAATCAACACAACGGCTCCAGTTTTAGAGGAGCTCCTTACGGTAAAAGGTCCATACCATCTAGATTTAAGTTTTCCCGGAAATAGCCTTAAGCGAGAATTATATAATAATACCTTGTCTCCTTCCGAAAACTCCTTGGGTCTCTTAATCCGTTGGTCGTGCCATCTTTTTGCCCTTTCTTTGTATGTAATGGAAGATTCATAAGCCTCTAATCTCAATTCATCGAGCTCTTGGAGCTGTAAGAATCTATTTGTTCCCGCAACCGTATAATCCAAATTACAAGCCTTAAGTGCCCAATATGCCTTGTGTTCCAGTTCTACTGGAAGGTGGCATGCCTTTCCATATACCAAACGGAACGGGGTTGTCCCGATTGGTGTCTTATAAGCGGTTCGAAATGCCCACAAAGCTTCATCGAGCTTAAAAGACCAATCTTTTTTGTTTTGATTGACCGTTTTCTCTAATGTTCTCTTTATGGCTCTATTAGTGTTTTCGACTTGACCGTTGGTTTGAGGATGGTAAGCGGTGGAGAATCGGTGAGAGACTCCATATCTTTTCATAACTTTCTCCATTTGCGAATTGCAAAAATGGGTTCCCCTGTCGCTAATAAGAGCCTTCGGAATTCCGAACCTAGCGAACAATTTTTTTAAGAAATGAATGACTACCCTAGCGTCGTTAGTCCTAAGGGCTTGTGCTTCCACCCATTTCGAAACATAATCAATGGCCACTAAGATGTATTCATTCCCTCCTGAAGATGGGAAGGGTCCCATGAAATCAATTCCCCAAACATCGAAAACCTCGCAAACTTGTATATAATTCTGTGGGGCTTCATCCCTCCTAGAGATATTCCCAGCTCTTTGACACGCGTCACAAGTCTGTATCATACCCTTCACATCACGAAATATTGTAGGCCAATAGAATCCCGCGTCGAAGACCTTTCGTGCAGTAGTGTTCATTCCATGATGTCCTCCCGATGGACCTGCATGACATTCTTTCATAATTCTGACAGCCTCCTTTTCCGAAACACAACGCCTGATTACCTGATTCGGACATCTTCGGAACAAGAAAGGTTCATCCCAAAAGTAGTACTTTAATTGATTGAAGAACCTTTTTTTTCATGCCTGCTCATATGCTCAGGAATGACTCTACTTGCCAGGTAGTTAGCATAATCCGCATACCAAGGTTCAGAATCGTTTATTGACATGAGCTGCTCTTCAGGAAATGACTCCCGAATCTTACTCTTGTCAGATTCAGCGAGGCTGGGGTTTTCGAGACGAGAGAGATGATCAGCCGCAAGATTCTCTGCTCCTTTCTTATCACGAATCTCAACATCTAACTCTTGCAATAGTAGGATCCAACGAAGTAACCGTGGTTTAGCATCCTGTTTAGCGAAAAGATATCGAATAGCTGAATGATCAGTAAAAACAACCGTTTTAGAAAGGACAAGATACTGGCGAAACTTATCAAAAGCAAATACCACGGCCAGTAATTCTTTTTCAGTGGTAGTGTAGTTTTCTTGAGCAGGATTCATGGTTTTGCTAGCGTAGTATATTGGCTGAAAGTGTTTGTTAAGCCTTTGGCCTAATACTGCTCCAACAGCATAATCGCTAGCATCGCACATGATTTCAAAGGGTAACTCCCAGTTAGGGGTGACCATAATTGGGGCTTGGGTAAGTTCCTGCTTCAATCGATCGAATGCATCCTTGCACTCTTGAGAGAAGTCGAACGGGGCATCCTTCATGAGCAACTGAGTCATTGGTTTAGCTACCTTTGAGAAATCTTTAATGAATCTCCTATAGAAGCCAGCATGACCCAAAAAGCTACGGATTGCCTTGACAGTTGTTGGATAGGGAAGTTTGGATATAGCTTCAATTTTTGCCCGGTCTACTTCAATTCCACTTCCTGAAATTTTGTGCCCTAGCACAATCCCTTCTTTTACCATAAAGTGGCACTTTTCCCAGTTTAGTACCAAGTTAGTCTCCTCACAACGTTTGAGCATTTTCTCAAGGTTAGCAAGACAATGATCAAAAGAGTTTCCAAAGACCGAAAAATCATCCATGAAGACCTCCATGCTGTCTTCCATTAACTCATGGAAGATTGCCGTCATGCAGCGCTGGAAAGTGGCGGGGGCGTTACATAGTCCAAAGGGCATTCGCTTGTAGGCGAAAGTGCCATAAGGGCATGTAAACGTAGTCTTTTCTTGGTCCTCAGGAGCGATAGGGATTTGGAAATACCCTGAGAACCCATCTAGGAAGCAGTAGTACTCATGCCCTGCTAACCTTTCCAACATTTGGTCAATAAATGGGAGAGGGAAATGATCTTTTCGGGTTGCATCATTCAACTTCCTATAATCGATGCACACACGCCATCCAGTTACAGTTCGTTGAGGCACTAACTCATCCTTATCGTTCTTTACTACCGTCATTCCTCCCTTTTTTGGTACAACCTGTACAGGACTTACCCATGGACTGTCAGAAATTAGGTAAATTAGCCCTGCATCTAGGAGCTTAATGACTTCCTTTTTTACGACTTCCTTAATGTTGGGGTTTACTCGCCTTTGAGGTTGCACGGTGGGTTTATAATCCTCCTCCATGAGGATTTTATGCGTGCAAAAAGTAGAGTCAATCCCCTTGATGTCGGCTACACTCCATGCTATAACTCCTTTATGTTTTTTTAAAACTCCTAAGAGTTTATCCTTTTGTTCACTTTTCAAGGAAGAGCTTATGATTACCGGAAGTTGATCTTCCACTTGGAGGAAAGCATATTCAAGGTTGTTTGGGAGTTCCTTGAGTTCCACCGCAGGTGGCTCGATGATGGAGGGTTTAAGTTTGTTCTCGGGTTTACGAAGCTCAAGCTGTTCGATTTCTTGTCTGGGATAGAAGGAGACTGCGTTTACATCCATAGGCTTCTCCTCCTCTAAGATGGGTAAGAAGGCTTCATCTCGCAACCAACCAGCTTCCATCTGTTCATCTGTACAATTGTCAATCTCGTCGGATAGTTCATCGATTTCTTCGATGAAATACAGCTGATTATCTGCTTTGAGAGAAAGATTCATTGTGTCCTTAATGTCGAAGGTTAAGCTATCGGCCTCCACTTGTAGGGTCAGTTTGCCGTCGTGAACATCAATAACAGCACGAGCAGTTGCAAGGAATGGCCTCCCCAGAATGATGGGCACTAGGTCATCTTCTTCCATTTCTAAGATGACGAAGTCAACTGGAAATTTGAACTTCCCTACCTTAACCAACACATTCTCACATATTCCTAAGGGGTATTTGACTGATCTATCGGCTAGTTGGATGTTCATACGGGTATGTTTCAATCTTGAATACCCTAATTTGAGGAACATGGAATGCGGCATAAGATTGATACTTGCTCCTAAGTCGGCTAAAGCATTCTTGACTGAAAGAGATCCTATTGAGCAGGGCAAGGTGAAACTACCTGGATCGTCCACCTTCTTTGGCAGTCCTCGATGAGTCACCACAGAACACTCTTCTCCTAAGGTTACAAGACCCTCGAGCCCTTTTCTGTTGGTTAGCAACTTCTTGAAGTATGTACTATATTTGGGCATATGGTAACATGCATCAAGAAGGGGTATGGTGACGAACGAATTCTTCAAATATGACAAGAACCTTTTATTATCATTTTCGACCTTTTGATTCTTGAGACGGGACGGGTATGAGACTTTAATGGGCTATTTGGTTGGAGTAGGTGGAGAGGGAGTTACCGGAGGGGTTTGTTCGGGATTCTCACCGTTCATATTATCTTTCTCTTCAGGAGGGGTGTTGGGTTCCGTGACGTTAGATTGTTGAGCTGGGTAAGGTGGATCCTTAGTAGTTGTTCCAGCACGAGTGGTGATGGCGAGTAAGGGATCTCTTTGAGGTTCGCCAAGGCCGTCGAGAGTGGCGTTGAGTTCTGCGAATTTGGCCCTCATGTCGTTTTGTTGGCTATTGATAAGGTTGTCGAGACCATTTAGTTGCAGATTCTTTTCAAACGTGAAATGCCCAAGATCATCCTCAAAAGTGCTCCTAACCTTATAGTCAGGATATTCTCCTCCTCCCTCTTCTCTCACAAGATTTCCCCAAGGGGTGAAATCATTGTTTTGGTAGAAAGTTAAGAGTGAAGGATCCTCGAGGATGTCGTGGCTTGACAAGCATGCTTGTTCGGTGGTGGTATCATCCCCGCATTCCTCCACTTCATGCGGGCCACCACATTGGTCGCAAATCAAGTATGGGTTTGACAACCGTTTAGTTGGTTGTGACTTGTCTAAATAAGAGACTTGATCATTCATTCTGCTCAACCGGCTAGCAAAAGGAGGCTCCTTCATGATCTTGGAAATGCTTATGATCGAATCGGGTTCATCCCAGGTATCGTCTTGATCATTTGCGTATTCCTCAATTCTATCCCATCCTTCCTCAGCGCTTAGGTTGGCTATTTTTCCTTTTACCGAATTATTAATGCCAAATTGGTCGCTTTTAGGGACACTGTCATAAAAGATTTGGACAAGAAGCCAGAGTTCAATGCCATGATGAGGGACTTGTCTAATCAGATCTTTAAATCTGATCCAGGATTCGTGAATGGGTTCAGCTGGTCCAATATGGAAGCGGAAGATTTCGTCTCTTAACGTTGAAGTTCTTCCTAATGGAAAGAATTTCTCATAGAATTTTGAGACAAGCTGTTCCCATGTGAAAATAGATTCGGAGGGAAGTTGGTTATACCAGTCTCCGGCTTTTTCATAAAGGGTGAAGGGAAAGAATCGCAGCCGGGAGGTATCTTGATTGCGTGGTTTTGCGACCTTACAACAGGTTTTACCTCTCGAGGGATCTCAAGAGGCTTACAACCCCACCAGGCAGTGTACCTGACCGATGTAGTATAGTGTAGTGGTAAGTACGGGGGATTGATCGTTCTCCACAGGGAATAGTGTTCGTTAGGTATGAAAGACTACTCTAATTAGGTCTAAGGGTTGAGGAAGATTCTTTTTATGTTTTTATATTTTTATGAAAGCAAGTAAAATCTCGGTTTTGATAGAGTGGGCGGAATTAGTTGCTAGTCAACTAACCCAATTTACTACGAATGCAAATAAAATAAATAACTGAAAATAAAATGTGGTGAGAAACTTATGTGTAGAGAAATGTGTTTACTTAGATTTCCTTACTCCCTAACTATCTTTTACCGGTTAATTAGTGTGTATTAGTCGCGTGGATGACGGGTGTATTCCTTAATACCATTCGTGGGGTGGCGTACTTACTTCCCCAACTCTACAAGCTCCTACTTCACTCCTATGTCGAGCCGGCTAGGAAGCTCCTAACATGGGATCACTAGAATTCGCTTGTGCATTAAATACAACCATAAAAACCTTTAGTACGCATTTGGTTCATGTTTCTTAAGACGTTCAAGCAAGTTACCGAATAGGAAGTTAGCCAGTTTTCTTAAGCCTAACATAGATAAACAATCATCCAATACAACTAATAACACACTAACAACCAATAATCAATAGCTAGGTTTCATTAGATCTAAGCAAACACAAGATAAATTTAGCCTAACATGTTAAACAAAAGACAAGAATAAGATAGAATCAAACAACACATAGACATATTGAATGATTAATTGATAACTTATCTTTCAATGAAACATGGAAGATCTCAAGGCAAAAAGCCCTGAAAAAGTAGCTAAAATCGTCTTAGGGTTTTCTCCCAAAATTCCACACACTAAGCTCTCCCTAATGACAAAAAATTAGAAAACTATATATAGATTTTTGGATCTGACGGCGTCACCTTATGGAGTGTGACGCCGTCACCTCGCCGCTTTTAGGGTTCCCGGATGACCTTCTTGACGCCGTCCCTCTTTAGCTTCTCAAAAATCCATTCTGGCTTATCAAGGCTTGACGCCGTCTAACCATGAACGTGACGCCGTCCCCTTATGATTTAAGCCGTGACGCCCTCGATCAAGTTAAAGCGTGACGCCGTCAGAATTCACATGCTATTTTCACTGGCCCGTCATGAGTAAATTTCACGTCCAACTTTTCTTGCCAAGGCATGACGCCGTCCAGAGTAAAGTCTGACGCCGTCAAGAGTAACTTTTAGCCGATTTTTGAGACTTTGCCGTTTTCTTCACTTTAATGCTCCAAAAACGTCCAAAATGCCTCCTTTTCCAGATTTCTCCTCAAAAGTACCTAAAATGACAAAAGGAACGATTTAGGGCGATATTTGATCAAATAAATACGATTTAAGGCTTAAATGACCCCTTAAAAGCGGTACACTTTTCGCTTCATCAAATACCCTTACACTTGAGATTTGCTTGTCCTCAAGCAAATGTGCTTTTATTCTAATTAAAATACAAGTTAGGGGTCATTTAATGCAAACATAAAAGTAATTACAACAAATAATCGTTCCACTTCAATCATAATAAGCACGGAGATTACATACTAGCACCTCACAAGTAGTGTTTAGATACTCACATCTCTCAAGTGTCATCAAAATAAATCTCATAAATGAAAACGGATAATATCTCTCACTACCTGTCATAGCAAATAGATTACCATAGGCTTGGGAAAGGATCGAAAACCTCCTCCACTAGGCGTAAGCACCAAAGATAAACTATCAAAGAGGGCTTTTAAATGGGTTATAACGTTAGGTGTAGGGAAAAGGAAAACACGGTTTTGTTGGATAAGGGATATTTTACTGGTGGCTAGTTAAAGATCTTGATCAATTACATGTACTATACAACGTTGCTAAGCCAAGACTAGACTCGATCTTAAGCTAATGATAAAATAACAAAAACATAAAATAAACATAAAATAAAACGGGATGGTAGTCCGTATGTTTTTTCTATTTTTTATTTTCTCATTTTTTTTTTGTGTTTTTCTTGATTTTTTTTTTTTTTTTTTTTTTTTTTTTTTTTTTTTTTTTTTTTTGCATACACTTTTACCCTACCATCCAAAATAATACATCATAGGGGCGTTGCATTCCCCTTACACTTGAATTTTTACATAACTTTACAAATACTAATCTAATGACTCGAATTAAGATAATTGAAAAACTTGGAGTACTTTTAAAATATTTAGCACATATGGGGGTAATAAATGATGTTCTTCCCCATTACTCCATTACACTAGTACTTTACCCATGAGTCCCAATCGTCCCAAAACAATATGTACAAGGATATGACTCGACTTAGCAACCATGTAATCAATTAGATAATTAACTTGGGTTTAAACAAATGTTGTAACAATAATGCACCAAAAATGAGCGCATACAAGGTAGGCTAAGGCGATTTGGGTGTACATTTTAGTGGGGTGTAAACAAATTCTTCCTTTAAGTAAAATGCTTAAAGGTCGAAACGAAAAGATAGGCTCTGAGGGGTGTACTAGGGGTATCGTGTACTATAAATGAGTACAACGCAAAGGGTGTGGGAGAATTACTTGACCAATGTAGCCAATGTAATTATAACAAAAACACAGGTGTAAAACAATGGGTTAATCCTAATGCCTCTTATCATGTAGTAAATCTAACTACACGAATGTAGTCTCACTTGTGGCCTCGGAATGGTCCTAACGCAAGTTCTAGAATCTAAGTGCTACCGGTACACACATCATAGCATAAATGCTTTTCCTACCAATTCTAGGGGCGAACCTCACATATTTGGGGTGGAAATTTTTTTTAGTGGTACGGTTTTTTTGTGCTAGTCATATAACTCCTATCCGTGAGACGCTCATTAAGATCAAAGTTTCATTCCTATATGTTGTAAAAAATTTTAAATTTGGCACTAAAATTACCTTAACAAGTATTTCTCTCAGTTTTATTACACATCTACTATTAAACAAACAAAAATCAAGCGCAATGGCATTCTCTAAAATCGTACTTTTACCCTCCCTTACACTTAAGATGAACATTGTCCCCAATGTTCAAATAACAAGATGTAAATGCATAAAGTAAAAGAATGAAATCAAATACTCCCCTGATTCGCTCGGTGGATAATGAAATTACATGGTTAAATCTTCCTCCAAAGTAATGTAGAAGCTCCATGACTAATGCATCGCCACAAGCTTGATTCCAAAAACATCTCCTTGTCCAAAATAACCTGTTAAACCTGAGAAAACAAACACGAAAACCTGCATAACATCGGCGGGAAAAAATCTATATATAAGGATATAATGCTTGTGGAATGATAATTTTGCAGATTCCTGGAGATTATAAGTTGGAGATTTAATAAAAACTTTTTATGAAAACAAAACTTTCAAAAATTTCTGGAAATTAAATCTGACGCCGTCAGGTTATAACCCCTGACGCCGTCAGAAATGACCTGACAAAAATTTTCATTTTTAGTTTTCCGGAAAATTTCTGGAAAAACCTTTACCTTACTTCCTGGAAATCCTGCAAAACATCATTATGACTCGATACAAGCATTTGACTCAAAAAAATACGAATATGTATGCTAATTTATTATTATTATGATTCATGTTCATTTGTGTTCTAATAAACCGATTTAGATTTCCCTTACACTTATCTTTTGCAAAATACCTTTATATGTAGTTAAGACGAAGTTAAAAACAAAATAAAGCATTTTCACAATTTAGTTTTGAACATGAATCAATAATGATAAAAATTAAACACACATACGGAAACAAATAAAATCAAACAAACAAATAAATAAACACACATAGCAAATAGAACAAATAAAGCTTGGGTTGCCTCCCAAGAAGCGCTTTTCTTTATTAACGAGTCTTGTAGCTAGACTCAAAGTCACGTACATTACGTGACTCCATTATCGGTCACGGTTCCTAGGCCATTCTCCTTCCCGGTTTTATATTCCGGTCCTAATTTCAAACAATCCTTGTAGAAACCGAATATCCTTTCCATAACATAGTCTACTCCTTTACTTCTATCCTCATCATTCCTATAGTAGACCGCTTGCTTGAGCTCCTTCTCAACATTTGACAAGTGTTGGAATTGTTCTATCTTATATGGCATTTGGTAGCTTACTTCATCGGTCTCATCCTTAAATCTAACTATCCCTAAGGAAGGTTCATAAGTCATTCTAGAGACCTCAACAAATGGTTTTCCAAAAACCACTTGAGTTAAGGATGCATCGACTATTGGGCGGATATCTTCTACAATTACAAAGTCGGTGACATAGGTGAAGTTTCCTACATAAACCGGTAATCCCTTAACTCTTCCCGTGAAGTTACTCATCCAACCCTTGTCAGGGAACATCCTATACCCAAGTTGATTCTTCATTATCAAGTTGTAGTGGGCTCTAGTCATGATGTTTATGGGTGATCTAAGGTCGATGTAAGCTTTCCACACATGTAGATGTCCGATGTTGCATGGTATGTTGAGATTAGAAGGGTCGCCTATTTCTATGATTGGTCTACCTAGGAAGTATGGTGTCTTGGGGTCATCGAATAAGTTTGTATGATATGCGCGCTCTTCCTTAGTGGGTAGCCTATTGAAGTAGTCCTCATCATCATCTACTTCTTCAATCTCACTTGTCCTAACTTCCTTATCAACCTCGACTTTCTTATCCTCATCCTTAGGTTCACTATTATCCTCATTCCTATCAATTGGTTTAATAGTGACAATGTTGACAAAGTGGACGTGTTTGGATGAAGAGGGGTCTTTTACTTGGGGTCCGCTATTTGTGTTCCTAGCGTCCTTATGTGGAGGTGATAGCACTTGGTTATTGAGGGCTTTCAACAAGTTGTCAATTTTGTTGGTCATCTCTGTTTGTTGTTGATTGAATTTGGTCTCGAATCTAGCTATCCGAGCTTCTTGAGATGCCATAAATTGGGAAATCAATCCTTCAAAGTTATTGGTACTACCATTGCCGGAAGGATTGTTGTTGAAAGTACGGTTCGAGTTGGAACCGCTTGATTGGAAACGATTAGGTGGGTTGGAAGAATTGGTTTGTTGCGTGTTTTGGTTTTGTTTCCACCTAAGGTTCGGGTGATTTTTCCATGAAGGGTTGTATGTATCACCGTAATGGTTTGGCTCGGGTTTGAAAGTGTACCACTTGTCTCCCGCTTCGTCGGTACGCGAGGATGCGTAGTCCACAAAAGCTTGTTCGGGGAGTTCCATGCAATCACGAGTGTCGTGGGGACCACTACATAATTCACATGAAGAAGTGATTTTGTTCACTTGGCTTGAAGGTTTAGGAGCCTCGTAGGATTTCATGAGAAACTTGACTTGGTCTTCAAGTTCTATGATCCTACGGTCGGAAGTGCTTGAATTGTTCGAGGGCAAAGATATTGCCTTGACCGTTTTATTCAAATCACGGGGATCACTCCAACTTTCGTTGTCATAAAGAGCAAGATCCTCTAGGAGAGCCCATGATTGTTCCGCACTTAGATCACGTAGCTTGCCACCGGCCGATTGGTCAATGGTTTGCCTCGTGTAGAGATTGATATGGTCATAGAAGATTTGGACTTGGAGCCAAAGTTCTATGCCATGGTGAGGGACCTTTTGAAGTAAGTCCTTGAATCGAGTCCATGCCTCGTAGAGAGTTTCGCCTTGACGTTGTTGGAACATCAAGATATCATTCCTTAGCTTAGTAGTTCTTCCCGGTGGGAAAAACTGAGCAAGGAAACGAGTGGTGAGATCATCCCAAGAGGTGATGGATCCTGCGGGTTGACGTTCTAGCCACTGACTAGCTTGGTCCCGCAGAGAGAATTGGAAGAGACGCAATCGGCTCGTCTCTCGAGTGGCAACATCAAGGTCTATAGAATCAACGATTTTAAGAAAGTCCTTGAGATGTTGATTAGGATCTTCAGAACGAAGTCCATGGAATGTGCATCCGCTTTGCACCAACCGGATGGTGTCGGATCGCAAGGGTGTGATATTGGCTCCTTGAGTGAGCTCAATGGTGTTTCGATAGCCATGGTGGCTAGGACGGGAATACTCTCCTAAAGTACGGGCTCTAGGAGGTGGTGGTGGTTGTTGTGGTGGTGGGTTGTGGGGGTTAAGGATATTACCATCTTCCATGATGTCGGACGGTAATGGTTACGAACAAAGACACGAAGAAAATAGATAGACTAAAGAAAATCTAGAAAAATAAAATAAAAATCTCACTAGAAAGGAATCTAGTGAGTAGACCTAATAGAAATAAAAATTCAACCTAAACAATAACTATTCCCCGGCAACGGCGCCAAAAACTTGATTGCGTGGTTTTGTAACCTTACAACAGGTTTTACCTCTCGAGGGATCTCAAGAGGCTTACAACCCCACCAGGCAGTGTACCTGACCGATGTAGTATAGTGTAGTGGTAAGTACGGGGGATTGATCGTTCTCCACAGGGAATAGTGTTCGTTAGGTATGAAAGACTACTCTAATTAGGTCTAAGGGTTGAGGAAGATTCTTTTTATGTTTTTATATTTTTATGAAAGCAAGTAAAATCTCGGTTTTGATAGAGTGGGCGGAATTAGTTGCTAGTCAACTAACCCAATTTACTACGAATGCAAATAAAATAAATAACTGAAAATAAAATGTGGTGAGAAACTTATGTGTAGAGAAATGTGTTTACTTAGATTTCCTTACTCCCTAACTATCTTTTACCGGTTAATTAGTGTGTATTAGTCGCGTGGATGACGGGTGTATTCCTTAATACCATTCGTGGGGTGGCGTACTTACTTCCCCAACTCTACAAGCTCCTACTTCACTCCTATGTCGAGCCGGCTAGGAAGCTCCTAACATGGGATCACTAGAATTCGCTTGTGCATTAAATACAACCATAAAAACCTTTAGTACGCATTTGGTTCATGTTTCTTAAGACGTTCAAGCAAGTTACCGAATAGGAAGTTAGCCAGTTTTCTTAAGCCTAACATAGATAAACAATCATCCAATACAACTAATAACACACTAACAACCAATAATCAATAGCTAGGTTTCATTAGATCTAAGCAAACACAAGATAAATTTAGCCTAACATGTTAAACAAAAGACAAGAATAAGATAGAATCAAACAACACATAGACATATTGAATGATTAATTGATAACTTATCTTTCAATGAAACATGGAAGATCTCAAGGCAAAAAGCCCTGAAAAAGTAGCTAAAATCGTCTTAGGGTTTTCTCCCAAAATTCCACACACTAAGCTCTCCCTAATGACAAAAAATTAGAAAACTATATATAGATTTTTGGATCTGACGGCGTCACCTTATGGAGTGTGACGCCGTCACCTCGCCGCTTTTAGGGTTCCCGGATGACCTTCTTGACGCCGTCCCTCTTTAGCTTCTCAAAAATCCATTCTGGCTTATCAAGGCTTGACGCCGTCTAACCATGAACGTGACGCCGTCCCCTTATGATTTAAGCCGTGACGCCCTCGATCAAGTTAAAGCGTGACGCCGTCAGAATTCACATGCTATTTTCACTGGCCCGTCATGAGTAAATTTCACGTCCAACTTTTCTTGCCAAGGCATGACGCCGTCCAGAGTAAAGTCTGACACCGTCAAGAGTAACTTTTAGCCGATTTTTGAGACTTTGCCGTTTTCTTCACTTTAATGCTCCAAAAACGTCCAAAATGCCTCCTTTTCCAGATTTCTCCTCAAAAGTACCTAAAATGACAAAAGGAACGATTTAGGGCGATATTTGATCAAATAAATACGATTTAAGGCTTAAATGACCCCTTAAAAGCGGTACACTTTTCGCTTCATCATCGCAGCCGGGAGGTATCTCTAGTGGCTCCGTCCGTATGGAGGGTATCCACTATTTTCAGGAAGTCCTTGATGTGTTGGATTGGATCTTCAGTTTTCAATCCGTGAAACTTGCATACACTTTGGACCAGCCAAATATCGGTTGCACGCAAGACCCCATCCGTGCGTTCATTTGGAAAAACGATAGCATTGGAAAAACCACGTGGGGTGGGAGAAGAGTAGTCCTTGAGACATTTAGGGATTGGGATTTCGGGAACCTCCATATCGTGATTGGGTTGAGGGCTAGGAGGTGTAGAATGATGATTGGATTCTTCCTCGGGGAGGGCATCATCAAAGTCGATGGCAATGCCAGATGGTTCGGGTGTTGCAAAGAGTCGCCTTAATCTTCGCATTTCCCTATCAGGTTCTGCGTAGGGTGAAATAAGGTCGCTTAGTGAACTACGACTCCTGGTGACTCTGAGATTGGAGAGATCTTCGTTTACCATGATGGCCAAGGAAGATTTGAGCAATGGATAGAGCAGAAAAAGATAGACTAAAGAAAACCTAGAAAAATAAAATAAAAATCTCACTAGAAAGGAATCTAGTGAGTAGACCTATAAAATAAAAATTCAACCTAAACAATAACTATTCCCCGGCAACGGCGCCAAAAACTTGATGCGTGGTTTTGCGACCTTACAACAGGTTTTACCTCTCGAGGGATCTCAAGAGGCTTACAACCCCACCAGGCAGTGTACCTGACCGATGTAGTATAGTGTAGTGGTAAGTACGGGGGATTGATCGTTCTCCATAGGGAATAGTGTCGTTAGGATTGAAAAACTACTCTAATAGGTCTAGGGGTGAGAGAAGATTCTTTTTTTGTATTTTTATATTTTTATGAAAGCAAGTAAAATCTCGGGTTTGAAAGAGTGGGCGGAATTAGTTGCTAATCAACTAACCCAGATAACTACGAATGCAAATAAAATAAAATAACTGAAAATGAAAAGGTGGTAGAACTTATGTGGAGAGAAATGTGTTTACTTAAATTTCCTTATTCCCTAACTATCTTTTACCGGTTGATTAGTGTGTATTAATCGCGTGGATGACGGGTGTATTCCTTAGTACCAATCGTGGGGTGGCGTACGTACTTCCCCAACTCTATGAACTCCTACTTCACTCCTATGTCGAGCCGGCTAAGAAGCTCCTAACATGGGATCACTAGAATTCGCTCATGCATTAAATACAACCATAAAAACCTTAGTACGCATTGGTTCATGTTTCTTAAGACGTTCAAGCAAGTTACCGAATAGGAGGTTAGCCAGTTTTCTTAAGCCTAACATAGATAAACAATCATCCAATACAACTAATAACACACTAATAACCAATAATCAATAGCAAGGTTTCATTAGATCTAAGCAAACACAAAGAAAACCTAGCCTAGCATGTTAAACAAAAGACAAGAACAAGATAGAATCAAACAACACATAGACATATTGAATGATTAATTGATAACTTATCTTCAATGTAACATGGAAGATCTCAAGGCAAAAAGCCTTGAAAAAGCTGCTAAAATCGTCTTAGGGTTTCCTCCCAAAAGGTTACACACAAAGTTCCACACTAATGACAAAAAATTGCAAAACTATATATAGAGTTTAAGGGCTGACAGCGTCACGTTGTAGATCCTGACGCCGTCACCTCGCCGCTTTTAGGGTTCCCGGATGGCCTTCCTGACGCCGTCCCTCTTTAGACCTCCAAAATCCGCTCTGGCTTATCAAGGCTTGACGCCGTCAGATTAGTGCTTGACGCCGTCCCTCTTTAGCTTAAGCCGTGACGACCTTGATCACATTAAAGGGTGACGCCGTCAGATTTTTCATGCAAAATTCTCTGGCTTATCATGAGTAATTTTCACATCCACCTCTTTTGCCAAGCCATGACGCCGTCTGGGGAAATTCCTGACGCCGTCAAAGGTAGTTTCCAGCATAATTTTGAGACTTTGCCGTTTTCTTCACTTTTATGCTCCAAAAACGTCCAAAATGCTTCCTTTTCCAGATTTCTTCTCCAAAGTACCTAAAATGACAAAAGGAACGATTTAGGGCAATATTTGATCAAATAAATACGATTTAGGGCTTAAATGACCCCCAAACAGCGGTACACTTTTCGCTTCATCAAACTTTGATTTCAACATGTCTTTAGTAGATTTGATCATCTTGTCGTTACTGCCAATGATAAGCATATCATCAACATATAAACACAAGATTACATATCCACTACTTGTGTCCTTTACATAAACACACTTGTCGCATTCATTAATTTTGAATCCACTCTCTAGCATGGCGTGGTCAAATTTTTGATGCCATTGTTTGGGAGCTTGCTTTAAGACATATAATGACTTAACAAGCCTACAAACTTTGTTCTCTTGTCCAGGTGCTATGAAACCCTCAGGTTGGTTCATGTAGATTTCTTCTTCTAACCGTTTTCACATCCATTTGGTGAACTTACAAAGTTCTTAAAGCGGCAATAGCAAGTATCATCCTGATCGAGGTTATTCGCGTAACAGGCGAATATGTATCAAAATAATCTAGACCTTCTCGTTGTCTAAATCCTTTGATTACCAATCTTGCTTTGTACTTGTCAATGGTGCCATCGGCTTTCATCTTCTTCTTGAAGATCCATTTATAGCCTAGTGGTTTACAACCAGGAGGTAAATCCACGAGCTCCTGTTAGGAATATAAATATTCAGTTGAAGACTCGGTCACCCCGAGTACTTATTAGCACATCATAGCTCGTAGGTTTATCAGTAATATTATTAGTAGATTAGTTATTATTAGTATTGTGGAGTGGGTCGGGTCTTTACCCACTGTCAGCTCGCTCCACAGCCCACTAGGGGCACAATATGTAGTAAGTATAAATACCCCTTCCCTCACAAGGGAAGGGTTGGACCTTATTCTCTAATCTAATACATTCTCTTGTTTCTCTCACTAAGGTTCCACCTCCCTATCTCTCTCTCTAGTTCTTCTTCTATTCGATCCATTATCTAGCCCTAATATTGTGTTTATGTGTTAGTGAATATCCTACAATTGGTATCAAGAGCCATGGTTAGGTCCATGTGTGTTGATATTCACGGATTTGTGTAGTTTGGGGTTGTTTTTGGTTCGAATAGTTTTGCTCCTAAAAATCCATTTTACGCTTTGTTTAGAGGTTAAAAGTTGTTAAATCTTGTACTTTCTAGCTTAGGGATTACATAGGAGTAGTGTTTGGTGCTTGGAATCACAGATTTAGGCTTTGTGTGGTTGTTTTTGGAAGATTTGAAGGATAGAACATAAGTGTTCTTCGTGGCAATTTGTCCCTCGGTAAAACTTTCTTGGTGGCGATTTGTGTTTGGCTGGGAACGTAAAAAGTAGCGTTTTGTGTTTTCTCGAGCTAGCGATTTGTCCCTTTACCGGATTTGGCAAAATCGACAAACCACTATGATAGTGACTTGTTTGGCATTTTGTGGGTAGCGTTTTGTCCTAAGATAGTGACAGTTCTGTCTTTTTGTGACCTAGCGATTTGTCCAGTATCAAAAGTTAGCGATTTGTGTTAGTCAAGGTGGCGATTTGACCAATTTCAAAAGTTAGCGTTTTGTGTCTGGCGACTTGTGTCAAAGTAGCGACTTGTCCAGGTTACAAAAGCAGCGTTTTGTCCTATTTCCAAAAGTTAGCGTTTTGTGTCTGGCGACTTGTGTCAAAGTAGCGACTTGTCCAGTTTCCGAAAGTAGCGATTTGTGGGTAGCGTTTTGTGTCCGTCAGAGTAGCGTTTTGTCTATCTGCTCATTGTAGCGTTTTGTCTCTCTGATCACTGTAGCGTTTTGTCTATCTGCTCATTGTAGCGATTTGTCATATTTGACCAAAGTTGACTTTTTACGTCAAAACTTCAAACGGCCATAACTTTTGAACCGTAACTCCGTTTTCAGCGAAACACCTGTCAAAACGACCGGAACAGCCTAAATATTGTGAGGTTTCATACGAAGTTGTGAAACGAATTTTTCGAGGCCCAAATCCCTTCCGGAATGAAGTTATTGAGGTTTTAAGTTTTCAGACCAAAATTTCACCGTAACAACTTGCATCAACCAAACCAAATCACAACTTAACAACAGATCAACAAGTCTACCAAACCTTCATCATAACACATATTAAGTATCACTTCACGGTTCATTCTTGATTTTTGTAAAATCCCGCGAAAGAATATATTTCTCGGTTTAAATCATAGAATTGTAAAATCCCGTGCACGTTTACATCATGTCTATTACTTTAGATTCCTTCATATCTGAGGTACTCAAGTTGTACGAAACATATGATAAACTAAAGATATCCAGTTCTGTACAAC
Source organism: Artemisia tridentata subsp. tridentata (assembly GCA_021014915.2). Classification (NCBI taxonomy): domain Eukaryota; kingdom Viridiplantae; phylum Streptophyta; class Magnoliopsida; order Asterales; family Asteraceae; genus Artemisia; species Artemisia tridentata. Next base: position 132,925,691 of record CP139505.1, on the reverse strand, counting down.
CAATAAACGTGGGTGATTCTGATAATACTAATGTGGAATCTTCGTGCCTGAATTCACAAGAAATAGAGTTTCATCAGTCACTTATGGTGCTTAATGCAAAGGAAAGTCGCATTGAATATTTTCGTCTACTTCATTCACATCTCAAGGTTCTGTCTGAAAAAACTGAATACGTGATGGGTTACACACGGGCCTTCATAACACTCTTTGGTCAAGATGTTCATGACTTCACAGTCAAAATGACTCTATATTTAGATCAACTTGAGCAACAGCTTGATAAAGAAGAATTCTCTGAAGCAAGATCCAGAGCAGCTTTCAGTGTGATCAACAACCAACTCCAGGTGTTCATTGATTCGCAATACACTGAGAACTATGACTATGACAGTCAAATGACAAAAGAGTGTTTTGCTAAATACACTGGAACTGAAGTTGCCGTGTTCAGAACAACATTACTACAATTGATGAGTAATGTTAATGGGTTTATTGATGAAAGGGCTAAACAAATGGGGAATGAAACAAGATCAGACAAGTTTGATGATGGTGACAACTCAGGAGGTGATTTCAAAATGTGTGAGAATGCAGCCTTCGAACATGAAAATCACCAAGCACAGTCTGCTGTGGTACATCTGTCTTATCTAGATAATGCTCTTTCTAATGAACAACAACATACTGATCAACTTAAACCTACTTATGACACATATCTGTTGGAAAAGACTGATAGCAATATTACCTCTGATTCAACAAATATGAGTCATAAGGGGGGAGAGATTGATCAGGATGCTGAACATGATGATGCGTCAAGTTCTCTGCCTACGGCTGAGTTTTTCAAATCAGATGATATGGTTGAAAAAGAAGTTTATAATGAACTTTCAAACAGATTTTTACAACTTGAAAAACATTGTATTTCACTTGAAATTGCAATGCAACAAAAGGAAGAAAGTTTTCAAACTAAACTATCATGCAAAAATCCGGAACTCCCTGAATTTCGTGAATTTTTTATAATAAAAGATTTGAAAGCTCAGCTGCAAGCCAAAAACTTAACGATCAACAACCTGAAAAAACGTATTGCTGAGATGTGTGATTTGTATAATGAAGTTAAAGCTAAACATGATGTTATTGCAACAACAAATGCTCAATTAGAACACAAAGTGGCTAAATTTATTAATGAAAATGAGTGTTTGAAAATTCATTGCAAAGAACTGTGTGATACAATCAAAGAAGCAAAAACTAAGTCTGTAGAGTAAACGACCTCTTTGATTGCCAAAAATGATGAATTCAAAGCTCAACTTCAAGAAAAGGGCTTTGCAATTGCAGCGTTGAAAAATGAATTAAGAAAATCAACAGAAAATGGTGTGAATACTAAGTTTGCAAAACCATCAATCTTGGGGATACCACCACTTAGAAACCAATCAGTTGTTAGACAACCGACTGCGTTTAGATCTGAACAGCCAAAAGTTTTAAAAACACGGTTTGCCTCCCAAATTGATGCGGAAAAAGTTTTGTCAAAACCACTCACTTCACAGTCTAGACCTAGTGAAAAGGAATATGCTGTTGCTAAAACACATCACATGAGTGCATCTAGTTCTTCTAGGATTAGTTCAACACGTATGCCATTTGTGGCACCAAAGGAACATGTTAGACATAAAGACATTGTTCAGAATCAAAACCTAGTGGACGCTAAGAAAAACACACATGAAAAGACTAGGAATTTGCCTGTTTCTAAGAGTTGTTGCGTGCCAATTAAGGCAATTCCCGTAGCCGACCACTCTAAGAACCCTAGATCTTTTTTTGACTCCAAACACTTTGTTTGCTCGACTTGTCAGAAATGTGTTTCTAATGCAACCCATGATGTTTGTTTAACAAAATCCCTGAAGGAAATGAATGCTCGGGCTAAGGTTCAAACCTCTAAGACTAGAAACAACAACAAGCCCGTTGAACCAAAGAGGTGTATACAGAAACCTGATAGGCTGGTTGCCCTAGGACAAAGGTTTTCTCCCAAAAAGTCTGTCACTGTGCATGAGAAACCAAACACTCCTAGATCTTGCCTTAGGTGGATACCGACGGGTAGAATTTTTAAGATTGTTGGTCTTAGATGGATACCTATTCGAAAGATGTTCACTAAGTGCGAAAACAAGGTTGACAATGAAACCCCAAATGGTCTAAACGCTGATATCACTAACCCATATAAATGCAAACAAACTCTTAATGTCAATGCAGGAAGTCTTTACTTAAGTGCAGGTACATCGTTCAGACCTCGTATTAAGGAAAGACTCAGAGTTTGGGTGCCGAAAAGAGTTATATCTCATGATGAAGGGGTTCAAACAATTCAAGGTTGATGAACATCAACGACTATGACGTCTGTACACATCAGTGCAGGCCTCGCTCTTCATTGGCAATGACGTTTGAACACTGCAGTTCAAGCCTCGGGTCTCAATGTTTTCATAATGGCGTCTGCTGACAACTCTTCTGGCCCCGTTCATCAAAGAAAAGAAAAGTGTACGCTTGAGTGCACTTTATCTTCTGAAGAAGAGGATTCCTCTTACTTATGACCATTCTCATCAAGCTTCATGTTCTTCTCATGCTCATTCAGTCATCAAGTAGATCTACTTACCGCCGATGGTATTCTTATTCACCCGGTATATCAAAAATGGCAGTTGACTGTCATATGCAATTTTTGAGGGGGAGAAAGGTGAATAAACTACATGGTGATTGAGATTTGAGAAGTGGTCATACGACTCTCCATGTTTCTGACTATTCTCATCAAAAGGCTTCATACTTGCTCCATGCTCATTCAGATATCAAGTGGATCTACTTCCATCCGATTGGACGTTTATTCACTCAATCAAAAATGGCAACTTCAAATGCAATTTTTGAGGGGGAGAAGTGTGAACAGTGGATCAACCTCACATGCACTTGTTCAATCAAAAATAGCATCCTCGTATGTAATCTTTGAGGGGGAGAAGTGTGAACAGTGGATCAACCTCATATGCACTTGTTCAATCAAAGATGGCATCCTCGTATGCAATCTTTGAGGGGGAGAAGTGTGAACAAGTGATTCGATGTACACTTGGTTGTTGGTTCACTCACTTGTGTTGGGCATCTAATCGTGACCATGGAGTTGATCAGGTATCACTTATTCGAGATTGAAGTTGACTTCCTCAAAGGCGTGATCCTATCCTATCTTGAAGTCGAGGTTGGTTGGATGCATGACTTTCTATGATAACTTGCTCGTGCTCAAGATTCAAGTTGAAGACTTAGTTTATCTAGTTACCAGCAGTCGGGGTAACTATCACTTAAAGGAGTTACGTTGTAGTACTCAGTGTCACACGCTGCCGATGACGTTGTGGATAATCACAAGAGGTGTTAATGTATCATACTTTGGTTGAGTATTGAGTACTTAGAGATTTGCTTGGAAGCATTAATTCTCTACACCGTTCTTCCAACAGTAGTGCAAGTTTAAGTCACAAGAACGGAGAATTCTACTTCAGTATCAAGTCTGGTAAATCGAGTTTGCTCCATCAGTTATCTTGTCAAAAGGCCTACTTGAGGGTTGGCAAAGATAGTCAGAGACGATTTCGGTAGCTGTTGATTCTCACAGAATACATTTGAGCCAATTTTGTTCTTCTCACGAGTCTTCAAGTATATGTGGGTAAAATGTGTTGCTGATTCTGAGGTGTCAAAACCAGCAAGGGGGAAGGAGACATACATCTGAACGCACAACGAGTACACGTGATGAACTTTATACTTCTTCTTAGCTGAAGTTATTCCGGGAAGACAAATGTCATGACCGCAGAGAAAATCAGTGTTCTAACAAGTTCCTTATGGTGTATCACTCCAACTACGTGGGGGAAGAAAAAGTCAACAACGAGTACACGTGATGAACTTTATACTTCTTCTTAGCTGAAGTTATTCCGGGAAGACAAATGTCATGACCGCAGAGAAAATCAGTGTTCTAACACGTTCCTTATGGTGTATCACTCCAACTACGTGGGGGAAGAAAAAGTCAGTTTCTGATGATAAAAGAGGTACATAATTGTATGATGGTTCCTATGGTTAGTCGGTATCCTACTGAAGGAAATGTGTACATCCGGGATTCAGTTGCTGTTGTGGTAATGTCTTGGTGTTATCATGTTGACTACACACGGGATAAATTGCTTACACTCGGGACTTAGTTGAATTTGGGGTAACAATTCTCATCTGCAATTTCCTGAAGGGAGAAAAGGGAATTTTCGGGTCTTAATTGATCTTGATGTTACGTTTTCGACTTTATTAAAGGGATTGAGTGTGTACTTCGGGTTTTTGGGCTTCATATAACGAGACTGGCTGCATCTCTTCAACTACTTGGGGGAAGTGGTCTCTGGATACTTTTGGTTTGTATTCTTCAGTCCTCAGCGGGAAGAAATGTGAGAAGAATTATTCAAGTGTGAGATGATTCGTTGCTGTACACTTACCTTGCGTAAGCTTGAAAGAGAGCTTTGAAACTGCTCAAAAGGAAGATTGTCGGTTTGGGGGGAAGCTATCAAAGCTTTACAATTGAGAAGGCTCATGTTCAGACGTTTATTCAGGAGCCTTGAAAGCTTTGGTGGTGAAAGTTTAAGAGATGTTGACTTCAGATTTCTACCACTCGCTGAACGTATCCTCATTCTGGTATTCATGTCATCATCGTCTTAAACTGAGTAACATATTTTGTACATATCTTATACCAAACTATAAATAGAAAATGATAGAACAAGAAAATTGTAAATAGAAAAATATAAAACCAACTAATTGTAAATAGAGAAGCTTAAACCCAGCAAAAACCATAAAAAATCAGAAAATTAGAAAATACCAAAAATAGTTTCACCTAGGCATGTCTTCTGTTTATCGATAACATTTACGGACTTAGAAATGTCATTCAATAATGGCACGGGTCTTTAAATGAAGCTCGAGCAGAAGTTAAAATGGATGGTTAAAACATGTCTAAATGGCTTGCTATTATTTCAGATAGCAACCCGCGCTTGACAATGGGGAAAGCACGTCGCCAAAAAGACGGCTGTTCCTCCAACTGGGTGATGTTCACCTGGGCATGGATTACTTTATATCCATGTTTCTTTGATCTGATGTACGTTTCAGTGCATCATTTCTGGTAAAGGAAGAGAAATCTTCTTTGCATACAAATAGTTTTCATTCAATGATTCTTCTGAAAATTATTTGTGAGACACTTGGTGATTATGTGTTACTTGAAATTCTTTTACTCTTGGATTATGCATAAAATTTGTCACTCAATCAACGACTACAAATCTTTAACTAGAATACGGGTCATTGATTGAGGGGGATAGTGAATTCAAATTTTATATCATCAAACGGGTTTCTAGATTAACTCATACTTGTTAGAAATGGTTTTGTAGTTAATGGGGTATTAGTTGAAGAGGATCTTGCTAAAACTTTATATCAAATGGCCAAATGTGTTAGTTGCTAGAAAGTTTAGGACATTATGTGCAATTTGCTTATAGTTTCCTAGCTTTATGTATCTAGAAGGTTCATTTGTGTTACTTTGGAATCCTCGTATAATCCCCTAAACACCTTAAGACTCAAAACCTAAAAGAAGTTAGAAAAACCAGTTGTGTTTGATGTTTTTGAATACTCCAATGACATTTGTATGATCTGAATGAATGAGTTTCAAAGGTTGTTTGACTTTTGTTAAGTCGATTGCTGCTTAATTGTTGTTGATATTGTGCATATGTTCTCAGGATTCGCTTAGGTATATAGCTATCATGTTTGAATCATGTTCCTAAGATCCTGAATTGAATATTGAAATCTGTGTGAATTGCCATGTTCATGATTGCTATTTGCTCTTCATGCTAGATAGTGGTTTGACGTATTTCCTGATTGTGGTTTGATTATAAGATGAACTTGGTATTATAATGTGGCAAGCTGCTATGGGGTAGCCATTAATGAATAGTGTATCTGTATGCATGCATATCTTTGTGGATATTCTTATGCAGATTCCATAGCCAAAATGAATGTGCCAGTTCCCACTCTAACCATTTGATCAGACGTTCAAACTCTATTGATTGGCTCAGAATTCACCTCGACAACAACATCGGCAGCAACAACAACAACAACACTGTCATCACCACCACCACCTTCATTTCAACAAAGCAGTACTTATTCCGCCAAGTGGGGATCTACAATACTTGGACGTTTTGTTGGTGGATGGATAATCGATGTTGACCACTGACTCACTCAGAAAAGCGGGTGATTACATCATCTGCGCAAAAAGGTCAATATCATTTGTGTCATAATTGTCAACTTGTGCATAATAAGCAGTGAATCTCCCTCTTAGATTAAGGGGGAGAATAGTATGTTCCATTATCAGAAAACATTAAATCAGACACATTTTCTCCCACATTTTCTAACTTATTTAAATCAATTGGGATCACAAATCTCAAATGGTTTGAAATTTTTGATCGGGGGAGAGAAAGTGATTTAAATATGAAATCTGATAAAATGTGATGATTTGGAAGTAAAAGTAAGCTCTCCCGTATGTGCTAAACTATTTTGTATATCAGTGCACATATTGAGGGGGAGCAAAATGTTTTGGACATATAAGTAAGCTCTCCCATGTGTGCTAAACTACTTTATATATCGATGCACATATTGAGGGGGAGCGAATGGACAAAAAGGATTTGGCATGCATCTTATGTGAGCAAGGCTCAGACTTCACCAATGAATTGACGATAGCTAAAGTCAGTAGTCAAAAGGACATGTCCTGGATGGGTAATAATTTCAAGCCAGTTTATCTGGTGATGTAAGCGTGTCTCGCAAAGGACGTGTCTGAGTAGAATGTACCAATTTTGAGCGATTTTCCTTGAATGTGATCTGGACGGGTAATAATTTCAAGCTAGTTCACTAGTGATGTAAGCGTGTCTCACGATGATCATGTTCTTGGAAAATCAATCAATTCAAAAGTGTGAGCTTCACCTGACATGTGCAAATTTATAAAACAATTACTCGAGCACATGTTGAGGGGGAGCATTTGAAAAATATAAAACTCTCAAGTGTTTGCAAAAATGTGTTTCAGAATCATGAACACTTTGAGAGATTTTTCAAAGATTTGGTTTATGGCAATCGTGGAAGTACACCAAAGACCGACCATTTTAATGAATATATGGAGTTATAAGGATGGTAAGGTTAGGCTCAAGTTCCCACGATCCCGCCAGATCCGGAGGGATCTACCCAGGGACAATTCACTAGTTAGTGTAGAAGTCCTTAGGTATGATTAAAAAGGAGAAAAGTGTGATTAAGGGAAGAGTGCCGACTGAGATGGAGCTAGTACTGGAACAAACCCAACAAGGTACTAGTAATGAAGTCTCGGTAAGCACTGAAGGGGTTGAAGAATGAAAAAGAATTGTAAAGATAAAGGGTGAAAAGAAAGAAGCCTTCCTTACAACTTAGGCAGAAACCGGGTCAATACATATGCTGTCAGAATCACTTAGTTGATTGCTGGCATTGAAGACAAAGTATCATGGACCCAGTGATACGCTGCACAACCCTCCCTAGCCACTCAAGGTCCCTCAAAGGACTCTTGTTTCACTTTTCACGGAGATCAATACATTTCTATCATCTCTCTCACTCCGAGTTAGATGATATTGAAAAGGTGGCAGTCCTCTCCAGCCTCCGCTCACTAAATCAAAACGCACAATTGAGTCTAGAGCCACGAGATGCATAATAAGATCTCATAGGAACACATGCTACTTCTACACTGGTTATTCAACATTAAGGACACCAGTTGTAAACTTAAGAGTCCTACACAGATCTTAGCAATCTGCCAGAACATTTATGAGGGAATTTACTAATGTAATTCTCAATGATTGAATGGAAATTCCTGCCAGGGTCAACATCAAGCATCCCTGAAAGCAGGTCACTTCGGTAATTCCTTGTGGATTACGCTTAGTGATAGCGGCGGTTTCAAACGGTCTACAGTCGTGGAGTGATCTCCAGCGACTCACCTAATCGTTGATTTGCTACGGTTGATCTTTAAAACCCTCTGTGGGTTTCCGATTTAGGAACGGTCATGGTAAGGTTTAGAGAGAGTTTTCACACTATGTTGTTAACAATCTCGAAGCCCGAACCTGTAAGTACCGGAAATTTTATTGCTAACTGTCGTATGCAGGAACACCTAGCGGTTGTAGCTGATTGTTGTTGCAGCTGATAAAGTTGTAGCAGACTGCTGTACAAGATGCCAATCCATCACCACATGTTTACACTTCGTCATCACAATAATTAAGGAAATCATGATATCTAAAAGACCTTCAACACTGCTTCCGCAACTCTGAGGCTGAAGATCATGATCCAGAAAAGTGTGAGCATGTCGACACAACAAACACAATTCTTTACCACGTGTTTACTCTACACCATCATCTTACTCAAAGAAGTCATGACAAACTAAAAGACCTTCAACACTGCTGCTGCAAACTCTGATGCTGAATGTCATGACCCAAAATAGAGTGAACACGTCGGTTTAAAGAATACCTCATCACATGAAGACATTCTGCTGAAAAGATGACCTGGAGACATACGTGGGATGATGACATCAAAGAATCACCAAACATCACCCAAGACAAAAGAACGGTCATCAAAAGATCACTGCTGAATGTACAAAGATGTAATGATATTGAAGAATCAAAGGTTACGAGCTATGAAGACAAGATCCAAGGATGAAGTGCTAGAATTCAGAACATCACTTCCGGGGTGACTTCCCTTAGGGGGAGATTGTTATGAATATAAATATTCAGTTGAAGACTCGGTCACCCCGAGTACTTATTAGCACATCATAGCTCATAGGTTTATCAGTAATATTATTAGTAGATTAGTTATTATTAGTATTGTGGAGTGGGTCGGGTCTTTACCCACTGTCAGCTCGCTCCACAGCCCACTAGGGGCACAATATGTAGTAAGTATAAATACCCCTTCCCTCACAAGGGAAGGGTTGGACCTTATTCTCTAATCTAATACATTCTCTTGTTTCTCTCACTAAGGTTCCACCTCCCTATCTCTCTCTCTAGTTCTTCTTCTATTCGATCCATTATCTAGCCCTAATCTTGTGTTTATGTGTTAGTGAATATCCTACAGCTCCCAAGTATGATTTTGTAAAATAGAATCTATTTCACTTTTAATGGCTTTGTTGATGCAAATAATGTTCTAAAAACGTTATTTATATCTTTCGATTACTTCACATTTTGAGGATGACAAAATGTGAAATCACGATACGTTAAAATCAACGTAAACAAGTCTTTAATCGGAAGATCCCGTTTCTACGCAAATCACTCTTGAACAAAGTTACAACTTGAACTAGTGATCAAAGAAGTGAATTTATGTTTTGAAAATTCACATTTTAAATGGGACAAAACATTTTTTTCAAAAATACACATGACAAATTATTTTTGAAATATTAAGAAATGTTTTAATGGAAAAATAAGTTTAAAAATCACAACAGCTATTTCCCCCCCCCCCCCCAAATCAGCTCCAACCTTCCCCAAATAAGTTTTCACCAGAAAAGACAAAATTTGGAGCGTCCTAGTCTACCACGGCTCCACGGTACCGTTAAATTTAACGGAGCCGTGGGTTATTTAAAGGAGCCGTCCATACCATTTTTTCTGTAACGTTCAGATTTTCTTTGCCTATAAATACCAACCCCTTTCACAGTTTTAGGCACCCTTCACACACAGAAAAATCCCTTTGCTTAATCCTCTCAAACCTTTCACTTCTTTAGATTAGTTTTTCTTTGTTTCAAGAGTGATCCAATCATCCCTCAAGTGATCCTCTTCATACCTCTTCACTAGGAAGAGAAGAACACAAGTATCCAAGTAGATACAAGGTGTTGTCATCCCTCTTCATTAGCAAGAGAAGAACACAAGTATCCAAGTAGATACAAGGTGTTGTCATCCCTCTTCATTAGCAAGAGAAGAACTCAAGTATTCAAGAAGATACAAGAGTTATAGTTGTTAGGTTTTTGTAACACTTGTTACATCCTTGATTGTATCTTAGCATACATCAAGATTATCTTTCTTTTGTGAGTGAGAGTGAAGATCAAGTGTGATCTATAGAGATAGTGAACATCTCTTATAGCCATTGGGCTTGTGTGATTGATCAAGAAGATCAAGGGTCGATAGATTAGTGTTAGTTGAGTAGAGTGAAGTGAGTGTTGATCATTGTGATCGTGTTGAGATCTTGGTGATCTCTTGAAGCCATTGGGCTTGAGTGTTTGGTTACGTGGACCTTGGTAGATTGGTGCTAGCTAAGATTAGCACTCGACATCTAGCTTAGTGTCAGTAATAGGATAAGCGATGTGTACGGTTTTCTCCGCCTGAAGGGAGGTTGTTGATATAGTGTTTTGAAACTCTCGAGTGTGGTACTCGGGGAGTAGAGTAGGGAGAAGAAGAGCTTCGTAGCCGAACCACTATAAATCCTTTGTCTCGGTTTGATCTTTCCAACTCTACTCTTTACTTTCATTACTTTTTATTTGTTAAGTTTAGTGTATAGTTCATATCGGTGTTGATTGATTACATATAGAGTTCGAATCAAAGTTTCCAATAACCAACTTTTAAAACAAGATTTTTAAAAGAATCTTAAACCGGTAAACTATTCAACCCCCCTTCTAGTTTCCCACAATTGGTATCAGAAGCCACGTCAGTCAAGTTTTTTAAAGTATATTGTATTTTAAAGCTTGAATCGATCAATGGATTCCGACAAATATCTAGAAGGGCAATCTATGCAAAGACTACCACTTTTCGAAACCGATTGTTTTATATATTGGAAAACAAGATTCGAAACGTATGTGAAATCAAAAGACATTGATCTTTGGCATGTTATTACCGAGGGTGACTTTAAGCCTATTCAAATCAATCCGGAAACTAAAAAGGATGAAATAGTTTCTTATGATAAACAAAGTGATGAACTTAAAAGGAAATTAGCCAAAAATAATGAGGCTGAAATGATGATTTATAATGCTTTGCCTAAAAAGGAATTCGAAAGAATTTTCATGTGTAATACGGCAAAAGATATTTGGAAAACTTTGTTAGTCACTCACCAAGGTAATAACCAAGTCAAAGAGAACAAGATAGATCTTCTTGTTCAACAATATGAACAATTCTCCATTTCGGAGGATGAGTCAATTGATAATGCTTTTGCTAGATTTAATACTATTATCACTAGTCTTAAAGCTCTTGATGAAGGTTATTCTAGTAAGAACTATGTTAGGAAGTTTCTTAGAGCTCTACATCCTAAATGGAGAGCAAAGGTCACCGCCATAGAAGAGTCAAAGGACTTGACGGCATTGTCACTCGATGAACTTATAGGAAATTTGAAAGTTCACGAGATGATCATCAAGAAGGATTCCGACATTGTCAAAGGCAAAAGTGAGAGAGTTAGATCTCTAGCATTAAAAGCCAAGAAAGAGTCCAGTGATGAGGAATGTTGAAGTTCCGGTAGTGAAGAGGAAGAGTACGCATTAGCCGTTAGGAACTTTAGAAAGTTCTTTAGGAGGAAAGGTAGATTTCCTAGACAACCTCGCGATGAGAAGAGGTCATCCCAAAGAAATCATGATGAAAGAAAAGGGACAAGTGATAGGAAATGCTATAGATGCGGAGATCCTAATCACTTCATAGGTGAATGTCCTAAGCCACCAAAATCCAACAACCAAAGAGCCTTTGTAGGAGGTTCTTGGAGTGATAGCGGTGAAGAAGAAGAGAAGAAGCCTAACGATGAAAAGTGCCTAATGGCTCAGGCTTCTAACGAGGTACATTCCGACTCTTCTTATTATAGTGATAATAATTCGTCAATAGATGATAGTGAATTGCATGACGAATACAACAAACTATGCGTAGTTAGTACTAAGATCTTAGGTAGAAACACAAAACTTAAGTTAAAACTACAAGAACTAGAACTACAAGTCCTAGAACTAAAAGATCAAGTCAAAAGACTTGAGAAAAACAAGGAAGTAGACTTAGGATGTGGGTCATGTATAAGTCTTCAAGTAGAAAATGAAAAACTTAAAGAAAATGCTTTAAGAATCATTAAGTTTGATGAAGGAACTAAAAAGCTTAATGATATACTTGAAAATATTAGATATAGTGAACATGACCGTTCGGGTTTAGGATTTGACCCAAATCAGGCTTCTACAAGTGGTACCAAACAAGTTAAATTTGTAATGCCTGAAACGTCTAAGTCTGAAGGGGACGAAACCACTAAAGGTACAGACGGCACCACTAAATTTAGTGGTACCGTGGTACCGTCTGGTGCTGAAGACAAAACTGGGTCAATTTTGAAAAATAGTCTAAGTCCTAAACCGAGTCACATAGTTAAAAATAGTTCTAGTGTGTCTACTCCAAGTAAAGGGGAGGTCAAAAGCTCTTACAAACCATTGTCATCTCCCGAACATGGATTTGTAAAGCGTGACACAAAGTCGACTACTCCTCCGCCTAGAAAGGTGAACTCTCCCAAACCTCGGTCTAGAACTCCTCTACCGAGAGGTAACTTTAGAAGACAAAATCATCCAAGTAACTTTCCCGTAACTTGGAATGATCGTCCACCAAAAGGTTACTTACCATGGGAAATGTGTCCTCCATTCTCACATCCTAAACTAACGCAACAAATGCGTAGGATGTTTGACTCTAACAACTTTGAACCCATGAGATATTGGGGACCAGATGTTTGAACTTTTGTTTTGCTAGGAAAACATGAGTGTAAATAAATTTCGGAGTCTAAAAAAAAGAGTATGATGTGTTATCAAACAAGTCTGGTGACGCAAAAGTCAAGTCGTGTCTTATATGCTCAACATTCAACAAAGGTAATATAATCCTCTAGTTTTAAGAGCAACACCTCAGGCACAGGTACACTTTCTTAAAACACCCTTTGTTAGTAGTAATGTTTGGCATGAAATAGTGTAGTTAGAATCTAACATGGTAGGCACTATGACACAGAAACTCTATTCACATCTCATCATGTCAAACTCAACTTGTCCAGAAATGTTCGATGATCGCTTGAAGATCATGCGTGACAAGTTCGAATTAAGCATTGATGAGTGAATCAAGTTTCCTTCCTTGCACATAAGTAATCTTGCCTAAATTAAGTATCCCTTTAAACTTATGTATACTATATGTATGAGATACATAGTTTAAGTAATAGTCCTTATTGACAATGATGCCCGTATCCGCAAATACGAAACTCACAAGAGACGAAGAAGGTGAGTGCACGGATATAACTAGGTTAGGGGCATAATAGGTAAAGTAGTTTACCTAACGGCAAGTAGGTCCATTATCATGAATAGTGTTGGCTTTGTGCCCACTTGTAATAAGTGTCCCAAAACCTCTTACATCAAAGTGTTTAATGTATCATACCATACATTAAAGATACTACACACTTGAGATTACGATATCTTGAGGAGATTGATGTAGAAAATGTTTCTATACCAACTCTGATAATGTGAGAGTTAATGTGGATTGAAACATAATGAGTAATGTTTGTACCTTCATAGGTTGATTAACAAACATCTTGGTTCCCCAAGAAACAAACTACTCTTATTGTCTCCATGACCAAAGCCGAGTACGTAAGCGCCGGAAAGGCATGTCAACAAACACTATAGATGAGACAACCTTCTACGAAGAGTAGCAGTCAAGATGCCATTAGACTTGACCGGGAACCCTGTAGTTTGCTCATGAACGAAGCTCGTCGAAGTACGTCATCTCCTCCGTCTCTTGAATGAAAACATTGTCAATTCACCAACCAATACGTTCTCGTCACCCCACTCATGACTATTTAGATAATTCTTTCGAATTATTAAAGTCATCATCCACCTCTCTCCTCATGACCTCTTAATAATTCACTTGAAATATTAACGTCATCTCTCACGTCTTGTTTCATGACTCATTTGTCATTCCACTCACATCGCCTCATGACTCTTAAGTCATTCCTCTCATCCCGCTTATGACTATTTCGATATTTCACTGGAAATATTAAAGTCATCTCTCGCGTCATATCTTATGTACGTTTTATTCCTTCTATGACTCCTCAAATATTTCACGGGAAATATTGAAGTCATTCTCCATAAATCACCCATGACTTCTTAAGTCATCTATCTAACTCATCTCATGACTTTTAGAAATTCCTCTAGAAATTCTAAGTCATTCCCTTACAACTCATCACATGACTTCTTGAATATTTCACGGGAAATATTAAGTCATTCCTCGCGTCTCGTATTCCGACTAATTAAATATTTCATGGGAAATATTATAGTCATCCTCCAAAACACAACTCATAACTTCTATTTATTTCACGGGAAATACTAGAAGTAAATCCTCATCCAATGACAACTTAGTCAATTTCCTTGGAAACACTAAGGTCATTCCTTGTCATCCCGTCTTATCGTCTTTCGTCAAAAAGTTTATTAGGTATAAACTTTTTCCTCGTGTCAAAAAGTCTTGCTAAATAAGTAAGATTAATCAGCTAAAAGTCAAAACGGAAGAAAAATTGGACCATCAGATATACGGCTCCATTAAAGAGTCACGGCTCCATTAATGTTTAATGGAACCGTGGAGCCGTGCATCTGAAAAACGCGCCCATTCCCCTTTCTTCTGCACATACTTTCCAAACACACCCAAAAACACTTTCACTTGCTATCAAAACCAAACCATAACACCTTAATTCAACTAAACTCTTGCAAATCAAGATTGAGGCATTGGAATCAACAAATCCTAATCACAACATCACTAATTGTAAGTAAATCACTCTTAATTTCATTTAATTTGAGTCTAGGGTTTGTTCTTGAGTATAAATCCGAATTGGGGATTTTCAAAATTAATTAAACCCTTGTAAAATTAAGACTAGGATTAGACAATGTAGCATTCACATGATTCCCTAAACCTAGGATTTCCAAAAACCCATTTATGTTGCAAAACCTAATCCGAAATTAATCACTAAATTCGGATTATGATTGATTATTTGTAATGGAATCATGTTTAGGATTACTAAAATTGGATTAGGAACGTTCTGCATTAAAGCTTTTCAAACTAAAAGCTCATTGGCGCCATGTTGAGGCATTTGCCAAACACCCCAATTCGATCATTTTTCGAAAAACTTCACATGTCTAGGATCATGAAACCTTTTTCATGCATTGTTGATGCAAATTAAAAACATTTTTGCATGCATACATGAACTCTCAAATATGGCTCGAAGTACATAATTGATATGTATTGTTCGACATATTTGATTGAGCAAAAGTGAAGTTAGGAGCGTTTGGGCAATCTCTTTAGGATAGTTTTAGAGTCGAGATTGCCGCACCTCCACATTGTTTGCATTTAGGCACACACACTAGAAGTGTAATCATTAAAATGCAACGAACTAACATATACAAATTTTTTTTTTGTAGATAACAATGCCTCAAAATGATTATCAAGATACCAAACAATACATTCTTAGTACTCTTGAAAATCTAAACATTCCTAATGAGCAAAGAGCTTATTTTGCAAAAGTTCAAAATCGATACATACACGAAGGGCGTGTAGTCGATGCACTCTATGTCACGACAGACAACATCCGTGTCTGTTTCCCTTCTATCGAGTTCGATTGTTTATACAAAATAAACGATCAAGTCTGTCCTCGTTTTGTTCTCGAGTTTTATAGTCGAGTCCGTACCTTCACTGATGATGATGGTAATGTCTTTCTTGATTTTTGGATTCAAAACCAAAATATCATCCTATCTGTCTCCGAGATTGGACAAATTCTCGGTGTTCCTGCATATGGTCAGTGTGCATACACTGAAGACCATACTCTTGAGTCTCTCTTCTATAATCTTGAGGATGTAGGTGCCTATCGCACTAAAATTCCTGACCTCGAGTCCATCAAACAAGTCATCCAAACACCTCGAGTCGTCCACACGTATCAAAAGCGTGATGGTTCAATTGTCCACCTTGACCCAAACCGTATCTACCTCAAAGAGCTCCTTCCCGACCTTAGAAGTTGGGAACTCCTTCTTCGTGAGAACGTGTTGAGCCTTGCGGGCAACCGTGATCACGTCTCTGCGAGTCTCGCCCATATGCTCTACTGTCTTAGTATCGAGGAACCTTATAACCTCGCATACTATATGGTCAAAAGGATGGCCAATATTCACAGTCGTTCGGATAAGCTCATGCCATATGGTATGCTGCTTACTCGTCTCTTCCATTAGGTCATGGAACATTTTCCAAATCTCTAAAGTGTCGACTATGTCCTAGTCAATTCTGTTATGAAACCTCTTGGTGGACCACGACGTCGCACAAAGCAACGTAAAGACAAAGGGTCCAAGCATGCTCGTAAATCCACTTCTGACATTCCTCTCTCATCCTCTTCCTTCGGTCATGAATCATCATCTCAACATATGCATGCAGATGATGATGAGGTGAACGAAGAAGGAACGTCTTGTACACGTTCTCCTTCTCCCGACGTCTACTTTGACAACCTTGACACCTCATCATTTCGACGTACAACCGACCTCAAAAACGGGATGGTCAACCTATCCCACGTGATGAGAAAGCAAACTACAATGTACAATAGACAAGTGGAGATGCATGAGCAAACTATCGGGGGATTCAAGTCCATCGGCAAGGCGATCAAAGGACTTGGGAACAAAATTAAGAAGTTAGGGAAAAGAAAGGATTAGATGGAAATAACCTAAGTAGTATTATTAATATAAGCATTGTAATACCTGAAATTCAGATAACCCGTAAAATTACCAAAGTACCCCTGATAATATAAAACCTTGTAAAATAACTTATAAAATTCCGAAATAATTCCAAAACATCTGAAATCGAATTATAACCGAAACAAAATAATTTCTGGGACAATGTTCATCATTTTAAATGTTCAAAAAAATTAACTTACACATTTATATAATTAATTCCGAAAATTACAAATTTAAATAAACATTATGTTTTATTTCTTTTAATTAGATTATATGTTAAATAAATTAAGGAAATATTAAGAAAATCAAACCCAATATTTTCTGGATATTATGGGCCAAAATATACTGATTTGGCCCCCCCCCCCTAAAGTTGGTTCCCAAATATTTAATCAAATCCCTTTTATTTTGTTCTCCAAAAACAATACCGACAATTATCCAAAAAACCCTAGCGATCTTAAGAAATCGACCAAAGCTTCTCTGCGAATTCTGGGCTTGGAAAAGCATTTTTATGGTGTTATTGGGAGTGCAAGGAAGCTAGGAAAATTGATAGTTGCTGCGTTTTCTCATTGGTTTGTTCTTGTTCTTAAATTCTTGTCGATATACACTAAATCAAGGTAATAATTCGTGCAACTTAACCAAACGTGTTAAAATTAATATGGCATTTTTCCAGTGATATTTAGATGTTATGTAACTCATAAAATATCAAAATCGATCCATGCATGCTAATTCTATGCGTATGATAATATAATGGCTATAGAACACGTAAATTGCAAATATATGAAATCCGAATTTCTGGGCATGATGGCTATTTTATTTAGACCTCTTATGATATATTAGACCTGGGAAAAATGATAGATCGAATTTTGGTGGCCTAAATCAAGTCGTTGTAATTTTAGTATCTAAAACATACGTAAATATGCAATATATGTTAAACGAATTTTCTGGGCATGTTCACTATTTTTCGTGGGTTCCTTATAAGTTATATGATCTGGGAAAAATATGGTTTTGATTTTTAGAAGCTTAAATTTAATGTGGTTAATTATTGTAAAAACCGGATTTTAGAAAAAAACAAAGAAACAAATGAAATAAAAATCGTGGCCTCTAGGGTTAGGGTTCTTGGACATGAATCTGGTCATTAATGTTGTTTTAATGATGATTAAATGATGGTTCAATGATTAGTGAAAATTAGGGTTGGTAATTGTTTATAAAAAGTGTTACCGATTTGGAGTAAATTGCACAAGGACCTGTTTTGCCAAGTTTGAAACTTCTGGGATATTTTTGTAAGATCATATACATCTGTAGGAATGTGGGAAAAATATAACTTTGGGGTCCTAAGTGTAAATTTTGCATAATAATGAATTAATGGGAAATTAGGGTTTCGTTTGGAAATTAATTAAAAGTGAGGGACCAAAAGTGTAAATCTGGAATTCTGAAGTTGTTTTGTGTTAATACTGATATAAAAAGGTTGTTGGGTAATTTTGAGGATTTTTGGGCTAATTATGTAATTGTTATGTAATTATGATTTAATATATATGTTTTGTAAACTTAAAGGGCTAAATATGTAAATTCTGAATTCTGAGGGTCAAATATGTAAAGTACTGAATTCTGATGATATATTCTGTAAATATGAAATATGATATGCTTGGTTGGTAATTATGGATGTTGTAGGGTTTAAATTGTAAAATATGTAAGTATAAGGTTGATTTTGTAAATTATGAAACCAAAGGGGTGTAATATGTAAATTGTGAAACTTAAGGGTATGGAATGTAATTCTGAATTAAATAAGTGTATAATTCTGTAACTTAAAGTAATTTTCACTAATGACCTTGTAAATAAATGAAGTTACATTTAAAACCCTGAACTTTGTATAATTGTCATAATAAACCCTAAACTTATGTAACTTGATAAAATGTACTGTTATTCCGTAATAAGCTCTGAATAAAGGTTCAACCTAATCTGAAATAATAAGATATGTTAATTCTGAAAGCCTGCTAATTATGGAAGTTTACTAAACCTGGAAAGATACTAAAAATAGAAAGTACATAAAATGATAAGATAAACAAAGAGGAATAATCTGAATAAGGAACTGTAGTAATTCTGTCTTCCTCTTCCTTAGGTGTGAAGAAAGAGAAGTCTTGAGCTTCATTTCTGTGTTTGTCTGTTTGATTTTCTGCTGTGCTAATAAGGTACAGATATTCTGCCCTATTTCAGTAAGGGTGTTTCTTTCCCTTCTCTCTCAGTATGTCATTTCCTTATTAGGATTCCCCATACCACTGCTATGTTCCCTCTGTTTGTGTATCTCTGTTGTAATCTTTTATCTTGAACCTTTGTTTGAACCTTTTGCTATGTTTTGCTATTCTGAACCTTTGCTTAAAATTCTGATATGAACCTTTGATGATTCTGGACTTTAACATGAACCTTTTTTGCCATGTACCCTTAAGATATGACCTTCTGATTTTGATAGTTCATTTGACCTCTGACCTCTGACCTACAGTTTGATATCCGAGCCAATCACTAGGCATGAGGGTTTCATGTCCATGTCATTGATGCACCTTTGACATGACTCTAGGGCAGGAGAGTGATGACCTGTTCCGTCCCTGTTTTATTTTATCTGGTGTGTTATGGAGTTTCTGGCCACAGGGGGCGCATGGATGCATCCTAGTTCTGATTCTGTTATCTGTTATCTGATATATGTTTATGTTTATGTTATCTGTTTATTATTATATCTGGTGACTGATGGTGTGTGCGATACACGTCACTCACATTATCTGGGAGTTGGCCACTCTACACAGGTTTGTTATATTATATGATATTATCTGTTATCTGGGCTCGTGATGGATTTCTGTTTTCCTTAAACCTGATTTGTTTCATTATCTCTTTTTCATTCTTTTCATGTTCCTTATTTCTCTTCCTATCCTTTCACTTTGATTCTGTATCTGTATGATCTGTATTCCTGATTTGTTCTGTACTGTTATCTGTTATCGTTTCTGTTTATCTATATATCTGTTCACTGAGCTCTCGTAGCTCAGCCGCATTTCTTTTCCTGCGGCAGGTACTTAAGCTAGGAAGCTGGGTTTTAGCTTTGGGATGAGAGCAATCTGATTTGGAGTTTTGACCTTAGTGTTTTTAGCTTTACCATCTGGATTTCTATTTATTTTGATATGCCATTGTTTAGGCATTTGAATATTGGATTTTGTACTTCAGTTATTTCTGTCTTGCATCTGGTATAAGTCATGTTGACTTATTTTGGATTTAATGTTAAGACTTCCGCTGTTTTATTATTGAATGTTATGTTTGTTCTGATATGAAGCCATATATTTGTGATGCCTTTGCCCTTGTTGGGTTGGGGCGTTACAATTTGTGGTATCAGAGCGACAGGCATCCGAAACCCTTAGGCTTAGGCCATTGACCTGTGAGGATTGGGTAGACATTAGGTTTCCTTTCGCGTACTCTTTTTCCGTATTCTGCTCTGTCATATTCTGTTTGATCTGACTAATCGATTTCTTAATTCTATAGATGGTTAACACTCGTCATCAAGAGTATAATGCTGGAGGGGATGCTGAAATCCCCAATCTGGAGGCTATGGTGGCTAATGCTATAGCCAATCTGTTACCCGGCCTTAACACTGATGCGGTGATCAACCGGCTTATCAGTGGTGGAGCTAGTTCATCTGGAGGTGCTGGTAGTTCTTCTGGTGGTGGGGGCCGACCCACTACCATTAATGGGTGGCTTGAGAGTTTCAACAAACTCAAGCCGTTGTCTTTCAGTTCTGCTGCTACTCCTCATGCTGCAGAGGACTGGATCACCCACATGGAGAAGCTATTTGAGGTGCTAGGTTGTGAGGATGAGTTTAAGACTCGTTTGGCTGTGTTTAAGCTGGAAGGTGATGCACTTAACTGGTGGAAGGCACACAAGGCAGCTAAAGGAGGCGATCCGTATGTTCTTGGTTGTTCTTGGGCTGATTTCCGCACTACATTCTATAATCGGTACTTCCCTGACTCTGAGCAGCAGAGGTTTATTCGGGAGTACAACACCATTTCCCAACTAGATACTGAGAACGCAGGGGAATATCTGGAGCGGTTTCAGAGATTGGTCAGCTTTGTAGGCCCCACTGCTGGAGATTCGAGGCGTCAAGCCAAGCAATTCAAATGGGGACTCAAAAGGTTTGTAACCTGTATAAAGTTGATGTTTGTTTCCAATAGACCCTAATGCTCTTTTTAATTTACTCTGAATTAGGTGGGTGCTCGATCGTTTGCTTAATGATGAGTTTCAGGATCCGTCAGCATGTTGCGATGCAGCTCGCAACATTGAGATCTTTCATGAGGGTGTTGGTTTCAAGCGAAACCGTGATGGTGACAGGGTTCAGAATCAGAATCAAAGTCAGAATCGGGACAACAAGGGGTATTCTGGTAGGAACTTTGAGCAGCGAGGTCAGTCAGATCATGGACGTGACTATCAGGGTCAGTCAGGTAGGAGTTATGATCAGAAGAGGAACGACTCGAAGGGTCAGGATTCGAGGTCGGTTTCTAGGCAGGGGAATGATCGTCATGGACGCAGTGACAGTCAGAAGCAGTGGAAGGATCAGCCTTCCAAGGGTTATCAGCAGCAGTCTCGAGGTTCTGGATCGGGTTCTCAGGCTTTACCTCCTCCTCCTATCTGTACTACTTGTGGGAAGAGTCATCCCGGACCGTGTCGTAGGGCTTCTGGTGCATGTTTTCGATGTGGGTCTTCTGAGCATCGGGTGAAAGATTGCCCTAAGCATAATCCGACCCCAGCTATGCAGTATCTTCCTCCTCCTCCTCCGAACACAGGCCGTGTGTTTTCGACTACTCGGGATCAGGCAGCTAAATCATCAGGTACCATTACTGGCATTCTGCATATTGGTGATCATACTGTATTCATATTATTTGATACCGGCGCAACTGATTGCGTGGTTTTGTAACCTTACAACAGGTTTTACCTCTCGAGGGATCTCAAGAGGCTTACAACCCCACCAGGCAGTGTACCTGACCGATGTAGTATAGTGTAGTGGTAAGTACGGGGGATTGATCGTTCTCCACAGGGAATAGTGTTCGTTAGGTATGAAAGGCTACTCTAATTAGGTCTAAGGGTCGAGGAAGATTCTTTTTTATGTTTTTATATTTTTATGAAAGCAAGTAAAATCTCGGGTTTTAAGGAGTGGGCGGAATTAGTTGCTAGTCAACTAACCCAAATTACTACGAATGCAAATAAAATAAAATAACAAAAATGAAAAGTGGTGAGAAACTTATGTGTAGAGAAATGTGTTTACTTAGATTTCCTTACTCCCTAACTATCTTTTACCGGTTAATTAGTGTGTATTAGTCGCATGGATGACGGGTGTATTCCTTAATACCATTCGTGGGGTGGCGTACTTACTTCCCCAACTCTACAAGCTCCTACTTCACTCCTATGTCGAGCCGGCTAGGAAGCTCCTAACATGGGATCACTAGAATTCGCTTGTGCATTAAATACAACCATAAAAACCTTTAGTACGCGTTTGGTTCATGTTTCTTAAGACGTTCAAGCAAGTTACCGAATAGGAAGTTAGCCAGTTTTCTTAAGCCTAACATAGATAAACAATCATCCAATACAACTAACAACACACTAACAACCAATAATCAATAGCTAAGTTTCATTAGATCTAAGCAAACACAAGATAAAATTAGCCTAACATGTTAAACAAAAGACAAGCATAAGATAGAATCAAACAACACATAGACATATTGAATGATTAATTGATAACTTATCTTTCAATGAAACATGGAAGATCTCAAGGCAAAAAGCCCTGAAAAAGTAGCTAAAATCGTCTTAGGGTTTTATCCCAAAATTCCACACACTAAGCTCTCTCTAATGACAAAAAATTAGAAAACTATATATAGATTTTTGGATCTGACGGCGTCACCTTATGCATTGTGACGCCGTCACCTCGCCGCTTTTAGGGTTCCCGGGTGACCTTCTTGACGCCGTCCCTCTTTAGCTCTTCAAAAATCCATTCTGGCCTATCAAGGCTTGACGCCGTCGGACCATGAACGTGACGCCGTCCCCTTATGATTTAAGCCGTGACGCCCTTAATCAAGTTAAAGCGTGACGCCGTCAGAATTCACATGCTAACTCACTGGCCCGTCATGAGTAAATTTCACGTCCAACTTTTCTTGCCAAGGCATGACGCCGTCCAGAGTAAAGTCTGACGCCGTCAAGAGTAACTTTTAGCCGATTCTTGAGACTTTGCCGTTTTCTTCACTTTAATGCTCCAAAAACGTCCAAAATGCCTCCTTTTCCAGATTTCTCCTCAAAAGTACCTAAAATGACAAAAGGAACGATTTAGGGCAATATTTGGTCAAATAAATACGATTTCGGGCTTAAATGACCCCTTAAAAGCGGTACACTTTTCGCCTCATCATATTATTTGATACCGGCGCAACACACTCTTTTATATCTGTAAAACTGGCTCAGAAACTTAAAACAACTCCAACACCATTAATAAACCAACTATCTATTTCCACCCCAATGAAACACAGTGTCCTCCTCGATCATGTATATGTTAACTGTCCTTTGCGTTTTGATGACCGGGTTCGTCCGGCTAACTTACTTCCTCTGGATATGATTGATTTCGATGTCATCCTGGGCATGGATTGGTTGGCTTCCCATAGAGCTACCATTGACTGTCATGCTAGGAATGTAATTTTTGGAGATCTGAACCATCCTGAATTCGTTTATCATGGTTTCCGCCCTCTGAAGTCTGTTAAAATCATCTCTGCTATGAAAGCACGGACTCTGATATCTCATGGTTGCCAAGGCTATTTGGCTTCTGTTAAAGATTCATCTGTTGAGACTTCTGATATTTCTGATGTTCCCATTGTTCGGGATTTTGCCGATGTTTTTCCTGAGAAACTTCCTGGTCTTCCTCCGGCTAGAGAAGTTGAATTTGCTATTGATCTGATTCCCGGTGCCGAACCTATCTCTAAGGCTCCGTACCGGATGGCACCTATCGAACTGAAGGAATTAAAGGAGCAACTGGAAGAATTGTTGGATTGTGGTTTCATTCGCCCTAGTGTCTCGCCATGGGGTGCTCCGGTGCTTTTTGTGAAGAAGAAGGACGGTAGTATGCGGTTGTGCATTGATTATCGGGAGTTAAATCGTATTACCATCCGAAACCGTTATCCGCTTCCTCGCATTGATGACTTGTTTGATCAACTGCAGGGAGCTAAAGTATTCTCCAAAATCGACTTGCGATCTGGTTATCACCAATTGCGAGTTAAAGAGCAGGATGTATCTAAGACTGCTTTTCGTACCCGTTATGGGCATTATGAGTTTCTGGTTATGCCTTTTGGCTTAACAAATGCTCCTGCTGTGTTTATGGATTTAATGAATCGGGTTTTTCATGAATTTCTGGATAAGTTCGTCATCGTTTTCATTGATGATATTCTGGTGTATTCTAAATCGTCTGAGGAGCACGAGCAGCATTTGCGTATTGTTCTGGGTATTCTGAGGCAGCAGAAGTTATTCGCGAAATTTTCTAAATGTGAATTCTGGCTGAACCAAGTAGCTTTCCTTGGTCACGTTGTGTCTGCAGATGGTATCACCATGGATCCATCTAAGGTTGAGGCTATCACCAAGTGGCCGAGACCTACCACTGTGACTGAAGTCAGGAGTTTTCTGGGATTAGCTGGCTATTATCGGCGTTTTGTTGAAGGATTCTCTAAGTTAGCTTTGCCTTTGACTCAGTTGATGCGGAAGGGTGAAAAGTTTGTATGGACTGATGAGCGTGAACAGAGTTTTGAGGAGTTGAAACGGCGTTTGGTGTCTGCACCTATTCTGACCTTACCATCGGGATCTGGTGGTTTCCAAATCTATAGTGATGCTTCTAAGAAGGGTTTGGGCTGTGTGCTTATGCAACACGGCAAGGTGATTGCCTATGCTTCGAGGCAATTGAAACCCTACGAAGAAAATTATCCGACTCATGATCTGGAATTAGCGGCTGTTGTCTTTGCATTGAAAATCTGGAGACATTACTTGTATGGCGAATCGTGTGATATCTTCACCGATCACAAGAGTCTCAAATACATCTTTACTCAGAAGGAGCTTAATATGAGGCAGCGTAGATGGTTAGAACTTCTGAAGGATTATGACACTAACATCCAGTATCATCCAGGTAAGGCTAATGTGGTTGCTGATGCACTTAGTCGGAAATCTGGAATGGTTGCTAGTATGGAAATTGATCCGCATGTCCTCAAGGATTTGGAGCGTCTGGAGGTTGAGTTGTGCGTTCGTCGTGATGTTGGTTACTGGGCTAGCTTAAAGATTGAGTCAAATCTGATGTTGCGTATTAAAGAGGCTCAGAAAGATGATGGTGAACTCTGGGCTATTGTTCAAAATATTGAAGAGGGTAAGCAAACTGAATTCAGAGTTGATGATGATGGAGTTGTCTGGTATGAGGATCGGTTATGTGTGCCTAATGATTCTGATCTGCGTGAGGCTGTGTTGACTGAGGCTCACAGTTCTCCTTTCTCTATTCATCCTGGTTCTACCAAGATGTATCGTGACCTTAAGCAACATTTCTGGTGGAACGGTATGAAGCAAGATGTGGCGTTATTTGTTGCTAGATGTATGACTTGTCAGCAAGTTAAGATTGAACATCAGCGGGCT
Source organism: Artemisia tridentata subsp. tridentata (assembly GCA_021014915.2). NCBI lineage: Eukaryota > Viridiplantae > Streptophyta > Magnoliopsida > Asterales > Asteraceae > Artemisia > Artemisia tridentata. The sequence goes on along the minus strand of CP139505.1, from coordinate 132,900,331 downwards.
AGTGGTTTGTTACAACCTTTGGAGATTCCGGCATGGAAGTGGGATGAGATTTCCATGGACTTCGTTTCTGGTCTGCCTGTTACTCGTAAAAGACATGATGCGATTTGGGTGGTCGTTGATCGGCTAACTAAATCCGCTCATTTCTTACCTATTCGTATGACCTATAGTGTCAGTCAGTTGGCGGAGATTTTCCAGCAGGAAATCGTTAGATTGCATGGTATGCCTTCGTCTATTGTTTCTGATCGTGATCCTCGTTTCACTTCGCGTTTCTGGAAAGGACTTCATAAAGTTTGGGGCGCTTGTCTTAAGTTCAGTACTGCATTTCATCCCCAAACAGATGGTCAGTCTGAAAGGACCATTCAGACTTTGGAAGATATGTTACGGGCTTGTGCTTTGGAATGGACCGGTAGTTGGGATGAGTATTTGTGTTTAGTGGAGTTTGCTTATAATAACAGTTGGCATGCGAGTATCCGTATGGCTCCCTTTGAGATGTTGTATGGTAGGAAATGTAGGGCTCCTGTTTGTTGGAATGAAGTAGGTGAACGTCTGATTGAGGGACCTGAAATGGTCGAGATCACTAATGAAAAGGTAGCCGTGGCTAGGGAGAAATTGAAGGAGGCGCGTGCTCGTCAGAAGAGTTATGCTGATAAGCACCGTCGGGATCTGCAGTTCAATGTAGGTGATCGGGTATTTCTGAAAGTATCTCCTTTCCGTGGTGTTAAGCGTTTTGGAATCAAGGGCAAGTTAAGTCCTCGATTTATTGGACCGTTTGAAATTCTGGACCGTATTGGGGAGGTTTCTTATCGTCTGGCTTTACCTCCTCAGCTATCTCATGTGCATAATGTTTTTCATGTATCTCTTCTGAGGGGATACAACTATCATCCGTTGCATGTAGTATCTTATCCGCTTGATCAGATCCAACCTGATATGTCCTTGTCTGAAGAGCCGGAAGCGGTTCTTGATCGTCAGGAACGAGTCATGAGGAATAAGGTTATTCCGTTCGTAAAGATTCTTTGGAAGAACCACCCGGAGCGTGAGGCTACCTGGGAAACCGAGGAATCAATACGAGCTAGTTATCCGCACTTCTCGTTTTAATCTGGTATGTCTCGTTTTGTTTTCTGCTCTTTCTCTTTTCCTTCTGCTTTCTGCAAATTTCGAGGACGAAATTTTTTTGTTAGTGGGGAAGAAGTTGTAATACCTGAAATTCAGATAACCCGTAAAATTACCAAATTACCCCTGATAATATAAAACCTTATAAAACAACTTATAAAATTCCGAAATAATTCCAAAACATCTGAAATCGAATTATATCCGAAACAAAATAATTTCTGGGACAATGTTCATCATTTTAAATGTTCAAAAAAATTAACTTACACATTTATATAATTAATTCCGAAAATTACAAATTAAATAAACATTATGTTTTATTTCTTTTAATTAGATTATATGTTAAATAAATTAAGGAAATATTAAGAAAATCAAACCCAATATTTTCTGGATATTATGGGCCAAAATATACTGATTTGCCCCCCCCCTAAAGTCGGTTCCCAAATATTTAATCAAATCCCTTTTATTTTGTTCTCCAAAAACAATACCGACAATTATCCAAAAAACCCTAGCGATCTAAAGAAATCGACCAAAGCTTCTCTGCGAATTCTGGGCTTGGAAAAGCATTTTTATGGTGTTATTGGGAGTGCAAGGAAGCTAGGAAAATTGATAGTTGCTGCGTTTTCTCATTGGTTTGTTCTTGTTCTTAAATTCTTGTCGATTTACACTAAATCAAGGTAATAATTCGTGCAACTTAACCAAACGTGTTAAAATTAATATGGCATTTTTCCAGTGATATTTAGATGTTATGTAACTCATATAAAATATCAAAATCGATCCATGCATGCTAATTCTATGCGTATGATAATATAATGGCTATAGAACACGTAAATTGCAAATATATGAAATCCGAATTTCTGGGCATGATGGCTATTTTATTTAGACCTCTTATGATATATTAGACCTGGGAAAAATGATAGATCGAATTTTGGTGGCCTAAATCAAGTCGTTGTAATTTTAGTATCTAAAACATACGTAAATATGCAATATATGTTAAACGAATTTTCTGGGCATGTTCACTATTTTTCGTGGGTTCCTTATAAGTTATATGATCTGGGAAAAATATGGTTTTGATTTTTAGAAGCTTAAATTTAATGTGGTTAATTATTGTAAAAACCGGATTTTAGAAAAAACAAAGAAACAAATGAAATAAAAATCGTGGCCTCTAGGGTTAGGGTTCTTGGACATGAATCTGGTCATTAATGTTGTTTTAATGATGATTAAATGATGGTTCAATGATTAGTGAAAATTAGGGTTGGTAATTGTTTATAAAAAGTGTTACCGATTTGGAGTAAATTGCATAAGGACCTGTTTTGCCAAGTTTGAAACTTCTGGGATATTTTTGTAAGATCATATACATCTGTAGGAATGTGGGAAAAATATAACTTTGGGGTCCTAAGTGTAAATTTTGCATAATAATGAATTAATGGGAAATTAGGGTTTCGTTTGGAAATTAATTAAAAGTGAGGGACCAAAAGTGTAAATCTGGAATTCTGAAGTTGTTTTGTGTTAATACTGATATAAAAAGGTTGTTGGGTAATTTTGAGGATTTTTGGGCTAATTATGTAATTGTTATGTAATTATGATTTAATATATATGTTTTGTAAACTTAAAGGGCTAAATATGTAAATTCTGAATTCTGAGGGGTCAAATATGTAAAGTACTGAATTCTGATGATATATTCTGTAAATATGAAATATGATATGCTTGGTTGGTAATTATGGATGTTGTAGGGTTTAAATTGTAAAATATGTAAGTATAAGGTTGATTTTGTAAATTATGAAACCAAAGGGGTGTAATATGTAAATTGTGAAACTTAAGGGTATGGAATGTAATTCTGAATTAAATAAGTGTATAATTCTGTAACTTAAAGTAATTTTCACTAATGACCTTGTAAATAAATGAAGTTACATTTAAGACCCTGAACTTTGTATAATTGTCATAATAAACCCTAAACTTATGTAACTTGATAAAATGTACTGTTATTCCGTAATAAGCTCTGAATAAAGGTTCAACCTAATCTGAAATAATAAGATATGTTAATTCTGAAAGCCTGCTAATTATGGAAGTTTACTAAACCTGGAAAGATACTAAAAATAGAAAGTACATAAAATGATAAGATAAACAAAGAGGAATAATCTGAATAAGGAACTGTAGTAATTCTGTCTTCCTCTTCCTTAGGTGTGAAGAAGGAGAAGTCTTAAGCTTCATTTCTGTGTTTGTCTGTTTGATTTTCTGCTGTGCTAATAAGGTACAGATATTCTGCCCTATTTCAGTAAGGGTGTTTCTTTCCCTTCTCTCTCAGTATGTCATTTCCTTATTAGGATTCCCCATACCACTGCTATGTTCCCTCTGTTTGTGTATCTCTGTTGTAATCTGTTATCTTGAACCTTTGTTTGAACCTTTTGCTATGTTTTGCTATTCTGAACCTTTGCTTAAAATTCTGATATGAACCTTTGATGATTCTGGACTTTAACATGAACCTTTTTTGCCATGTACCCTTAAGATATGACCTTCTGATTTTGATAGTTCATTTGACCTCTGACCTCTGACCTACAGTTTGATATCCGAGCCAATCACTAGGCATGAGGGTTTCATGTCCATGTCATTGATGCACCTTTGACATGACTCTAGGGCAGGAGAGTGATGACCTGTTCCGTCCCTGTTTTATTTTATCTGGTGTGTTATGGAGTTTCTGGCCACAGGGGGCGCATGGATGCATCCTAGTTCTGATTCTGTTATCTGTTATCTGATATATGTTTATGTTTATGTTATCTGTTTATTATTATATCTGGTGACTGATGGTGTGTGCGATACACGTCACTCACATTATCTGGGAGTTGGCCACTCTACACAGGTTTGTTATATTATATGATATTATCTGTTATCTGGGCTCGTGATGGATTTCTGTTTTCCTTAAACCTGATTTGTTTCATTATCTCTTTTTCATTCTTTTCATGTTCCTTATTTCTCTTCCTATCCTTTCACTTTGATTCTGTATCTGTATGATCTGTATTCCTGATTTGTTCTGTACTGTTATCTGTTATCGTTTCTGTTTATCTATATATCTGTTCACTGAGCTCTCGTAGCTCAGCCGCATTTCTTTTCCTGCGGCAGGTACTTAAGCTAGGAAGCTGGGTTTTAGCTTTGGGATGAGAGCAATCTGATTTGGAGTTGACCTTAGTGTTTTTAGCTTTACCATCTGGATTTCTATTTATTTTGATATGCCATTGTTTAGGCATTTGAATATTGGATTTTGTACTTCAGTTATTTCTGTCTTGCATCTGGTATAAGTCATGTTGACTTATTTTGGATTTAATGTTAAGACTTCCGCTGTTTTATTATTGAATGTTATGTTTGTTCTGATATGAAGCCATATATTTGTGATGCCTTTGCCCTTGTTGGGTTGGGGCGTTACAAGCATTATGATTAAAATACTACTAATAGTTTGTGGCATTGTTGCTTAATACATTAACTAGCTTGATGTGGTTCCTTTTAACACTTGAACATGGTTAATTCTCTTGTTAATCAATCCTCATGTTGGTTTATCTTGCCTAAAACATGCATGTTAGCTTATTTTATTACATGCACTAGATGTTAAAAATGCTTGAATTCATGCATGCTCAATAGTTGCCTAAATACATAGATGATCACATGATCATGTTAGTTGCTAGTTGAAACTAGCTTTAGGAATTCTATGTGTTTAGTGATTTGAGGCTTTGAGATTTGCAGCCAATGTATTCCCCAGAAATTTCCCCATTTAGGCTGCCTAAAACCTGCAGACCTGGAAAGAAGGTCAAAAGAGCCCATGGCTCCATTAAATAGGCCACGGCTCCACTAAATTTAGTGGTGCCATCGTACGTTTAATGGTACCGTGCCTCTGGAAGATGAATTTAACAATTCTCTTTCACTTTTTGACTTTCTTTTCCTGAATAACTGCAAATAAAACCTGATTCCCATGCACCCAAATCCCCAAATTCAACATCCTTTTCAACCTTGCATGCTTATGATTTGGTTATTTAAGCCAACATCATGCATTTCCATCCTTACACTCATCCTTACACCTTCACATTCACCATACAACCATCATAGGATCAAGAGTGTTCAAGAAACCTAGATTCAACATCAAACCAACCAACCAAACTACTCTAGTTGATCAATGGATCAAGAGTATTGACACACCTCAATCATCAACTAAACCTATCACCAATGACATTGCCTTCATTGATCTCACCTTGGATGATGAAGATGAAACCCACACACCCATAACCTCTACCAAATCATCATCTTCCTTCACTACACCCCTAGCTCCATCCAAGGCAACCTCTAACAAACCCACATCCTCATCCTCCACAACAAGAACCAACACACACTCATCTCAACCTAGTCCCATTCACCCTTTAGCCTTAGCACTCAACTCATCACCATCAACTTCCCTTGAATTGGGAACTAACACAACACCCTCATCACTTTCACCATCACCACAACCTCTTGCTCTCACCCTCACCTTATCACCAATAACTCCATTTGGGAGCAACACATCATCACCTTCCATATCACCATCACCTCAACACTTAATGGGTTATCCCATCCTTTATCCCCTACACACACACCTTAAGTTGTGCTTGTTGCCATCACAACTTTGAGCTCATCATGAACCTTAGAGATGAGCTTAGCTTTAGGTTTTCATACCTAGAACACCTCCTCACACCACCCATAGGACCCATCATCCTCCCACCACCTCCACCACACAATAGCCCAAACTAAACATAGTTATGTTTAGTCCCTTCAATAAAAGACTAGGAACCTTTTTGAAGTTGGAAGCAAATCTAGAAGCCTCATGTTACTTTAGATGTTTATGTGTCTTCTTGTTAGTTTAATTTTCTTTCCTATTGTAGTCATACTTATGTATGACATTTATTTTATATTTATGAAATGGGCTTTTTCATTTTGGCTACTTAGCCATATTTTTTTGTGTGGTTGGATATTTGTCAAATGTGCTACTTGTTAGATATTGTATACTTGTCGTCTAACCTTGTTTTGTAGCACGAACCATTGCTCGATTCCTTTGTGTTCTCCAAATGAGGGGGAGTACACATCAAGGGGGAGCCTTCGTCACCTTTTTGATTAGACAAAAGGGGGAGAAATGGGAGTAAACTCATTAAAAACTTGTTAAAAGCTAATTTTAACCTAACATGAGTTTATATTTTGTCAACATCAAAAAGGGGGAGATTGTTGATGCAAATAATGTTCTAAAAACGTTATTTATATCTTTCGATTACTTCACGTTTTGAGGATGAAAAAATGTGAAATCACGATACGTTAAAATCAAGGTAAACAAGTCTTTAATCGGAAGATCCCGTTTCTACGCAAATCACTCTTGAACAAAGTTACAACTTGAACTAGTGATCAAAGAAGTGAATTTATGTTTTGAAAATTCACATTTTAAATGGGACAAAACATTTTTTCAAAAATACACATGACAAATTATTTTTGAAATATTAAGAAATGTTTTATTGGAAAAATAAGTTTGAAAATCTCAACAGCTATTTCCCCCCCCCCAAATCAGCTCCAACCTTCCCCAAATAAGTTTTCACCAGAAAAGACAAAATTTGGAGCGTCCTAGTCTACCACGGCTCCACGGTACCATTAAATTTAACGGAGCCGTGGGTTATTTAAAGGAGCCGTCCGTACCATTTTTTCTGTAACGTTCAGATTTTCTTTGCCTATAAATACCAACCCCTTTCACAGTTTTAGGCACCCTTCACACACAGAAAAATCCCTTTGCTTAATCCTCTCAAACCTTTCACTTCTTTAGATTAGTTTTTCTTTGTTTCAAGAGTGATCCAATCATCCCTCAAGTGATCCTCTTCATACCTCTTCACTAGGAAGAGAAGAACACAAGTATCCAAGTAGATACAAGGTGTTGTCATCCCTCTTCATTAGCAAGAGAAGAACACAAGTATCCAAGTAGATACAAGGTGTTGTCATCCCTCTTCATTAGCAAGAGAAGAACTCAAGTATTCAAGAAGATACAAGAGTTATAGTTGTTAGGTTTTTGTAACACTTGTTACATCCTTGATTGTATCTTAGCATACATCAAGATTATCTTTCTTTTGTGAGTGAGAGTGAAGATCAAGTGTGATCTATAGAGATAGTGAACATCTCTTATAGCCATTGGGCTTGTGTGATTGATCAAGAAGATCAAGGGTCGATAGATTAGTGTTAGTTGAGTAGAGTGAAGTGAGTGTTGATCATTGTGATCGTGTTGAGATCTTGGTGATCTCTTGAAGCCATTGGGCTTGAGTGTTTGGTCACGTGGACCTTGGTAGATTGGTGCTAGCTAAGATTAGCACTTGACATCTAGCTTAGTGTCGGTAATAGGATAAGCGACGTGTACGGTTTTCTCCGCCTGAAGGGAGGTTGTTGATATAGTGCTTGAAACTCTCGAGTGTGGTACTCGGGGAGTGGAGTAGGGCGAAGAAGAGCTTCGTAGCCGAACCACTATAAATCCTTTGTCTCGGTTTAATCTTTCCAACTCTACTCTTTACTTTCATTACTTTATATTTGTTAAGTTTAGTGTGTAGTTCATATCGGTGTTGATTGATTACATATAGAGTTCGAATCAAAGTTTCCAATAACCAACTTTTAAAACAAGATTTTTAAAAGAATCTTAAACCGGTAAACTATTCAACCCCCCTTCTAGTTTCCCACAGGCTTCTTTCCATTGAGTCCCTTCCGAGGAAGTTACCGCTTCTCGATAAGAAGTAGGTTCATTTTCTACCATAAAAGAAACAAAATCGGGTCCGAATGATTTCTCGGTTCTTGCCCTTTTGCTTCTTCTAGGTTCAACCTCTTCTTCCTTGTTTTGATCTTGTCTCTCATCTTGGAGATCATTATCATCTCTTTGTCTCGTATCTGTGACAACTTCGTCATCTATTCTAGATGAACTTCCAGTTTCCTTCGTTAAACAAGGAAATATATTTTTCAAAGAAGGAAGCATTCCTTGATTCCATTAGTGTACCCTTTTGTATATCCGGATTCTTCAAATCATGTACAATGAAATGATAAGCACTGCTATTCCCAGCATATCCAATGAATATACAATCCACATATTTAGGTCCAATCTTTTGGCCCTTGGGTGTCGGTATAGCTACCTTTGCTAGACACCCCCACACTCGTAAGTATTGATATGATGGTTTTCTTCCCATCCATAGTTCATAAAGGGTCTCTTCTTTTTCCTTACGAGGTATCTTATTTAAAAGATAAGTAGCCGTTAGAATGGCTTCCCCCCACATGTCCTGGCTTAAACCAGAACTTATCAACATGGCATTAACCATTTCTTTCAAGGTACGGTTCTTCCTTTCGGCAATACCATTTTGCTGAGGTGAGTAAGGAGCAGTGAATTCGTGTCTAATTCCATGTTTAGCACATAAATCAGCGAATGGAGACACGTATTCACCTCCTCTATCACTTCATACAACCTTGATTTTCTTATTCAGTTGATTTTCAACTTCATTTTTGTATAGAACAAACTTGTCTATAGCTTCATCTTTACTTTTTAACAAGTAAACGTAGCAATACTTTGTACAATCATCAATAAACGTGATAAAGTACTTATTGCCACCTTTTGTGGGTAGTGATTTCAAATCACATATGTCAGTGTGTATCATATCAAGTGGTTTGGTTTTTCTTTCAACCGATTTGAAAGATGATCTTGTAAGTTTGGCTTCAACACAAGTTTCAAATTTATATTTTGAGTCAATATGGAAATTAGGAATGCAATTAAATTTAATCAAACGACGCATTGAATTAAAATTTACATGTCCTAGACTGCCATGCCACACATTAGAAGACTCAATCAAGTAAGCAGAAGAATTCATTTTATTGATATCATTCTTAACAACCATTACATTGAGCTTAAACATACCATTCAGGGCATATCCCCTACCAACATACATTTGATTCTTAGAAAGAACAAACTTATCAGACTAAAAAACAAGACAAAAACCAAACTTGTTCAACAGCCAACCAGACACAAGATTCTTGCGAATCTATGGAACATACAAGACATTAGTCAACTTGAGCTCTTTCTCGGATGTCATCTTCAAGATTACATCTCCTTCACCCTTGATATCAGCAGTTGCAGAGTTGCCCATGTACAACTTGTCTCCATTGTTAACCGCTCTGAAAGAGTGAAACATACTCTTATCAGCACACACATGACGGGTAGCCCCAGTATCAACCCACCATTCCCTGTTGTTGGAACCTACCAGGTTAACTTCAGAGATCATGGCAATGACGTCAGAAACCATAGCAATCATGTCCATATTATCATTCACCATATTAGCCTGGCGTGGAGTCACCCGCTTCGGCATCTTACAGTTAGCAGCACGATGACCTGGCTGGTCACAGTTGAAACATACCCCTTGGAACTTCTGTTTCACAATTGCATCTTTAGGAGCGAGGTACTCAGACTTCCCTTTGCCCTTCTTGTCATTCTTTCCTTTTCCTTTGCCTTTACCTTTGACATTGGACTTTGAAGATGATGAAGCATGCTCAACCACATTTTCCTTGGCAGAATCAGGCGTATAAGCGTTTTTCTGAGCCAGCTTGTTGTCCTCTTCAATACGAAGACGAACAACCAAGTCTTCAACACTCATCTCCTTTCGCTTATGCTTCAGGTAGTTCTTAAATTCTACCCAGCTTGGAGGCAACTTTTCAATGATAGCAGCCACTTGAAAAGTTTCACTTAAAGTCATTCCCTCAGCATGAATGTCGTGTAGCAAAACCTGCAGATCTTGAACCTTACTCATCACGTTCTTTGAATCATCCATCTTTTAATCCAAAAAACGAGCTACCACGAACTTCTTTGTACCAGCATCCTCAGTTTTGTACTTGCGTTCCAATGACTCCCATAATTCTTTGGCAGTCTTGGTCTTGCAGTACACGTTGTACAAAGAGTCCACCAAACCATTCAGAACATAGTTGTGACACAAAAATTCTGAATGTTTCCATGCTTCCAAGGCTTGAACAGCCTGTTGATTGGCGGATTGACCTTCTGCAGGAGATTCCACGTGAGGTGGATTCTCTTTTAAGAACCGCGCAAGGTCCAAAGTAGTGAGATAGAAGAACATCTTCTGTTGCCACCTCTTAAAATTTTGCCCATTGAATTTCTCTGGTTTCTCAGCATGATTAGCAACTGTGTTGGTAACTGGCGCACCAGATCCATTCACAGTAGTAGTCACAGGAGGGGTAGTGGTGTCTGTCATCCTGAAAAATCAAACACAATAGTTAAACAAACTGTTGTAAAATGGTATCTACTTGTACCGGATTTGATTCAACGAAACTCTATCTTGGTTTCGATGGATCGAGTAAATCAGTTTAATAGAAACTCAATCTTGGTTTCGATATAAACTGATAAGAAGAACTGAAAAGCGTTATAGATCTGTAACCAAATCTGTAAATTAATATCTGTTTAATTAAAACTGATTTCCAAAGAAACTCAACAAGGTTTCGACAGAAAACAGTTTATAAAATCTGTTAATAATTAATCCGATTTTAACAAAGTGTTTTAAATTCGGTTAAACCGAATCTGTTTTAAGACTGTGGGAAATGGTGTAAACTTTTTATTAATAAATCAGATTACAACGAATATCATTAACAGTAAATAACAGAAAATTAAACAGCAGACAGAATGGGGTAGAAGCAGAAGACAGACACTATGAACAATAAATAAATAAAGTAATAAACGGTCGTGGCACGAGGCTCGTGTAAACACGATTCCCTTAAAACAGATTCGCCGTCTGTTTCCCAGGGTACAACGTACAAAGCTGTTGTACAGCCGGACCAAACAACTTGCCTGAAAAATCACTGAAGCGAAGGTAGTTTCTGATCGAAGATAATTGCTGGAATACGTTTTCTGGAGTTGCGTTTTTCTGTGTTGTCAACCGAATGAGACTTCGGTTATATTTATAGTGAAAACCTATCTTGTTCACCAAGATTAAATCACTGTTAAATATATCCGATATATGCAAATCTGTTTCCTTCTAAAAACGATTTCAATATCTTCCATTTATTTAAACCGATTCTGTATAACTTGTTAACAAAGTTTAAATCAGTTCCAAAAATAAATGGACACACAATCTGGAAAACTGGCAACGAAATCTGCAGCAAAAAGATACGCACGTAGGCGAAGTTTCGGAGCTGCATTCGTGTCCGCAGGTCGCGCGGGATCGCATGGGTTCAGAAGCTTCGAACTCATTTTAGCCCAGAAATCCCATTTTTTGCACCCCCCTGCGCGCGCACACGTAGGAGTGGGAGCATAGCTCACCTAAAGGAATTTGATAGCAAATATCAAGATTTCTATATAAACCACTCTCCACTTCCTGTTCTAGGCGATGTGGGATACTTTTATTTTCCACATTTTTGTGTTCCAAGTGCCTCACTTGAGACACGATATCTCATTCATATCAACTCCAATTTTGACACATTTTAGCTCGTTGCGAAGTTCTCGTCACGGAGAAGTCAAAGCTACCAAGAAATATAAGTATATATAACATATACATATATTAAAATAGTGTCCAAAATATGCAAAAATCATTTTGCAAAATCTAATTTTCCAACAGCAAGTGTTTATTCAAAAACAATGCGACAAAGAAGATGTTGATCGACAAAAGCCTATCATTGACATTATCAATCAGTTTCGGCTTGCAAAAGCAAAAAAAGAACGCATGAGACAACGATACGCGGAATGCACAGACATTTCTGCGGAAAGAAAAGTTGTGATTGACAAATTTTTGAACGAGGAAGCCAAGAAAGACGAGGCCATTGAGGACATGTTGTGGGGTTGTCTTTCAAAGATACAATCCAACATTAGCAACAAAATCCGTTGGAGCTATGAGGAAAACAAAGTTGTTGGTTCTGTATCACAACAAGTGACTCCCCCATTTCCTGGTTATGAGCATGGTTTGAATGAATTTGTATTGTAAAATGTTTAAGATTAAATGTTATGTTAGTTATTAAATGAAATATTAGTTTTAGTTTAGGGGTTGATTTTGAAAATAGTTGAGCTAAGGTTGAGTTATGATAAGTTTTTTTTTTTTTTTTTTTTTTTTTTTTTTTTTAGTTAAGGTGAAAAAGTTAAAGCTGATGTGTCGTTGACGTGACACTGAGTGAAAGTTTAACCGTGAGTGATGACACCTTATGCTCTAAAAGCTAAAAGTTGTGAAATAGAATTAGAGTTAATAATTTTAAAGGTTTTCGCTAAATAGATGTAGGCGTACATTACATTGCATGTGTAAAGCAACATAAAAAAAGAAAAAAATTACACGGATGGTCCTTGTGGTTTACACGAATTTCAAGTTTGGGAGCTATTTCATTTTTATTACGCCAGACATACCTAATTTGGGAAACGTGACCGTTAAGTGTTTAAATATTATTTACCTGTTAGTCCCACCGTTAGTATTTTTTGCATCGTTAGTCCTATTTTTTTAAAATGAATTAAAAATTGCATCACCATTACTACTACCACCACCACCACCACCACCACCATTATATCAAAAGCCGGCCACCACCGTCGGCTGCCACCTTAACCACCACATCTTCGACCCATATCAAGAAACATCGAGTCAAAATATCAAGAAACAAGAAACATTTTCTTGTCAAAATATCAAGAAACATTATCTTGTGCTAATCAAAACATTATGACCCTTTCGGACTTCATTTTATGTCTCACACCATCAACACTATCCCACTCATTAAAATCTGCATAAACAACGCCTGACCACCTCACCACCCTCCACCCTAGTCCGCCACCTCACCACCCTCCACCTCATCAACTGCTAATAATAATAGATACATATTTATCCATAACAAAATAAAGATAAAGCAAAATTAAAAACACAGCCATTTTTATTTTTTTTCTTTTAGAAGCTTTTTATTGACTTTGAATATTAACCAAAACAGGTAGTCGAATTTTGGATTTTATTTAGTCTCAGAAAACATAGATTGAAATATTGAATTCCTTCTTCATTGGAAAAACGAAATGAATTTGGCTTCTAATTCTTTCAGCCCACGTATTTAGAAAGGAAAAAAGTGTAACAATTTTTATGACTGCCATTTGTGGCACATCCTTTTATCTCTAATCAAATAAACGACACCCTCCTTATAACTCCCTGAGAGATGCAGCAACAAGCAAATCATCCCAACCTTATATCTCCATTAAAACACACAAGCAGTCAACTCATTTAATCTTCCTTATATCTCCCAAAGAAACAATACAAGCGAGCCTCCCTTACAACTCCGAAATACAAACAAGAACTGTGGCACATTGATCTCTTCAAGATCTCTTTAGTGAGATCTCGGGTAGGTTTTGTTTGGGTGTTTTTTTTTTTTTTTTTTTTTTTTTTGTTTTTTTTGTTTTTTTGTTTTTTTTTTTTGTAATTTACAAGATCTATGAAGATTTCTCTTAAAACCATAACCCATATGCTATGATGTAACCACTGTCAAAATTCCACATTTAAAATAAACTATCTCCCAGAATACTTATCCTTTTCTACGTGTAATTTTTTTTTTAATTATCTGAACATAACTATTATCTTATGTGACGTAGATAAACGTGCTCGCAACCCAACCTTAACTGATTTAGTATTTAGCTATATAAACATCTTTGACTTAAAACTTTATGAGGTCTCATTTACCACTTTGCGTTATTTTGTTAATGTACGTTTAATACTGAACGTTTCTTAACCGATAAGAGCTTTTATGAAACCCTAAACTACCATAACAACATGTGAAGATAACAAAACCCTAGAAATACTAAAATACAATTTATTTAAATAATGTACAAGTCACTAAAGCACAGAAACCCTAGTTCCACTATAACTCCCGGTAAAACCCTAATTTCACAAAACTATTATTATTATATGTAATAAAATTCACAAACCCTAATTAATATTTTTATAAAATATAAATGTACAAGTTTTCTAAACTAAGGTACAAGTCCCTAATGCATAAAAACTAATTATTTATAAAAACCTTATATAAACTTTAATAATAACTATTTTAAAAACATACTTTGTAATAATTTCATATATTAATTTTTAAAATAAATTTGTTAATTTAAAAAATAAGTTTACAAACCCTCAAACCTATAGTACAACTCTCTAATGCACAAAAACTTAAAATCTCATTTAATTACTTTAAAGTCTTAATAAAAATTACATTAAAATTATATAAATTAAGGAAATATTAAAATTATTTTTTCTTATTTTCTAAACCCTAGTACAACATCCCTAAGCCTATGGTACAACTCCCTAAAGCACCAAATAATTTTCTTTCATTCAAATGGAATTCGATAATACATATATATATATATATTTTCAAAACCCTAATAAAATCATTTCTAAGTAACACATAAACCTTAGGAGCCCTAACTAAAACCCTAACCCTAGATACCACATGCCAAAGCACGATGTACCAACCAATAAAGCATAAGTCGAACCAAAACTATCCCATTCCCCCTAGTTTGGTTCGAATTCAACCAAAAGCAAACCAAACCTTTACTTCCCTTAAACCATAAGTGATACATGTGTTAAACCCTAAACTTTCCACATCCCCCCTCATCTAGAAACCAATATACTTGCATGGTCTTTAAGCAAAAACATCACCCCCTCCTAAAAACTCCACGCCATTCCCCTCTCTACCACAAAACCATCATACTCCACCTTAACATGTTTCCTTCTACACAAACATGATGACCTAGTCCCTCTAGAAACCCTAGCTATCTCCTTCTATAAATATCAAACTCATTTACCTCCTTTTCTCTCCAACCTATTCGATCAACACCCAAAGCAGCCAAACCCAACACCCTACTGATAAACAGTCCAAATACAAGCTAAATAAATTACTTAGGAAGCCTAGAATCAAGGAGGAGCATTGGTGTTCAAGAAATAAATCCATTCGCCCCTTATAACCCTAATCGGATCAATATCCAAGTAAGTAATTCTAAGTTTTCATTTCATTCCTTTTGTCAATCTCAAACACTCTTAAAAACGTTGTTAATTAATCCTTAATAAACCAAAAGGCCAAAAACTATAGTTTCTTTTTCCATTTCTTTTCCTGTTCGACCAGAAACCAAAAACGCACCCTATGTATTCAAAATCTTGTGAAAACAAATCAATAACATTAAAACATGTTATAAATAATATCAATATACTTAATATCATCCTACTATGCGTTAAAAGTCAGTTAAAAATCATAAAAACTAAAATCTAAATCGTTTCCTTCTTTCTGATTAGTATCGAGAAAACAGTCCACAGACCCAACTTTGAGTCTTAGTTTCGAACCCTAAATAAACCCAATAAAACCCGGATTTTGGACAAGTTAAAAGATCACGTGGCTGTCTAATTTTAGAAAGAAGAACGAAGTAAAAAGGTGTAACGGTTATAAAGTTATTGTGTCGCCAATATTGCTCTATCGCTAAAACTGAAAACCCAAAATATATTTCCTTTTTCTGTCGCTACAAGCCCTGAGTCATCAACTTTGGACTTAGTTTTCGACCATCAATCAATCTTTATAAAATATGAAATTTTGTCAATTTAGAGATCACCTAGCTAACTATTTTTAGGAACAAGAATCTCGTAAAAAGGTTTAACGGTTAAAAAGTTATCAAGTTCTAAAATTGTTCCATCGCTAGACTCAAAACTAATTTTTCCAGATTTATTTAACTTTTGTTCTACTCGACCGATTTTGAGGATTTATTTCGATGACCAAACAGCCTTTAAAAATTATGAAACTTGGTCAGTAGCGAGACCACCCAGCTAACTTTATGTAGGAAAAAGAATGAAGAAAAACCAAGCCCTCGCCTCGCTTTTATTTGAGTCCAAAACTAGGTGATCGCAACTATCTAAAACACAATATATATATATTTTCAAGACTAGAGTTTTTATGGGCCAAAATTGTCAATTTTCCAAAGTTATTAAAATCAAGGATCATTTTTGTCAGCGATTAATAAAAAGGGTAGAAAGAGTCATCTTTGAAACTATAGGGGTATAAACTGTAATTTAACCAAAGTTCAAGGGTAAAAGTTGTAGTTTTGTAAAAGTTCAAGGGTATAGACCATCAATATATAAAACCTTAAGGGCAAAAACCTAACTTTTTATAAATATTAATATTATTATTATTTATTATTTCTGATTTAATAGAAACTAACAAACGTAATACGTTTATTTCGATAAACTAACGAACAAGATATATATTTAACGAACAAACGAAGTATCTATTTAACGAACGAACGGAACGAAAACATAAAAATAAGAAATAAGATAAATCTTATAACTTTTGAAGAGACTTCATGTTGTCTCAAATTTAACATTAATCAATAACCAAAACATTACCAAACGAACATTGAAAACATATATATATTTAGAAACGATTACTGAAACTTGACATAACCAACCCAGGTTGCGAGCCGGAGACGTTTATCAACTTTGTTTAACTTTGTTTTCCATCCAGACTGTCCAGGTGAGTTTATAGTCCCACTTTTTCTTTATATGTTTTCCAAACTCGTGGGGAGATACATGCTATCAAACCGAACACAAGTATTTTCCTGATTGTTATTGCACTAGGCTAACTGTCCCTTATTATTATTTGTATTTATATTTAAAGACCCTCATATCATGCACCATTAGTCACCTGCTGGGCGAGCGCGAATATGTGAATAGATCTATTGGCCTGACGACCCATTTGTTCTAATCGGATGGATATCTTCGTGGTAGCCGGTTAGACAGATGCATTATATTTGATATCTAATCCTGGGGTCAAACCACTATCATTTTTATTATGTTAGTGAGACTCGAAACTGTCAACGCATTGCGTGTCATGAGGTTTAGTGCAATATTCCGAATTGTGATATAACTGATTTCTCTTATTTAGCTTGTGTTCAAATTAATTATAACTGAAAACACTATGGATTCACTCAACCTTTGTGTTGACCTTTTTAAGCATGTTTATCTCAGGTAACTAGAAGCATGGCTATCGGCACGGAGTGACTGTGGACTTCCTTTTTATAAAAAGAGTGTCCACATTGTTATCATTCGATGAATAATGTAACTTTTATAACATATTTTCCGAACCTCCCTCTGGGACCAATATTATGTACTCTGATTTAATAAATGAATGATAACAATTTATTTAAAACGTTTCTTTTTGAGTCGTTTTCTATTCTCATGACTGTGAACCATGAAGTAATACCCCAAACTTATATTCCGCTGCGTATATCGAAAACGGGGGTGTTACAGAGTGGTATCAGAGCTCATGGTTATAGAGAACCAAATGTTTTCAAACATTGGACTATAACCGTTTTCCACAAAAACTTAACCAAAGTCCTCCGTGCCACGACGCTACTGAAACGTTATTTAGACATAATTTACTGTTAATCATTTAAGTTACATAGAAAAATATTTATAATTACCGGGTGGTTACAGGGTTATAGTTTCCCCTACTCATTCTATTACTCTTATGTCGGACTCGGATACCGAAAACATCGTAACTGTACCAGGAATTTCAGGAACGCTTCACATAAATGGAAGCTGCACAACTAAAACTTGAGACTGAAGCTAAGCATTTACGTCAAGGACGTAACTGATCTTAAATTCACATGTATCAAAGTTGTGTCTACTAAACCGAATAGTATTTGGTTAGTATTTCCTGTATTTTCCAATAAGCCTGAAACTTTCAGAGTTTGTAATCAATATTTAAATCTATAACAATCTCCTTTTGTTATATGTTTATGTTGAGAACAAATTCTTTCCACTATGTCTTACAATAATGCTGTGCATATATGTAATGACTACCCATGACCTTATACAAAAATCTCACTCCCCATAATAGACAAATGATTTCCTGCAACCCAAACCACACTCTAGACAACAGTTCCCTTCCCTACCTCCAAACATGGACAACCAACCAACTTGGAGCATAGCAAGTGATAGAAACTAGGACCATTATTGACAACAAAGGACCAAACACATATACTAGAGACAGAAAATCCTTAAACCTACTACATGCAGTATTAATAAAAGACCTTGTAATAATTGTTTTGTGTAAAAACAATCAATCAAGTTGTTAATATCATGTAAATTTCAGAGATTAAGCTCAGACCTACCATGACTTTACCTAAGATTATTATGATTTCATAGACCTACCATAACTAGGCTTTAACCATAGAATCCTCTAAGATAAATTTCGGAAGAAGACTTGATGAATGAAGAGAAAGTTGCTGAACTTCAAATGAATTAGTTTGTTCCTTAGCAGTTTAATACCAAGAGTTAATCATTTATTTACGATATTAACCAGACACATCGTAAATTTATGAATCTCCCTGACTAAACCTACCATCACCCTAACCCAAGAAAATTAAGCAAATTAACCAAAAGCGAAAACTTGATGATAGAAAGACCATCACCTTAACTTAAGAATTTCCCAACCTAGGAATTAAGCAA
Source organism: Artemisia tridentata subsp. tridentata (assembly GCA_021014915.2). Classification (NCBI taxonomy): domain Eukaryota; kingdom Viridiplantae; phylum Streptophyta; class Magnoliopsida; order Asterales; family Asteraceae; genus Artemisia; species Artemisia tridentata. Next base: position 132,881,720 of record CP139505.1, on the reverse strand, counting down.
GATGCTACGCCTAAGAAAAATGACCTTAAGAGAAAGCTCGATGATAGGAAAACTACAATACCAATTGGAAAACCAAGACTAGTGAAAAAGAAAATTAGAATTCATTAAGAAATCCCAACCATGTCCTAGGATGACTCTTAAGTTTAAACAGAAGACAAATCCCTGTAATAAATGAATAAAATTGAAGTTTAGAACTCCTTAAGTTGTATTTCCTTTTGAATCTCTACCTTAAGTTACGATGGATATAACCTAAGTGTAATAACTATCTTTCTACCGTATGAAACCTTCATCTTGTAATATTTCTGTAATAATCCCAATCTGCGTTAGCTTCAGTATCTATTCCATTCCTCCTTACCCTGTTCATAATTAGTACCTAGCAAAACCACCAGTATACCTTTAGGAAATTTGGTGAATATTATTTTGACGGAACAATAGACTATCACTACCTTGTAGGAACCCTAGACGAACCCTAAGAATTATTTCGAGGATATCTCATTAGTACCCTAGAAAATCCCTAACCCATCACTGTAGTGTGGACTAAAATTTTCTTGTTCATTTGAAAAAAAAAATAAAAAAAATTATGAAGTTATTTTCCAAAAATAACGCGTTGAACACCATCTAAAACTTTTTGAAAAGCATAAATACCACAGTAACTGAGCCAAACATCACATCATTTGGTCCTCGATTATACATAGCCTGATCAACTATGTATAATTTAGGAAGAATTATGTAATAAATTGGACAGTTATCTTTTCAGATCTTCTAATAACAATTTTCATTCAAAAGCAAAATATTGAAACAAAACAAATTGTTTATAAACTATCACTTTTGATTTAATACAATAGAAGTCTACATCTACTACCCGTTACCTCTAATATAGGAATTCGACAAAATTATGGATAGAAAAACCCTAGGAATTCACAAGGATTTACGACAAACCCAAATTTTATTAGAAACCTTGGAAGTTAATACATAGTGACATAGTTAGCAACGGAAGTGCTAATATTACAAGGATTACATAAGTTTTATTTCACTAAGGATTACCTAGGAACACACAAAGACTTTATAGAAGACATAGATATTACAAATTTATTTAGAAACCATGAAAGTTCATACATAGTGAGATAACTAGCATTGGAAGAACTAGTATTACAATGACTCCTAAGTAGGGTAGAGAATCACTAAAGGGTTGACCCACCATAGCAACGAAGACTCCCATCAACACCACAATAGCGAGAGTAATCACTGGATGAATCATTTTGATTACCCTGCGCAATAGGAACCAACGAAAACATTAGGCACAAGACCGAACCTAGATTTTAAACACGAAGCCAAATAAGTACATGAGGATTATATAGAAATAGCATAAGACCGATTACCTCCATAACTTGTCAACACCAATCGCTAGGAATCCGAATGGCATAAGAGTCGCCACAACGTAAGCCATGAACTCGTAATCTTCCTTAGAAACATACTTCAAAAAGATAATTCCGAGAACGATTTGAACGATTGCTAGGAAAGTAATGAGGTGCGGCATTTTGAGGTTTTTAGGAGAGAATTTAGTGGTGAAAGAATGAGGATTAAAAATGGGGTATTTATAGGTGAAATCTAGCCGTTATATGACCGTTAATATCTACTGTTCATGAACGTTAGAATCTGACCGTTGGAAGCACTATTCACAGCCTTTAGATTTATTAGGTGGCAAAATATTCGAATTTAGTTCATCTGGTAGGAAATAAAACTGACCAAACTACGTTCCCTTAGGTATCGAATAGAAATTCCTAGACAACTCTTTTTAGGCCAAAAATATAACCAAGGATTAGCAGTAAGGCGAGATTATTGGATTTATAGAACATAAGAATAAGATAATATTATTTATAATATTATTTTTAAACTTGAGGCATTTTAAGCATATCAAACCCCTATCGTAAATCAAATCATTGTACGATTTCCCATTCTCATATTCCCTATCCGAATAGGTTAGAAATCTAAACCTAACTCTCTCTATACTTCACTTTTCCCAAACTCTCAACCAACGTAGACTGAATCTCGGGACGAGATTCCCTCAACGGGGGAAAACTGTAACCACTGCAAAAATTCCACATTTAAAATAAACTATCTCCCAGAATACTTATCCTTTTCTACGTGTAATTTTTTTATTATTATCTGATTATAACTATTATCTTATGTGACGTAGATCACATCCTCGATAAACATGCTCGCAACCCAACCTTAACTGATTTAGTATTTAGCTATATAAACATCTTTGACTTAAAACTTTATGAGGTCCCATTTACCACTTTGCGTTATTTCGTTAACGTACGTTTAAAACTGAATGTTTCTTAACCGATAAGAGTTTTTATGAAACCCTAAACTACCATAACAACATGTGAAGATAACAAAACCCTAGAAATACTAAAATACAATTTATTTAAATAATGTGCAAGTCACTAAAGCACAAAAACCCTAGTTCCACTATAACTCCCGGTAAAACCCTAATTTCACAAAACTATTATTATTATATGTAATAAAATTCACAAACATTAATTAATATTTTTATAAAATATATATGTACAAGTTTTCTAAACTAAGGTACAAGTCCCTAATGCATAAAAACTAATTATTTATAAAAACCTTATATAAACTTTAATAATAACTATTTTAAAAACATACTTTGTAATAATTTCATATATTAATTTTTAAAATGAATTTGTTAATTTATAAAATAAGTGTACAAACCCTCAAACCTATAGTACAACTCTCTAATGCACAAAAGCTTAAAATCTCATTTAATTACTTTAAAGTCTTAATAAAAATTACATAAAAATTATATAAATTAAGTAAATATTAAAATTATATTTTTTCTTATTTTCTAAACCCTAGTACAACATCCCTAAGCCTATGGTACAACTCCCTAAAGCACCAAATAATTTTCTTTCATTCAAATGGAATTCGATAATACATATATATATTTTCAAAACCCTAAAAAAATCATTTCTAAGTAACACATAAACCTTAGGAGCCCTAACTAAAACCCTAACCCTAGATACCACATGCCAAAGCACGATGTATCAACCCATAAAGCATAAGTTGAACCAAAACTATCCCATTCCCCCTAGTTTGGTTCGAATTCAACCAAAAGCAAACCAAACCTTTACTTCCTGTGGAAAACTAGAAGGGGGGGGGGGGTTGAATAGTTTTACGTCTTTTTAATTTTATTATGAAAACTTTGTTTCCTTTTAAAACATTAGATTTGAGTTTATATAAAAATAAATGATACTTAAATAATATTATTAATTATATGTGTATCCTTTTAGATTTGTTATAAAAGTTTTTTTTTTTATAAATGGAGTTTTAAATTGATCTTTATGTGAAATCAACTTCTAATTAATACTAACAGTTATATATGCCTATATGTATGAAAGTAATGACGATATAAAGAATTAAGTAAGAGATGGAAAGATCAAATCGAGACACGAGGGATTTATAGTGGTTCGGCTACAAGGACACCTTCCTTGCCCTACTCCACTCCCCGAGCACACCTTGCTCGAGAGTTTTCTTCACTACTTCAACAAGCTCCCTTATGGCGGAGAAAACCTTACACAACTTTGGCTTACACTGGTTTAACGACACAAAGCTAAATGTCGAGTTCTAATCGTAGCTAGAACCAATCTCACGACTTCAATCACAACTTGTTCACGACTTATTCACGACTTCTTCACGACGGCTTCACGACATCAACACAACGGCTTCACGACTTCTACACGACCACTTCACAACTTCTAAGCTACGGCTTCGCGACTTCTACACAACAACTTCACAACTTCTAAGCTACGGCTTCACGACTTCTACATGATGACTTCACAACTTCTAAGCTATGGCTTCACGACTTCTACATGACGACTTCACAACTTCTAAGCTACGGCTTCACGACTTCTACATGACGACTTCACAACTTCTAAGCTACGGCTTCACGACTTCTACATGAGGACTTCACAACTTCTAAGCTACGGCTTCACGACTTCTACATGGCGACTTCACAACTTCTACACCATGGCTTTACAACTTCTACATGACTTCTTTACACCACAACTACTTATACACCTTCTTCACTACTTACACACTATACATATCTAGTCACTTATGTTCACCTCTAATATACACACCTTATACACAAATGAATGAATGATTTACAAATTTTACGAAACTAACCACTTAAGTAACAAGATGATACTAAGTTGTAATACTTCTAGTCTTGATTGATAGAAGTATTCTTCTTTTGCACAATGGTGGTGGAAGCTTGGATCACTAGAAAACCAATGCTTAAGAATCTATGATCAAAGGATTTTGGAAAGGATTTGGAAAGAAAAGAGGAGATTTAGAACAGAAGGTTTGAGGTGCAAAAGGTGAGAAAATGTCCAGGGGAAAGCCAGTATTTATAGGCAAAAACTGGACAGCTGGAGGAGCGTGCCGGCCCCCTTAAATAGGGGGTCGGTCCCCTTAATTTTAAGGGGGCCACCTTTATAAATTAAGGGGGCCGCCCAAGGTGAACGTTGCCCAGTTTTGTCCTTTTGTGGGGAAGGTTTTTCTGGAACATTTTTGCCATTTTTGGTTGAAAATTTGAATTCATATTTTTATAATAGATTAAACATATTTATTTAATACCAAAAATGTTTTTCAAAAATATATAAAATGTTTTTGACATTTTATAAAAAGTTTAGAGATTAAGAAAATGTTCCTTTGATCATATAATGCATTAAGCACTTGTTTATTCATACCTTAAGTGATTAAGTTGTAGAAATGAATATTTACAACTAAATACTTGTTTATTTGATAAGTTTATGTTTAATGAGTTTACATTTTGTGATTATCAAAACATAGAGATATGAATAAGTATGAATAATATTTTTAGGCATTATTTATATCAACTCTTCCCTTAAACCATAAGTGATACATGTGTTAAACCCTAAACTTTCCACATCCCCCCTCATCTAGAAACCAATATACTTGCATGGTCTTTAAGCAAACACATCACACCCTCCTAAAAACTCCACGCCATTCCCCTCTCTACCACAAAACCATCATACTTCACCTTAACATGTTTCCTTCTACACAAACATAATGACCTAGTCCCTCTAGAAACCCTAGCTATCTCCTTCTATAAATATCAAACTCATTTACCTCCTTTTCTCTCCAACCTATTCGATCAACACCCAAAGCAGCCAAACCCAACACCCTACTGATAAACAGTCCAAATACAAGCTAAATAAATTACTTAGGAAGCCTAGAATCAAGGAGGAGCATTGGTGTTCAAGAAATAAATCCATTCGCCCCTTATAACCCTAATCGGATCAATATCCAAGTAAGTAATTATAAGTTTTCATTTCATTCCTTTTATCAATCTCAAACACTCTTAAAAACGTTGTTAATTAATCCTTAATAAACCACAAGACCAAAAACTATAGTTTCTTTTTCCTTTTCTTTTCCTGTTCGACCAGAAACCAAAGATGCACCCTATGTATTCAAAATCTTGTGAAAACAAGTCAAGAACCTTAAAACATGTTATAAATAATATCAATATACTTAATATCATCCTACTATGCGTTAAAAGTTAGTTAAAAATCATAAAAACTAAAATCTAAATCGTTTCCTTCTTTCTGATTAGTATCGAGAAAACAGTCCACAGACCCAACTTTGAGTCTTAGTTTCGAACCCTAAATGAACCCAATAAAACCCGGATTTTGGACAAGTTAAAGATCACGTGGCTGTCTAATTTTAGAAAGAAGAACGAAGTAAAAAGGTGTAACGGTTATAAAGTTATTGTGTCGCCAATATTGCTCTATCGCTAAAACTGAAAACCCAAAATATATTTCCTTTTTCTGTCGCTACAGCCCTGAGTCATCAACTTTGGACTTAGTTTTCGACCATCAATCAATCTTTATAAAATCTAAAATTTTGTCAATTTAGAGATCACCTAGCTAACTATTTTTAGGAACAAGAATCTCGTAAAAAGGTTTAACGGTTAAAAAGTTATCAAGTTCTAAAATTGTTCCATCGCTAGACCTAAACTATTTAGAACAACCATGTTTTTTTTTAAAACATATATATTGTTTTTAGAACATATGTGCAAAAATACAATTATTAAAGGCGTGCATGTATGTTTTTGGTGGTTCTGTTAGTTCTCGCAGATAAGATGGTTCTCGCAAGAATGTCTCCCTACACACACACAGATATATATATATATATAATATATATATATATATATATATATAGGGTAAACTAAAAATAAAAAGACAAATATCTGTACACTACGTAAAAAGAATTTTTTTTTTAAAGTTCGCGAAAAAATCCAAAAAAAAATCCACAAGATCAGGTATGTTGGTGAATAAAACTTTTGTGAAATAAGTTTGTCTGATTTTGAGTTTTTATACGTTTTTTTAATGCACAAAAAACGAATTTTGATGCACAAATTTTCAAGTTGTTTTAGTTAGATGCGCAATGTTATTTTAATTAAAAAAGTCAAAAGAACTTGGGTGCAAAAACGAATTTTTGATGTACAAAAAAACGATTTAATGCACAAACGTATTTTTTCATATTTTTTTTTTCGGAAAAAATATCCACTTTTTGAAAAACTTCCTTCACAACTTTTTTATGCACCAACATACCTGATCTTGTGGATTTTTTTTTTTGGAATTTTAGAGAAAATTTTTGAAAAAAAAAATCTTTTTACGTAATGTACGGATATTTGTCTTTTTATTTGAAAAAAAAATCTTTTTACGTAATATATGAGTTACAAAAACTATATAGCTACAATTATACGGATAGCATGCAATTTAAAATTAAAATCAAAACCCCCAAAATCGAGGAATCAATCAAGTATCCCCAAATCTTCTATTATGCTAGGGTTCTACATTTTATCTTTAAATACCATTAGCAAATGTGCATATTTCTTCCATAAACAACAAATATGGTGATTTTCCAAAACGAAGTGATCAAAAACGGGATTGAAGAAGAAATAATAATGCATGGTAATTGATACATTGTTCGTCTGTTTCATTTTTATTCAATGAAGATAGATTTTTGTTAATTTTAGTTGTTGGTGTTTGGTGTCAGTTAGACGAAGTGGAAGGTTGTCAAAATATTTTTCCACCTCCCCCTTGTGTCTTTTACCGCCCATATCACCACAAGAAGACAACCAATTGTATACTAATTGATTTACTAGTGGATTATGACATGTAATACTTTTGTTTTTATACCCTAAACATAACACATAATACTTCACCTACACATTCTTATCCTCCAAAGTTACCTAGATCATTTTCTCTCTTCCAAAACCCTTTCACTAGTCGAACCATCAAAGAATTCAAGATCTACAAAAATCAAGTGAAGTTTGAGCTAATCGGGTTGTACTTTCAAGAGTTTTGGGTTAATCGGAACGTGTCTTGGGTAAATTTGGTGCATTTTGGGTTGTTCTTTGGTCTTCTACCTCTCGAATTTTTCAAGAAACATTATAAGGATCCTCAAAACTTTTTAATCTTGTTCATTTCATGTTATCTTGATGTCTAAAGAAGTTACCAAATGCTAAATGTATATGTTTTGCTAAAATGAAAAAGCTAGGGTTTGGTGTTTATATATATAGTGCTCGACTTTTTTGAAGTTTATATACAAATTATGATATTTCTTGCTTGTGTGGTAAATCTTGTTACTTGTGGTACTAGTTTGATGATACAAATGTGATTAGTGTTAATTACGCGAGTTTAAAACGAAATATACACTTATGTGTAAAAATACACTAATCGGCTACATTTTTAAGGAAATAAAAATTGGGGTTTTGAAAAACATAAAATTTTGGCTCTAGTGGTGAAATGGTGAAATTAGTGCTTAATAGCTTATTTTGAATAGCTTATTGAATAAGCTATAGCTTATTGTGTTTGGCTTATATTATTTGAGTTTTGGGTCGTACGGTTCAAAATGGGTCGAACCCATTGAGATTTGACCATGTTTAACTTTTTGACTAATTTGCTTACTTATAAGAGTTTATTTGGTTAATTTAAATATCATTACGTAGCTAATTTAATTAAAAAGTACTTTGGGCTAAACTTTGTTTTTGGGCTTGGATAGGGTCTCGACACTGTTGGGCCGAGCCCCACCCAAAATCGGTCACATTTGACTTTTTGACCAAATGACATGATGAACGTGTTAAATTGATTTTTAGAAACTTAACGATATATATATCGTAACTTAAAAAAGGTTAAATGGTTTTTGGGCTAAACTTGGACTATTGGGCCCAATATGGACTTTTCGGCCCAATATATCTTTCGAGTGACAAAAATGAGTTTTGAACAATTTTCAACTCACTATAATTATTTTTACGTAATAAAATGTTATATAATGATTTAAAACTATTTTAAACTCGTTTGGACACTTTAAGCCCAATAAGGCTAATAAATGGACTTTTCGGCCCAAATATTATAGTTGTTGACTTTTGTTGACTTTTGACAGTATTATAATATATACTAACAAGTAAAATGTAACGGAGTCCAAAACAATTTTTTACGGAGCCTGTTATAACTTAATTGAGCCCGTGATTGGTTGGTTTATAAATTAATGATGCATAGTAAAGCGAAACAGTAATTTAGTGGCCTATTGGGCATCTTCTAATTGGGTGAAGTGTGGTTGGGTGTTCACTGTTCACCATATATTTTGCCCAATGATCCCGTAATACATTCTATCCACTCCATCTCTCTTTAACCTCCTAGAAAATTCCATAGTTAAAACCAATATACAAAACCAAACCCATATCCTAGATTTATTCGATGATCTCACTGCCCCTCTCACAACTTGTCACACCCCCAAATTACATGACTTACAGCGGAATGAAGCATTCGAGGGCGCGACTGATCATAGCACCACAGTTACAGTTATACTGAACGACCTAAAGTGTCGTTTAGGAAACACATCTTTTGATCATTTAAAATATTCGGAGTTTACAAAACAAGGTCCCAAAAGGTGTTTCGAGTTTGCGGAAATCAAGTTCATACAAATCAAACGATAAGTAAGTGCATAAAAATAAAGTGAGACGCGTCGTCACCGCGACTCCATGGTATTTCCATATGCAAGCCAACATGCGATACCTTATTTACCTGAAAATACATTGCTAAAAATGGTCAACAATAATGTTGGTGAGTTCATAGGTTTATGTAAATGAAATGCTTCTACGGTAACCACAAGTATAAAGTGTATGACAAAACAATGCCACATAAAAATGGTACATTAGCTCTTAAGCTCATGACGCCGAAGCCAGACTGAAATGAAATGCCCCAACTGAGTGTTTTGCTAGACACTCTGATATGGATCAAATGAAATGCGTTCGTTTGACAAGTTGGCGCTACCAACCCGAACGGAGGAGTCACCCTCAATAGATCTATTCACTCACTCTCGCTTGCTCACAATGAACGGTTCATGATAATAAAGGGGACTTTAATCTGGGCAATGATGTAACTTAAGCAATGTAAATGAGTTGATACTTTGGTCCGTATGAAAAATGGTGCAATGTATTCTCCCTCGAGAGTTTAGAAATTATGTAAACAATTAAAAGCGGGGCTATGAAAACTCACCTGATGATATAGCAACAATGACAATTATGGGTGTGATGAAACGAAGCTCGGTCTCTAACCGCGACCTATTATGAATGATATGATCTAAGGTAAGCAATGATACAATGTAACACATGCAAATACGTATGTTATCGATACCACTCGTAAATTTTGGAAGTAACGTTTATCGTCGAAAAATACATTTTTGACGTCTCGTTAAGTTATAAAATACTTTTCGTGTAATTATGTTGAAATGATACTTCACGATCCTCGTTTGGTGTTCTATCGGCAAATATAGTGTTTACGTCGCAATTTAATATTTTCCATAACTTGTGAAAATATACCCAAATGACTTTGCAAAACTAGTCATAGAAGTGTTGATCCGTGCTAAAGTGTATATATAAATAATATGCAGACGGATACACATGAATAAAGACAAATCAACCCTTTAGGAAAAAGGCTAACTTGCAAAAACTCACGTTGTGTGATACCAGGTAAGTGATTACCCGGGTCGTGTCCCAGCGAGGAGTGAATGGACAACTGTTTGAGGTTTGAGATTAGAGTGACTGATGATTAGGATATGGATTTTTTGCTTTTTAATTCTAATTTAACAAATGAGAAACAAATTCTCACGGGAAAATTAAGGTTAACACAAATTATATTAAAAACGCGTAACGGGAAATCTAAAAACGGGATTAAAAAGTGAAATATATGGAAATCTAATCTTACATGTGCAAAATTATTTTTCTTAAATCCTAAATAATAAAATAAAAATTTAGAAAAAAGATTTATATTTTTCTGAGTTTTATATTTTTTATTATGAATTAAAAACTATTAAAACTAATTAAAAGGTTTAAAAATAGTAAATGACTTTGGAAAATTCTGAAAAATTTAAGGTAAATCTAAAATATTATTCGGAAACTAAGAAAAATAAAATCAGAAACAATCTAAACCCTAATAAGCAAATGGGCTAATAAGCAGTTTGGAAATAAGCCCAAAAATAAGCTAAAAAGCTCTAAAAATTACCAAAGGCTAGGAAACAGATTATTATACTAATAGAAGCTTAAAACAACTTAAAAAGCACATACAAGCAAAAGAAATAAGCAGATAAGCAGTAGTACAGTAACACTAATTATGGAGAAATGACAGTTAAATACCCCTATTTGCAGATCAAAATTAAGCACTCCAATAAGCTGATTAGTGGGAAATTATGGGGGCAAAAGCTTCCTAGTACTATAGGCTATGCTAAAACACAAAAAGCCCTAATTCTAACAACCCAATTGAACTCCAATTTAAACCTAGATCAGATGGTTGAAGACCATGAAAACTGATGTGCAGACTTGGAACAGTCCTAAGGGGCTTATTGCAGACCTATTTTAAGCTGATAAATAAGCTCTAAATGGAAAATAAAAAGCTCAGAATCCTAAAGCTAGTACTACAGGCTTTTTATAAAAACAAAAATCAAGCAAAGTGAACAAGTAAATAAGCAGAAATTAAGCTGAGAAAGAGTGCTGAACACATGCAGGCTGCAAATAGGGTTCTTTTGTGCAGACTTGTGCAGAGGTGTGCAGAGCAATGGACACCAAACCAACTCTTTAGTGAACACTATATGGACTAAATGGAACTCAGAAAAGCCAAGGTTGAGGGCTAAATAAGCTTGTGGCTTATTATGGCTTATATGGACTTTTTAAGGCCTTAAATTCCCACAGGCTATACAAAAGTACTAAATCTATCTATATGGCTTATAAGGACTCAGAAACAGCTAATTCTAACTAAGATAAGCTGGATTAAAATTCAAGAAATGGTAATGGAACAGTAACAAGTTGATTTTTACCTATTTGACTTCTATTGCCAAACAGCCCTTATTAGGGTCTGTGTTGGATTTTTTAACTAGCACAGTATAATTTAACTTATAATTTCTGGTTTTTATTGTTTCACTAACTTATTTTAACTATAATTAACAGCTTTTAAAATAGAAATAAGCAATACAATAAATTATATAATATATGGCTATTTTTGGCTTATTAACTGTTTTTTAAGCAAAATAAGAAAAGGATATTTAAAACTGATAAAACAGATGAAATACACTTATAAACTACTAATAAGCATGAAATTACTATAATAAGGTAAAAATAAGCACTTTGAACAGTAACTAGGAAAATTATGCAAGAAAATAGAAATTGCTTACAACTGAATTAGGCAATGAAGCAAAGAAAACTGATCAGAACTAAACTTGGTTTGTCACTTACCAAGCTTAAACACCACTCAGCTCATCCACTTCAGCTTAACCCCACCAAATTGCTTATTTGGCTTATTCTTTGACTTTGTTGACTTTTCTGGTTTTTCATGGGATAGAACTGAATTAAACTAGAATAGGCTCACACCAAGCTATATTAAGCTTGTATGAGCTTATTCAAACAGTAAATAAGCTTTTTAATTAACACTTTAACTTAATTCAAATTAAACAGGAAACTTGAAAAACTTGGAATTTCATTGACTTTGAAAATTAGTACAATACAGAAGTAATTAAGAACAAATGACTTGAAACAAACTTGAAATGACAATCCAAACTTTAAATTGAAACTAAGATTAAGCAATAAGTAAATTTACACTACGAAGTGGTCTAAAAACTGTGACAATTATTTCTTTGTGACTTCATCTCTTTAAATAGCACTCTCAGAAGCTTCCTTGATCACTCCTGATCAAATCCCACTCGTCCAATTGCCTTCAATTCATCTCAGCTGTTAATTCCATTTTTGGCGGGAAAAGTGTCCATGTGGGTTTTTGGCTTTTTCTTAGCATGTGGGGGTGTTAGCTTGTGAAAGCTTCTCATTGGAGGAGGGGGGAGGTGATGGTGGATGTGTCAGGGGTGGTTTGGCAGAAAAATGTTGTGGGTGAGGGTGGTATGGTTTTGGCGGGTCAAGTGGGTTGAAGAAGATAAGAGTTTGACTGAGTCAAACTCTGGGTTTTATCTAAAAAGATAATACGGGGTATGGGTTGGGTTATGTGGGCTTTGGTGTGTTGGGCTTGGGTTGGTTGTGTGGCTGGGTTTAGTTTTAGTTTGTGGCTGGGTTAAGGATTTAAAAGTGGGTTGGGTTTATTAAATAGGTTAAGGGTATTTGTTTGGTCCGGATATATGTAGTGTTTAGGATAGGATTTAACTTAAGGGACCATTTGTGTAATTTCCTGAAAATTCAAGGACCAATACTGCCAAGTTTCAAACTTTAGGGACCAATCTTGTATTTTCTGAAAATCATCTCCAAGGGTTATTCTTGACAAGTAGAGCAATTTCCCGGACCAAACTCATAAATTCCGTCCCCGTCCTCGGCTTTTCACAACTTTCCAATCTTGTGCTCGGTTTTGTCTGTTTTTGCCCTGTTTTCGATCCTTTTGTACCTGAAACACATAAAAACACAAACCAAGGATATTTGCAGTATAATATGGTCTATTCTGGTGTTTTTGGTATTTTTATGGTCTAAAATGGGCATAAAATGATGAGTATTTACACACTCATCAATCCCCCACACTAAGCTATTGCTAGTCCCTAGCAATCCGATCATATGAAGTAATGAAAGGATCAAAAGAATACCAAGTATACCCCGTTTTGATTTTTTATACAATGCACGAAATTTAAACTTAGAACAAAATATATAACACGCTTGATTTCCAAAAATGGTATCACGGAACAGGATTCACACAAACTGGGTGTCTCCAGGGAATTAGAATCGTCATCCTCTTTTTGATACTCCCAACTAAGCTTAAACTCAATGTGCAAATGCTTTTGTAAAAACGCTAACACTACTTATATCAATAATCTATGTAAGCCGAAACTTAACTTTTCACTCCCGCATATATTCAAGTTTAGGTGATTGTGCTCATTTTCAAAATTTTGACCGCAAAAATCTACATTTATTATGGTTGTTACTTGTTTAAGTCAAATACTAATTTACCGGGAACCTCGAAAATCTAAGGATCAAAAAGGGTCTTTTCCATGTAGCGGCTTTCTTCTCAGCACATCCCAAACCAGTTGGTTTTAGGTAACCAGGCTTTTGACACCCCACAGAGAATAGTACCGGAATCAGCGGAATTTCGATTTCAAAGATTTAAGATATTCCCACTAAGCTAGTATTAAAATACTTAAATAGATAACAACAAACGATCATTTAGAGATTAGAGACTCAAAGATGAGATCACTCTATGTAACGGCTTTCTTCTCGGCACATCCCAAACCAGTTGGTTTTAGGTGACCAGGCTTTTGACACCCCACAGAGAATAGTACCGGAGCTTTCGGGATCTTTGAAATCAACAATCTACTAAATTACCGTTTAACCTTTATACAAAATTGACGAATCCAAGTTCAAGTTCCGATTTAAATTTAAGAGAAAGCAATTTTCCTACATTTATTCATATAAACAACATATACATCTTTTATTTTTGCAACATCAAAACTTATTGCATTTTGCAATATCATTCCATTTTCTTATTTTTCTTTTTCATTTTTTCATCTTTTTTTTTTTTTTTTTTTTTTTTTTTAAATATATATTTACATATATGCTTTCCCAAAAATTAAAATAAGAAGTTGAACTCGGGCTCTATATCAAAATTGTATAAAAATTCGTTTTGCATAACAACATGATTTTAACGTTCAAACGTTTGAAAACAGCACGCATTTAATCAGATTAGTTATCTTCTGGGAGGAAAAGCCATAGATTACTTATATAAGCTCTTAAAGAGAACCAACTACTATACGCTTAGCATTTTCATTTGCACAATTCGTAAAACCTTAGTCTAATCGTTAAGGAAGCAGCCAGATCAATACTCTGGCAGAGTCGGGATTCCCTTTGTTCTAACCTAATCAAGACTAAACATTTCTTCTTTTATTATTGCAATTTCTTATTTAAAAACAAAAAAAATTTTAAAATTTTGGCCAAAACGGGGGTACTAGGGCACTAGAAGGTACAATGTGACAAAATTCGCGAGAATTCCCCCCACACTTAGAATTGAATATTGCCCTTAATATTCAAAGTACCGGCTATAATGCCGACACTTAGAACGTAAAAAGGTAATACTAATAGCCAAGTGTGTGAAAGAAATCTCTATTTTCACAAACAGGATTAAAAAGATATCCCTAGATAATCGTTAGCAAAAGGATAGGATATTGGGCGGCTGGATTGAAAACAGGTGCGTCAATCATCACAATCCAAGGGAAACCTGCAAACAAGAGCAAACAACACACAAACAAAGCACAATAGAGGAATCCCCCCACACTTAGTGTCAGAAAATAGAAAGAAGTCAGAAACATGGGTTGTCACCCATGAAGTGCTAATGTTTTTGTTAACCGAGTCACTAGCTTGACTCGACCCCGAATTCATTAGTTCATGGGGAAGCAAGTGGAAGAACAATCTCCATCAGACTTTCATTCAAGGTGTTTGGATCAACATTGAATTTCTTGAAAGGTCCACTCCGATGAGATACATCCGGCTCAAAAGATTGATAAATGGAGATGCCGGGATCAAAAACTTTGTCCTCATTCCCAAACGAGTGAGGGAAAGGACAAGCTACCTTATAAGCACAGAAAGGTAGAAAAACTCGAACGACATATGTGAAGTCAATATAATGGCCATCCTCAGAAGGAAATGTCACATATGTCGGAGAAAGATCAATATCGGGATTAAGAGTTGAGGTCACATCATCAAGTTTATGAATAATAGAGTCCTTGACCTCATCGTTTTCTAACTCTTCATCAAAGAGAGGATTTATTTTGCTAGAAAAGTACTCATCGTCAAATTCAAAAAGAGAATTCGAATAGACTTTGAAACTTTCATTTTGAACGTCCTCATCAGAAAGTGATTCGTCATCACTAGAGGAAAAATCATCATTTGAATTGCAAAGGGGATTAGAGAAAATCCCGAAAAATTCATCGTTTGAATTGAAAAGAGGGTTAGAAAACGTCCCGGAAAAATCATCAGTAGTGTCAAGAGGTTGATCACTACGAAAAGAACCATCACTTTCACTGTCGGAAATATCCTCAGACTCACTTGGGACTGGGATAAGGTTCTCAGCACTAGACTTTATGAATTCGTCCGATTCCTTTTCAGGAATAATGCTAATATGCTCATCCCCCATAATAAGAGAGTCCTCGGAGTCCAAAGTTGGAAAGAATGATGTGTTTGAAATAGACTGAGGGAGTTGAGAAATGATATCGCTCAAAGGAATAGCACTCTCCTCGTCGTCCTCCTCATCAATATTGCTAGCATAAATGGCTTTAATACGTTCCATTTGCTCGTCTGCTAGCAATTCTGCAATAGTTTTGTCTTCCTGTCTTTTCTGGACAGGTGTGATTGCAGCTGACGAATTCTCGTAAACTCCCCACATAGAATCTTCATCATCGTCTTCGTAAATGAAAGTTTGACGATATCTGGAACTTATTCTAGCTGTTTGTTCTTCAGCTAGAAGTTCTCCAATAGTTTTCTGATGAGGATCTTCTTGGGGAGGTTTAACAGCCAAATTTTTAAGTTTATCTCGCACATCTTGAAGTTTTTGGAATACATCTTCGAAAGATTCTTCAAGAGGTAGCTGAGGCTGAGTTTGAATCGTTTGATGCTGTGGAGGCTGGTCGTGATAAGAATGATCATAATTGTCACAAGGGCCATGCTCATAGACAAGCAGGGTCCTCGTTTGACAATCGGATTCATAATGCGGACCTCCACAGAATTCACAATAGTAAAATTGTTGTGACTGACTCGGAGAATCATATGGATATTGGTCATTACCAAAGTTTTGATTACATGGAACTTGCTCGTTGACAAGCGGGTTCCTTGTTTGACAGTCAAAACCTTGGTGCGGACCTCCACAATACTGGCAAATATCATTTGGCACATTTTGAAATGATGTGTCATCGAAGTTTTGATAGCACGGTTATTGCCAAAATGAATTTTGAGGAGGGTTGAAATCGTTTTGAAAATCTGGATAAGTAAGCGTATTTTCGATTTCAGAAGTGCAACACGTGCAAAGTCCATGAGTAAACCCACATCTTTTGCAAAAACATCGTTCACAAAGTGAATCATCCCCTAACGGATCTCTACTAATAAGGCAATTTTGCAGATAGAGTGAAGATGGCTGGGGTTGTGGAGGGTGTTCGGGAAAACTTTTGAGGGAATTAATGATGGAATTAAGCTCTCTTTTGAGGGCTACTTCACACCAATAATAAAATCCTCTTGGGTTGTGATTTCCACACCGCTCACACTTACACTTGGAACAACGATGATCATCACCCACTGGACCTTTACAATCAAAATAGTGATAGCCCTGTGACGACATGAGAATTAAATATTAAGGAGGGTTAAGAAGATAGAATCAAACGGTTTAAGAAGATGAGGAAAAAAAATTTTGGGTTTTTGGTTTTTTCAATCAATTTTTTTTTGGATTTTTGGAAAAAAAAACTTAAACCTTAAATCAAATAATTCAATTAAAACAAGATCGAAGCAAAACACAAGGAACTTAAACCTTAAATCAACAAGCGTACGGTAGCTCTCTGAAAGAAAAACGCACAGAGTGGCGGAGGAGCAAAGGTGGGCAATAAATGCTCCTTAAAAACCCGCTCCTTTGGTTCGACAATTTAATGTCAAACCTCCTGAAACCTCCGTTAGAGTTTGTATATCAATCAAAGGTGAGCCGAATTCGCAAGCGACACAAAGGCAAGTTTTAATCTTTGGTTTGGGAACTTATTATGATAATACCCAAGTTGAGGAATATTATATTAATTTTGCTTTTATCTTTTATTTAACAATAAAACAGAAAATGTTTTTGGGTTTTTATTTTTTTATATGATAATATATATAAAAGAAAAGAAAAATATTTTTGTATTTTATATGGTTTATGGAAAACGGAAACTTCTGAAAGAAGGATCTCAAGTCACTAATCGTTTTAAAATCTCAACGATATTGTCGCAACACAACCTCCCCGGCAGCGGCGCCAAAATTTGATCCGTGCTAAAGTATATATATAAATAATATGCAGACGGATACACGTGAATAAAGACAAATCAACCCTTTAGTAAAAAGGCTAACTTGCAAAAACTCACGTTGTGTGATACCAGGTAAGTGATTACCCGGGTCGTGTCCCAGCGAGGAGTGAATGGACAACTGTTTGAGGTTTGAGATTAGAGTCACTGATGATTAGGATATGGATTTTTTGATTTTTAATTCTAATTTAACAAATGAGAAACAAATTCTCACGGGAAAATTAAGGTTAACACAAATTATATTAAAAACGCGTAACTGGAAATCTAAAAACGGGATTAAAAAGTGAAATATATGGAAATCTAATCTTACAAGTGCAAAATTATTTTTCTTAAATCCTAAATAATAAAAGAAAATTTTAGAAAAAAGATTTATATTTTTCTGAGTTTTATATTTTTTATTATGAATTAAAAACTATTAAAACTAATTAAAAGGTTTAAAAATAGTAAATGACTTTGGAAAATTCTGAAAAATTTAAGGTAAATCTAAAATATTATTCTGAAACTAGGAAAAATAAAATCAGAAGCAATCTAAACCCTAATAAGCAAATGGGCTAATAAGCAGTTTGGAAATAAGCCCAAAAATAAGCTAAAAAGCTCTAAAAATTACCAAAGGCTAGGA
Source organism: Artemisia tridentata subsp. tridentata (assembly GCA_021014915.2). Taxonomy (NCBI): domain Eukaryota; kingdom Viridiplantae; phylum Streptophyta; class Magnoliopsida; order Asterales; family Asteraceae; genus Artemisia; species Artemisia tridentata. Next base: position 132,863,482 of record CP139505.1, on the reverse strand, counting down.
AACAGATTATTATACTAATAGAAGCTTAAAACAACTTAAAAAGCACAAATAAGCAAAAGAAATAAGCAGATAAGCAGTAGTACAGTAACACTAATTATGCAGAAATGACAGTTAAATACCCCTATTTGCAGATCAAAATTAAGCACTCCAATAAGCTGATTACTGGGAACTTATGGGGGCAAAAGCTTCCTAGTACTATAGGCTATGCTAAAACACAAAAAGCCCTAATTCTAACAACCCAATTGAACTCCAATTTAAACCTAGATCAGATGGTTGAAGACCATGAAAACTGATGTGCAGACTTGGAACAGTCCTAAGGGGCTTATTGCAGACCTATTTTAAGCTGATAAATAAGCTCTAAAGGGAAAACAAAGCTCAGAATCCTAAAGCTAGTACTACAGGCTTTTTATAAAAACAAAAATCAAGCAAAGTGAACAAGTAAATAAGCAGAAATTAAGCTGAGAAAGAGTGCTGAACACATGCAGGCTGCAAATAGGGTTCTTTTGTGCAGACTTGTGTAGAGGTGTGCAGAGCAATGGACACCAAACCAACTCTTTAGTGAACACTATATGGACTAAATGGAACTCAGAAAAGCCAAGGTTGAGGGCTAAATAAGCTTGTGGCTTATTATGGCTTATATGGACTTTTTAAGGCCTTAAATTCCCACAGGCTATACAAAAGTACTAAATCTATCTATATGGCTTATAAGGACTCAGAAACAGCTAATTCTAACTAAGATATTTGGATTAAAATTCAAGAAATGGTAATGGAACAGTAACAAGTTGATTTTTACCTATTTGACTTCTATTGCCAAACAGCCCTTATTAGGGTCTGTGTTGGATTTTTTAACTAGCACAGTATAATTTAACTTATAATTTCTGGTTTTTATTGTTTCACTAACTTATTTTAACTATAATTAACAACTTTTAAAATAGAAATAAGCAATACAATAAGTTATATAATATATGGCTATTTTTGGCTTTTTTAACTGTTTTTTAAGCAAAAAAAAGAAAAGGATATTTAAAACTGATAAAACAGATGAAATACACTTATAAACTACTAATAAGCATGAAATTACTATAATAAGGTAAAAATAAGCACTTTGAACAGTAACTAGGAAAATTATGCAAGAAAATAAAAATTGCTTACAACTGAATTAGGCAATGAAGCAAAGAAACCTGATCGGAACTAAACTTGGTTTGTCACTTACCAAGCTTAAACACCACTCAGCTCATCCACTTCAGCTTAACCCCACCAAATTGCTTATTTGGCTTATTCTTTGACTTTGTTGACTTTTCTGGTTTTTCATGGGATAGAACTGAATTAAACTAGAATAGGCTCACACCAAGCTATATTAAGCTTGTATGAGCTTATTCAAACAGTAAATAAGCTTTTTAATTAACACTTTAACTTAATTCGAATTAAACAGGAAACTTGAAAAACTTGGAATTTCATTGACTTTGAAAATTAGTACAATACAGAAGTAATTAAGAACAAATGACTTGAAACAAACTTGAAATGACAATCCAAACTTTAAATTGAAACTAAGATTAAGCAATAAGTAAATTTACACTACGAAGTGGTCTAAAAACTGTGACAATTATTTCTTTGTGACTTCATCTCTTTAAATAGCACTCTCAGAAGCTTCCTTGATCACTCCTGATCAAATCCCACTCGTCCAATTGCCTTCAATTCATCTCAGCTGTTAATTCCATTTTTGGCGGGAAAAGTGTCCATGTGGGTTTTTGGCTTTTTCTTAGCATGTGGGGGTGTTAGCTTGTGAAAGCTTCTCATTGGAGGAGGGGGGAGGTGATGGTGGATGTGTCAGGGGTGGTTTGGCAGAGAAATGTTGTGGGTGAGGGTGGTATGGTTTTGGCGGGTCAAGTGGGTTGAAGAAGATAAGAGTTTGACTAAGTCAAACTCTGGGTTTTATCTAAAAAGATAATACGGGGTATGGGTTGGGTTATGTGGGCTTTGGTGTGTTGGGCTTGGGTTGGTTGTGTGGCTGGGTTTAGTTTTAGTTTGTGGCTGGGTTAAGGATTTAAAAGTGGGTTGGGTTTATTAAATAGGTTAAGGGTATTTGTTTGGTCCGGATATATGTAGTGTTTTGGATAGGATTTAACTTAAGGGACCATTTATGTAATTTCCTAAAAATTCAAGGACCAATGTTGCCAAGTTTCAAACTTCAGGGACCAATCTTGTATTTTCTGAAAATCATCTCCAAGGGTTATTCCTGACAAGTAGAGCAATTTCCCGGACCAAACTCATAAATTCCGTCCCCGTCCTCGGCTTTTCACAACTTTCCAATCTAGTGCTCGGTTTTGTCTGTTTTTGCCCTGTTTTCAATCCTTTTGTACCTGAAACACATAAAAACACAAACCAAGGATATTTGCAGTATAATATGGTCTATTCTGGTGTTTTTGGTATTTTTATGGTCTAAAATGGGCGTAAAATGATGAGTATTTACACACTCATTAAGTGTTAGTGATTAAACTCGACGTTTTTGAAAACCTTGTGACAATATCTTTGTGAAGGATTATACAAACACTTGGGATGTGAATCTTAATAATGTGTTTGAGATATTTATGAATGAATGTGTTTTAGTATGCGGAATCTACTATAACACACTTAAAAGAAAAACAAAGGTGACGAGTATGTAAACGTGAGTTATAATGAACAATGAACACAACTTTAGTAACACAAAACGATTCAATATTATTGATGAAATAATACGGATGATCTAACTATCACCAGGATTACAAAGTAACCTTGAATCTTTGGTTTGTTAAGGATTTGTGAATTTAGTAACTAAGTTACTTGAGAGATGTTCTGTTTTTGGTTATGCTTAGGTTACCAGTTGGAAAAAGCTTACCACAAAGGTGTTGACTAAGGGATCCTTTTATAGGATAAGGACCCCTTATTACAAGTTGTCAAGTTGTTTAATATAATAAGATACTTGGACTTTTCTAGCCTACTATTAAATACAACTACCAATGTAAAATACTCTGTATATTCTTCTTCACAAATATGGAAGACTGAACTACTTCTACATAACGTATTACATTGTACAAAGACTAATAATACAACAAATATCTACAAATAAATATCTATCAACTTGATCATCAACTTGGCAGGACCTTCATTAACTAGCAGTACCTTCTCACCCAGAAGGTACTGTTAGTACATCTTCAACTTCTTCAAAATCAACTAGCAGGCTCAATAGCTTGTCTGGCAGGCTCTTTGACTTGAACATTTTATTCCCAACAATCCTCCCCTAAACTTGTTATTTCCTTTAAAATACACAAGTTTCTTATGAATAAAATACATACCTTGAGGATCTGAGGGAACTCTTCCAAAACCTTTACTCTCTGTTCTTCCTTTTTCTTTCACATTGCTCAAATATGCTCCTCAGCAAACTTTGAACAACTTCTGACTTTTCTTCATCTTTATCACATCTTAATCTCTTGGAGATCATGGTTGTAAGAACTTCATAACTAAGTGGATACTCTTTCTCAGCCAACATAAAGAGTTCAATCCCACTTTGTGTAAAAAGATGATGAATACTGCTAAGGCTTAGAAATTCCCATGTGGTTGAAGGATCATGATATGGAAACTTCCAATGAACATCTTTTGGATTAGGATCATACATCCTATTGAACTCTACCCATAGTTCCTGTTCCTTAACACCAGTGCTAGAATTTGTGTCTAGCCTAATTTGAACTAGATTCCACAATTCTTCTAAGTCAGCTCTATCACATGCTCTAATCAGATTTTCAAAATTCTTGAAGATAGCAGTTTGTCCCCCAACCCTAGTTATTTTTCATGACTTTCCTGATCTATCATGGTGAATCTCCCAATCAATAATAGGGTGTCTAGACCTAATTAGATCAGCATGTATAATTGTTGGCAAAGTAATTAACATTTTACTTACTTGCTCTGAATCCAATTTTGCTTCTTCTTTCTTCTGTTGAGTATCTTTCTTTTTCATTGAAGGCTTTGCATCAGATGAGATCTTGTAGTAAAGACTCTTGTAGGCATTTAGATACAGGAAGTAGATTTCATCAGCAGATTTCTTTTTCAGTTGATATTTAGTCCAATTTGCTTGACCTCTTAGAAATCTCTTCATAAAAGTCACTTGATCTTTTTGAGATGTGCCCACCTTAAAACCTCTTTTCTGGCTTTGCTGCATCTTTTCAAAAATATCAGCCAGTGCTGCTTCTTTATACTTTTTGTTGATAAAAGATTCAAGCTCTGCTGTTTTCTCTTTAGAGTTGAGATTCTTGTCATCTACAATTATTGCTGCTTGACCTCTCACAATTGGATCATTAGCAATAATCCATTGCATCTGTGCATCAAATGTTTCCTGAGCAACTTGAGTGTCAAGAAGAGTCTGAGCAGCATCTTTTTGCTCTTGCATTTCTGCAAGCAGTCTTGAAGCATCAAATGCTTTCTGCACTTCTTCTTCATGAAGCCTTTTAGAGACTTCTTCATCTATAGCCATCTGTACTTGCTCTGTTCTCTTCAACTTTTTGGGCTTTGGTTCATCTTCAACCATAATGCTCTTACCCTTATCTTTTGGAGTTGGTTCTTGTGATGGAGCAGTAGATTGCTCATCAGCAATAAATAACCTCCTTTGAACAAACAAATCCTCTTGAGGCTCTAAGTCCCTCTTTCTTTTGTACACATGATCAGCAGTACCTTTGTAGTCCATAGCCAAAAGCCTCTCAATCCTAGCAGGCTCTTTTGAACTAGCAGGCTCTTGCTCTGCACCAGCAGGCTCTTCATCATAAACCTGAGTTCCTTCATGAAAATCAAATTGAGCCTCCTCTTCATCTTCTGAGCTACCCATCCTCCCCTTTTTGGAAGAGTGACCCAAACCTTCAGTATCTGATCTTGAAGAACTAGATAAAACAACCTTTGAAGATCTTTTACCCTTTAGCTTCTTCACTTCATTCTCCAATTTCTTTACCCTCTTAACTAACTTGATGTTGATCTCAGAAAATTTTGTGTTCTGACTTTTAAGAGCATCTTCCAAGAGCTTCACCTTTTCCTTTAGTTCTTTCACTGTCTGAGAATCCAGACTTTGTTGTTGAGGAGATTGGGATGGTGATACATGAGGTGATGGTGTTGGTGGTGTTGCAGATGGTACTGGTGTAGGGATTGGTGATGTAAGATGAGTTGGTGAGATGTAACCAGGTGAAGAACTTGATGATGGTGATTCAGATGATGGTGTTGGTTCTTCAGCATGTTGTGGTAACATTTCATCAAAAAGTGGTATTTCTTCCCCATTGAAACCAATTCTCATGTTTGAAAATACTTTGTGAGAAAGTTTTGGTGTTTCATAAAGTGAGTGTGGGGGAAGTAACAAATGTTTTGATTTTGAGATGATGCATTGAATAAATCTTGGATACATCAAAAACTTTGTTATGCTATCCACATTTTTTGCCAATCCTTCAAAAATATGTTTGGAAAAATTGAATTTTCTGTTTGTTGCCAAGCAAATGAGAGCAGAAGCCATGTTTTCACTAAATTGCTCCCAAGAGGTTTTCTTTTGGCTCAAACAATGAAGGATTGTATGGATCAAAAATCTCCATTGTGGAGTAAAATGCTTTTTAAGAAAGGTGAGTTTTGTAGAATCAGCATTATACCCCATTCTTTCCAAATTTTCAAAAATTTCAGTATCAGGCAATTGACTAATACCATCTGAATCATCCAAATGAAGATGTCTTCGAATGGATGACTCAGTAAGAGTCAATGTTTTGCCATCCACTTTGGCTTTTATCCTTTGGTCCCCATTTTCAGAAGTTTTAACTTTAGCTGTTTGCCAAAATTGTAAAATTTGAGATTCATAAATAGTGGGATTAACAAGTAAAGCAAACCTGATATAAGAATCATTTAAAAAATCCACTATTTGATGAAAAGAGGCATTATCCTCAGATTTTTCCAAAAATGCTAACTGATTGTGACGTTTAACAAAGGTTAGATTTGCCATGGTGAAGGTTAATGAAAATCTTGATTATGATGGTGGGATTTGTTGGTGGTACTGGTAGAAGATGAAAGGTGAGTGTTAATTGTGATAAGGACTGATGAAAGATGTTATGAGAGAATTACTTTTAACCGACAATAAGAAAGATTATAATAAGTAAATGAAAAGGCGGTTAAAAAGATCTTTTATATGTGAAATATAATATAATATAATCATCAGTAATTTACAGAACTACCCCAACGGCTAAATGTAACTACCAGGCCCAACGGCTATAACTTTTTCTGACAAGCTCAACGGTTATCTAGCAGTACCATTTTACTCTAGCAGTACCAAAATTTGAACTACCAGTACCTTTGAAAGAAAATATTACTTGGCAGTCTCTTTGAAATTTTAGCAAAAATCCCTTATAGTTTTTAGCAAACTATCAGCTATCAACGGATTTGAGTTGTCTTTACCAAAAGCCGTTTGCTTATGGACTAGTTAACTATTTACTGTTAAGTATGGTTAGTTAAATACCATATAGTTTTTGGTAAACTATCAACCATCAACGGATTTGATGTGTCTTTACCAAAAGCCGTTTGCTTATGGACTAGCCAGCTCTTAAGTTTGTAAAACTTTGGTGAACTGAATACCAATTCCATGTTGACCTGAAAGATGGTGCAATTTCCTTGGATGGAGGAAATATAAGAGGCAATGATGCTGTGTATCTTGGATGCTTGGTTCAACAAGTGAAATCATCTATTAGCATGCCATTGCATTGAAACTTTCCTTAGTTTGATCTAGATAGAACTTTCTCCTTTAGGAATGCTTCATCCCTTCTGAATATTTGATCTATTCTTATCATTTTCAACCTCTGCATCATCTTGTATGCTCTTGTCTTTTTCTTTCATAAATTGGTTTTTCTTCCATTCTGGGCTATTATTTCCTCCCCTGAGATGTAAATAACTTTTATTTCCCCTTTTTGTTTGGAAGATCTCTTGTTTTGTTATCAACCTGAAATTTGTTAGTTGCAAACCAAAAGAACAAAGTGCAAAGCACTTGATCTATAGCATTGTAAATATTTAAGCATCAATATGAACAAAACAGAGCAAATTTTATACTAGCAGGACCAATTATGAACTGACAGTACCTTTTGACTAACTAGCAGTACCATGTTTAAAAGCCAATATCAGTTATTTTTATGTACAAAAACACATGTTTTTCAAAGATTAATCATTCCAATACCTCCTACTAGGTATTTGAATCTACCTAAATCAAAAGCTTTGGTGAGAAGGTCTGCATAATTCTTTTCAGAATCAATTTTGACAACTTGAATTAACCTTTTCTCATTGCAATCCCTTATGAAATGGTGTCTGATTTCAATGTGTTTTGTTTTTGAGTGTTGAACTGGATTTTTAATGATACATATAGTACTGCTATTGTCAATGTAAATAATGGTGTTAAGAAAATTGTACCCATAGTCAAGCATTTGATTTTGGATCCAAAGAACTTGTCCACAACAACTTGCACCAGCAACATATTCTGCTTCAGTTGTAGAGTTGGCCACCATTGTTTGTTTCTTGCGTTGCCAAGATATGAGTCTGCAACCAAGAAATTGACATCCACCAGTTGTGGATTTTCTCTCTAGGGTTGCACCAGCATAGTCACTATCAGAATAAGCCACCAAATCAAAAGATGATTCCCTTGGATACCATAGACCCAACCTAGGTTGACCCTTGAGATATCTAAAGATCATTTTGACTGCTGTGAGATGAGAAACTTTAGGATGTACTTGAAACCTTGCACATACACATACTGAGAACATGATATCTGGTCTTGATGATGTAAGGTACATCAAGGACCCAATCATTGATCTATAATTGTGCAAATCCACATCTTCACCCTCAGCATCTTTTAGTAACCCCTTTTCTGAATCCATTGGTGTACTTACAACCTTAGAATCAGCAAACTGAAATTTCCTTAGGATCTCTGCTACATACTTATCTTGGCTGATAAATATGCCTTCATTTGATTGTTTCACTTGGAGACCCAGAAAGAAAGTAAGTTCCCCCATGGAACTCATTTCAAACTTAATATGCATAAGTTTTTCAAACTCTACACACAAGTCTTGGTTTGTGGATCCAAAGATAATGTCATCAACATAAATTTGCACCAGCAAGATGTCTTTCTTGGTTCTTTTGATGAACAAAGTTGGATCAATCTTGCCTCTTTGGAATCCATTTTCTAATAGATAGAAAGCCAATGTTTCATACCATGCCCTAGGAGCTTGGTGTAGACCATAAAGAGCCTTGGTAACCCTATACACCTTGTCTGGATACTCTGCATCAATGAAGCCTGGAGGTTGAGAAACATACACTTCTTCTCCAATAGTACCATATAAGAAGGCACTTTTGACATCCATTTGGTAAACAGTGAAGCCTATGAAAGAAGCATAGGCCAAGAATAGCCTGATTGCTTCAAGTCTTGCAACTGGAGCAAAAACCTCTTCATAATCTACCCCTTCTTCTTGAGTATATCCTTGGGCCACCAATCTTGCTTTGTTTCTGATCACTATCCCCCTTTCATCTTTCTTGTTTCTGAACACCCATTTGGTTCCAATTGCCCAATGACCTTTGGGCAAATCAACCAATTTCCAAACCTTCTGAAGCTTGAATTTGAAGAAGTTCTTCTTGCATTGCTTCAACCCAACTTGCATCATCTAAGGCTTTGTTAATGTTTTTGGGTTCAGCTTGTGAGAGAAAGCATGAAAACAGGCATATGTTGGCAACTTCATGATTCTTTTCTTCATAAATAGATGAGATAAACCCTTCGTGGTCTGAATTCAAGACTTGAGATCTTGTTCTAACACCAGAATCAATGCTACCAATCACATCATCAGTGGAGTGATCTTTGAGAATTCTTGTGTTGTGTGTTGTAGGAACTTCATAGGTAAATGGAAGATTGCCAATCCCCACTTCTTCTGGTAAAGAATCATCTGATTGAACATTTAATGGTTCAGCAGTACCAATTTGTGAACTGGCAGTACCATCTGGTGAACTAGCAGTACCATTGTCATTTGCACTACTTTCTTGATTCTCTTGACCCTGAGTTCCATGATCATCTTCAGTACCTTCATTTGTTGTATTTGAAGGTTCTTCTTGACATGAAGATAAATCCAATCCTTTCCAAATTGGCATCCAGATATAATCTTGATCCTTAGGTGTTTCAACATTGTCTTCAAAACCTGCATTATCATTAGTATTTGTACCTGTAACAGACACATAATTCATAGATTCTGAAAGCCTGTCAATGTCAAACATCCAATCTGGCCCAATGCCTTTAACATTTGCTAGTTTCTCTTGAAACTCTATGTGCAAATTTTCTTCCACTAGCGTAGTGCAACTGTTATACACTCTATAGGCCTTACTTTGCAAAGAATACCCTATCAAAAAGCCTTCATAAGCTTTTCCTTCAAACTTTTCTAAATGATCTTTGGTATTGAGAATAGTGACATGACATCCAAAAGGTCTCATAAAACTTAAAGATGGTGTTCTACCAAAGAAAAGTTCATAAGGAGTCTTTCTATGTGGTTTAATCACAAGAACCCTGTTCTGCACATAACAAGCAGTACCTACTGCTTCAGCCCAAAATGAAATAGGCAACTTAGAGTCTACTAACATTGTTCTAGCAGCCTCTATAAGTGTTCTATTTTTCCTTTCTGCTACTCCATTTTGCTGTGGGGTTCTAGCTACACTAAATTCTCTTTTTATGCCTTTTTCTTTGCAAAATTCATCCATAACTCTGTTCTTGAATTCTGTTCCATTGTCACATCTGATTACTTTCGCTTTCTTATCAGCTTGGTTTTCTACCTCAGTTATATAAGATTTAAGAATCTCACTAGTTTCATGCTTAGATCTTAAAAAGAAAACCCAAGAAAATCTGCTGTAATCATCAGTAATTACAAGACAATATTTTTTACCATTCAAGCTACTCACATTAGTAGGACCAAAAAGATCCATATGAAGCATGTATAAAGCTTGAGAAATTGAGTTATGGGTCTTGGGCTTACAAGAAGCTCTATGTTGTTTGCCTTTTTGACAATCAACACAGGTTTGGTCATTTTGAAAAATCTTTTTGGGTAAACCTCTAACCAAATCATATTTGCAATTGTATTGATTGTTTTAAAGTTTACATGACCAAGCCTTCTATGCCAAAGCATAGATTCATCCAATGAGGCTTTTGCTACTAGACAAGTTAGACTCTCCTTAGGATCAAGGTTCTTTAAATCAACACTGTACATATTGTTCCTTTTTGGGATTTTAAGAAGAATCTGACTTTCATCAGGCATTTTAAAATCAGAAGAAAGAACCATACATTCATTGTCAGTAAATAGAACATTGTTCTTTTTGTCACACATTTGTGAGACACTAAGGAGATTAAACTGAAGCTCTTTCACAAAGTACACATTTTCAAAATCTAATTTACTGGTTTTGATAGTACCTTTACCAGTAATCTTTCCTTTGATTCCTCCCCCAAAGGTAACATATCCTCCATCAATTGTTTTGAAGTCTGTGAGGAAAGACATGTTGCCTGTCATGTGCCTTGAACATCCACTATCTACATATCCTTGATCACCAATATCAGTTGAATGTTCCTGCACATATATAGACATATTAGTTTCCTTGGGGTACCCAAGCCATGACTGACTTGGGTTTGCCTCTTGCATCAATGAAATCAAACCTCTTTAGGATTGTTGATGCACCTTTTGATTGGAGTGGTTTCCATATCCAACATGCTGAGGACTTAACAGCATTTTCCCTTTTAATCCATTTTGTGGTCTTTGGTCTATCAGTACCAATTTTGGCAGTACCATTTGGTCTAGCAGGACCTTTTGGTTTTGGTCTCCAATCTTGTGTTTTGACCACAGATTTCTTTTCAATGGGACTTTTCACAACTTTTGGTGCATATTTGAAAGTGTTTCTTGCACCCTTATCAGTTGGTTTTGAATTAACAGGCTTATTTGGTCTAACAGTATGATTAACTTTTGGTGTGTTAGACTTAACAAAACTTTTTCTGGGGTTTGTTCCATTTGTTTTAGACCTTGATTTACTCCCAGAAACCCAATTGTTACAATAAGCATGAGTATGATTAAAACTACCACAGTAATAGCAAGCCTTATTGTACATAACAAAATCATCACCAAGTTGGTGTGACTTAAGATTGTTCCAATTTCTTTGGCTACCTCTAGGTTTGCTATTACACTTAGCACAATATTCAACTATTTTCAGAACAGCTTTAGCCTTAGTCTTAATCTCTACTCTTTTAGGACTGATTGGTCCTACTTTGTTTCCTATGATTGAAACAGTCTCTTCTTCATCATCATCAGATGTCCAATCTTCAATAATTAGAACATCTGATTTCTTATCAGTGAGCACCTTAGAGAGTGAAGCAACCTTAGCACTCTTAACAGGTTCACTTTTCTCTACAGGTTTAGCTAGTGGTTTGTTGATGAATTCATGTAAACCTGATTCTGCAAGATCTAATCCTGGGGGACAAGGAATTCGTCTATAAGGAGGTGGACATGTCTTGTATCCTATCCCAGATTTGATTCTCTTGTTCATTTGATTTTCAACTATGCTTCTAGTACAGTCAGAAGCAGTTTCCAAAGTGGTAACAGTTAGTTGAATATTATCCCTTGCCAATGTCATTTTAGCACACTCAGTTCTTAACATACTTATTTCAGCATCTTTCAAAAATATTTCCCTGTTAAGAATGGCTTTAGTGTCAGAAAAAGTGAGTTCATTTTCCCTAAAATGGATTATCTGCTTGGTGTGCGTGTGTATTACTCTAATTTTTATATCCACGGTGTGTCGTTGTTGTGGTTTTAGCAGTATTCAAGTTTTAAATTTATATTTAGCCGACTTATCAATAACACACACTTTAACGAGCAGTGTACCCGGTCAGTATGAATATAATGGTAAGTAGAGTGTCGATCACTAGGAGTGGAATGTATTATCTAGGTATTCTAATCAGTATTTTAATATCTTAAGTTAACTATACAACCTAATCTAACGCAAAGGGGGTTCAGCCTGAGAGACTGGCACGGTTTGGTTATGATTAAATAATAAACTAAACTAATAAGCACGAATCAGCGATTAGCACACACATACACAGATAAATACTTGAGACAATAAGAAGACCTGTCCTGATAATTAAGTAGCTTGTCACTTGTTTTATTGCTAGTTTTATATGAAGTGTATAGTTCGATGCAACGCACCGAGATTTAACCCTTTCTCGTTGGCTCTAATCTTATCGGCGAGTAAACCCTTAATGATCACTTATGACTATCCCACTATCCTAAAACGATAGAATAAATAGGCGAGGAAGGGGCATGGCGACCCAAGCAATGCTCAGCTAGACACAGAGGTTATCAATGCACTAATAAAAGTCACCAAAGACATCAACATATAAACTTTAATTAATGGGAAAGCAATTTTAAGGGGTGCCCATGGTTTTCCGTAGTCACATGGAATCGGCCCATCAATCCTGATGAATTAAAGTGTACTAATACAATAAAACAAAACTACTTAATGAATTGAATACATGCAGGACCTTCTTACAGCTCTTGTATCTTCGTTCAAGGTGTGTCTTGTGCTGCTAATGCGTCTGACTTCGGCTTCGTACTCCGTATATTGCACACAAAATTCGTCTGACTTTGGGGTATTTATAGTTTCTGTCTGAGGGTTAGATGCGGCGCATTGAATAAGTAGATGCGGCGCATTGACTTAACTTCGCGTGGGGTCCAAGATTAATATATTCAGGAATATTCGTACACCGCCAGAAGATGCGGCGTAACTCCATTTCTCTATGCGGCGCATGTCCTTTGCCGTCTTGGATTATAACTTGTGAAATCTTGATAGTGATGCGCCGTATGTAAGAAGTAGGATGCGGCGTATCTGGAGCAGAATGATCTTGATCTTGTACATTTCAGTAGACTCTTAACTTCTTGCTTGTTTTGCTCCATAATTAGTCCAAAATCGCCAAGTTTCACATAGTACTTGTTTTTACCCGAGAATTACAAAAGTAAACATTAACGTATCAATTCTCACAGATAATATAATAAAACAAGTCAAATAAATAGGATAAATGATGGTAATAAAATGTACTTATTTGAGTTCATCAAATATCCCCCCACTTGAACTTTACTTGTCCCCAAGTAAACCTTAGAATTAATCTTATGAAAATGTATCCTAAAAGATATTAGGATTTATTTTTATATTTATGCATGTATTCGTTTTGTCATAATTGCACAACCAAACACTTAACGAATTAGAAATAAAATAAAATATTTTGATAAAAGCAAATCTAATCGTTTAACTGTCCAGTCGTGACGAATATTCTATCATAAGCTTGGCAAGTATACGCATCTCCCCCACTAAAGCCAAGGAATAACAAGTCTAAAGCGGTAAAAAGGGTTTGTTGGTTAAGGGTTGATCATTCTTCTTAATCTCTATCGATCTCAAATTCCAGAAAAGGTGACAAAATCACAAATACATGATCGAATCCACGAACACGATACTTGCAATTGCTCAAATCCTTAACTCGAATAGGCTAAAGATAGGACCGCGTAATCTTTACCAATAATATTATATCAAAAAGGGCGACAAAATCATAAATACATAGCCGAATCCACGACTACGATACTTAAGATTGCTCAAATCCCTAATCTCAATAAATCAAAGGTTTAGATAAAGAATAATATAGGGTATGGATAATATTTGGGATACAAATTGGTGTAAAATGAAAAATAAACAAAACAGATAAATTAAAATCCTAAGTGTGGTAAATTACTTTCCCAACCATCCCATGAATAAGACTCATATCATTGAATAACTCACGCTTTAACACTTGAAACACACGCTTTAGGTAGACACGAATTATACTCAACAAGATCTCAATCAAAGAATAACCTTAGTTGGCGTTCCCATAACGGCCAACTCCCATTCAATCCATAAATATAATATATAACAAATAGTGGTGATATCGACCACTTAATACAAAACTTTACATAAGTTGGTTAAAACAAACTTCCAATTCTTCCTTTTTCTTTTTCTTTTCTATTTTTTCGATTTTTTTTTTCACTACAAACATAAACATAGATGTGTAAAATTTCACCACATCACTATAACGATAACTCTGGATAATTTTTCCATACTTTTCATGACTTCAGAAATAACGGTAATAGTGAAAGTAGTAAACACACGAAAAATAAACTCAAAGATATACAATATTTACTTTCATTCCAATTGCATTGTGCAATTTCCTGACTCAACCAAAGATAATGAATTACGCACGCGAACACAGGTAATGTAAGGAAACACACTTTGCCTAAAGCAATTAACCAACCACGGATTTTAATCTACAGGGTAGGCTAAGGTGTAAGGGTGTAACGAAACATTATAACAAAGGTGTAAGAAACGAAAGGAATGGCTCTGAGTGTTTTTCTAGGGGTATCTTACTCTAAAAGTGAGAGTAACAAAAGGGTTTATACGGGGGTTAACTAACCAGTGTAGTTAGTTAATATCACATAACATATAAAGGCTATTTGGGTGTAATCCTAGAAGTTTACCAATTTAGACAAGTCATTCCAATTATAAAAATAATACTTATTATGGTGGTCTCGAATAGTATACAAGCCAAGTTCTAAAGTTTACAAGTCACTGGCACACTCATAGATTTGTGAATTTTGAAAAGTTCACGATTTTTGAAAATAATGTTATGTGTGCAGCTATATAATTTAGACTTTAAACAAAAACATGCTAAAAAAAATTTAAATTTTGATATATTAAGTGCATTTTAAGCATATTTTGAAAGTTTAGGACAAGTAAGTGTTCTAATTCTCCAACCCCCCCACTTAAGTTAAACAACGTCCTCGTTGTTTGTATTAAAAGTTAAAAACTGGAAAATAAAAGAATTAGAACAGAAAAACTCCCCTGAGATTTGCTCGGTATGATCCTCCATTTTTTGTATAAGAGCAAAAATCATCTTTCTTGTGGATTAGAACGTTTAAGCTTCATAGATGATGTGTCCACAAGAAATGCAGGAATCTATAATACCATCAAGACTTAAACACACCTGAGTTAAGAAAGTTCAAGCTTGCATAATACATTAGTAGTTAGTAAAAATAAAACTTAAAAATTAAACTGAAAATCATCAGGTCAGTCGATACGCCGTATCTTATGGAAGAAGATACGCCGTATCGAGCCTGGGATAAATACGAATCAGGATAAAAGATGCGTCGCATCCTTAACCAGGGATGCGCCGCATTAATTAGACTGGCAGAAAGTTTTTAAAGTTAAAAGTAAAAATGCAGAAAATTAAATAAGATATGACCAGTGCAGGAGATGCGTCGCATCTAAGTATGGAGATGAGCCGTATCTTCTGCCGGCCTGACTGACTCAACACAGAACATAAAATTAAAAATTTTCCGGGTTGTCTCCCGGTCAGCACTTGTCTTTATTCCAGAGTCTTCAAGTTAGACTCACGTTCAGCTCCTTAATTAGATCTATTGATCCCCACATGTCCGTGCACGATGTAGTTGCGAATTACTTCGTCACGAACATATTCCGGCCCCAATTCAAGTACACCTTTGTAGAATCCTTTCATTTTTTGGTACGGATACTCGATCCCTTTCTCAGCGTCATTTTCATCTACAAAAAGAAATGGTGTAAATTTGTAACAAAATTTATTAGGGGCATGTTTAAACCTTGGGTGAGCACGAGGCATCATGTAGGTGATAACGTTGCTTCCACTTTGAAAGGTGATCTTTCCTTCAAATCTTTTAGCGTTAATTTCGACCTCCTTACAGAATGGTTTCCCAACGATCACGTCACCCATCTCAACATCACGATAAGCATCCATGTTTTCCACCACGGTGAAATCTGTAACAATAGTTAAATTCCCAACAAAAATAGGTACATTCATGAACATTCCAACTACGTTTTTTCCTCTATACTCAATTTTGTTTTTTATTATAGAATTATAGAAATCTTTTGACATTACATTAATTGGTAAAATAGGGAAAAAGTTGGCACTAATCTGTTTAAATCCTATCATGCAAGGAAATTGTAAATTATAAGCACAATCTACATGGATCTTTCTACCATAATCACAGAAACTAGGATATCCTTCAAATTCATCATAATTCTTAGTGTTGATCATATTGACTCTTGGTATATCCATAATTTCTCCTTCTTCAATTTCGGGTTCAGAATCCTCCATAAATTGATCATTGATTCCTAATGGTAAATTAAGATCATTTAATTCAATGTAGTCTCCACTATAGGTCTCAAGTGATTCATTATTTACCAAGGTTTCTCCCATAAAACTAGCTTCTAGATCGAGGTCCATACGTTCTCTTAATCCTAGCACATAGACGCCTCTAATTATGCTTTAACAGGATTTTGGCACTTATAGACTAGTTTATTATTCCCTACCCTTAATGAGATTTTTCTTTTAAACACATCAATCTTAGCATGGGCGGTAGACAAGAAAGGTCTTCCAAGGATTAAAGGAATCTTAACATCCTCGGGCATATCTAATATAACAAAGTCTACGGGGAAAACAAACTTCTCAATCTTAACTAGCACATTTTCGGCAATCCCTTCAGGTCGTTTTACCGTTTTATCAGCCAATTCAATAAGCAACTTAGTTGGTGCTAATTTTCCTAGTCCTAGGGTAGTGAATGTCTTAAGGGGCATAACACTAACGCTAGCTCCTAAGTCAGCTAACACATTATTGAAAGATATATCATTAATTGAACAAGGTAAAGTAAAACTTCCTGGGTCTTTTTCTTTATGAGGCAAGGCATGTAAGTCGGTTGCAGAGCTCTCTTCTTTCATTGTAGCCTTGATTTCTTCTTCAATCTTTGTCTTTTCTTTGAGTAACCTCCTTAAACTGATTGAAGAATTAAAGAAAAATTCGGGCTTTGCACCATCATTACCATTCATCAATCTTCTAGGTACGTTAGGCATGACTTCCTCGGTTGTGCTTATGGCCTTGACATGATCTCTTGGGTTGGTTTCAGTTGAGCTTGGTAAACTTCCGTATCCCCTTTCTTGAAGAACTTTGCTCATTTGTCCAATTTGTTGTTCCAATGCTTTGATCGAAGCTCCTTGATTTCTTGTGATAGAATCCGTTGAGGCTCAGATTTCTTTGATCATAGCAGTATTCTCTTCATGTCTTTTAGCAGCATCGACCATAATTTGCTTTAGAGTATCATCTAAAGTCTGCCTCGTTTCTTGATAAGTGGGATTAAAGTTGTTCTTTTGATAGTATCCCGGAGTAGCTTCCCTAAATCTCCCTGAAGGTCGGAATGGTTGTCCAAATTGTGTGTAGTATGCTTCTTCAAAAGTCTCACTTTCATTCTTATTAGGGCAATCCTTAGTGTAGTGAGGTCCTTCGCATTTTTCACATCCAACTTGGGCAGCATAAACTTTTTCATCATGCTTCTTCATCTCTCTACTAATTTTATCCAATTGAGCTTGAATTGCAGCAAACCCGTCAAAATTAGTGCTGCTCTTAGATCTAGTAGAGGTTCCGTCGTGCCATTTTTGAGAATGATCGGCAGCTTCTTGGATAGCTTTTCTAGCATTGGCTGCACTCATTTGAGGCACAACTCCCTTAGCATCCAAGATTTGTCTAGTAGGCACGTCCAATCCTTGATAGAACAATATTATCTCCTGCATTTCACTTAGATAATGTTGAGGGCATTTCATCAACAAGTCTTTAAATCTTTCCCAAGCTTGATAAAGAGTTTCATCAGGCTCTTGCTTGAAACTGTTGATAGCCTCCATCTTTTTAGCAGTTTTAGCAGGTGGACAATATCTTTTCAGGAATTTGCTCTTCAAATCTTCCCATGTTGTGATTGAACTAGCAGGTTCATTCCTTAGCCACTTATTAGCAGCTCCTTTAAGCGAAATTGGAAAGATTCTTAGCATGAGTTGATCGTCAGAGACTCCTTCTCTAGTAAACAAATCTGCAATCTCGAGGACCTTTTCAACATGTTCATTAGCATCTTCATGTTCCGATCCACTGAAAGCATTTTCTCTTAGCTCCTTGAGAAACTGACCCTTCAACTCAAATTTTGACTTTTCATCAAACTTTGGTCTAGCAACTCCTGAAGTGTAATCAGCACGGGTTTTGTTCATGTATTCCTCCATAGTAGTGTTTTCCGCCATTGTTTCTGTTTCTTCTTCCTCTTTCTCTTCAGAAAAATAATCAAGCTCGAATGCACTTGAGATATCAAAGCTTTTTGTGTTGAAAAGCCTTTTAAGTAAATGTAGGGCTCGTTCAGGATCTTCGAAAGGTGTAATCAAGTTCTTAGTTGAACTCCTGGTCATGCACTTCCTGAAACTATCACAAAAGCATCAGTAGGGTATGTTCAAGAAAGTAGTATATCAGAAAATCAACAACGAAAACGGAATACGAAAAATAAAAGTTACTGATCTCTGCAGACGATGCGCCGTATCCAAGAAGTTGGATACGCCGTATCTTATAATCGTTAAAATTTAATCAGACTTTTATTCAGAAAGCAGATACGCCGCTTATAAATTAGAATGAGCCGTATCAGTTTAATTTATCAAAAATCAATTATATTTATCAAAATTAAATGCGTCGTATTAACAAAAGTTAATGCGCCGTATTTTCGTTACGTTTCAAAATACAAGATTTTTGATTCAGAAGATGCGCCGTATCGATAAAAATTGATGCGTCGTATCTGTTTAAAAATTCGAAAACCTGTTTTTAATTTAAATAATAGATACGCCGTATCTGCAAACACAGATGCGTCGTATGGCGTTAGGGTTTAGAAAAAAAAATCTTATTAAAAATAGAATACGCCGTATCTTGGGGAAAGATGCGTCGTATCGAATTTATTAAATGCGTTGTATTTAATAAAAATTAAACGCAATACGTCGTATCTATGAAAATAGATGCGCCGTATCGTTTGAATCAGCTCAGTACAACGATAGCAGAATACAGAAAACAGAAAAAGAAAAACAAAAATAAAAACAAACGAAAATAAAAACACACAAAAACAAAAAATATGCAAATAATACAATGAATGCAATTTAACTAATATACAACGGAGTTAGTGGTTAGAATAAAAATTAAAAAGAAAAACCTAATTAAAATACTAATCAAATTAACAGATAATAACAATTCGTTCCCCGGCAACGGCGCCAAAAACTTGGTGTGCGTGTGTATTGCTCTAATTTTTATATCCACGGTGTGTCGTTGTTGTGGTTTTAGCAGTATTCAAGTTTTAAATTTATATTTAGCCGACTTATCAATAACACACACTTTAACGAGCAGTGTACCCGGTCAGTATGAATATAATGGTAAGTAGAGTGTCGATCACTAAGAGTGGAACGTATTATCTAGTTATTCTAATCAGTATTTTAATATCTTAAGTTAGCTATACAACCTAATCTAACGCAAAGGGGGTTCAGCCTGAGAGACTGGCACGGTTTGGTTATGATTAAATAATAAACTAAACTAATAAACACGAATCAGCGATTAGTACACACGTACACAGATAAATACTTGAGACAATAAGAAGACCTGTCCTGATAATTAAGTAGCTTGTCACTTGTTTTATTGCTAGTTTTATATGAAGTGTATAGTTCGATGCAACGCACCGAGATTTAACCCTTTCTTGTTGGCTCTAATCTTATCGGCGAGTAAACCCTTAATGATCACTTATGACTATCCCACTATCCTAAAACGATAGAATAAATAGGCGAGGAAGGGGCATGGCGACCCAAGCAATGCTCAGCTAGACACAGAGGTTATCAATGCACTAATAAAAGTCACCAAAGACATCAACATATAAACTTTAATTAATGGGAAAGCAATTTTAAGGGGTGCCCATGGTTTTCCGTAGTCACATGGAATCGGCCCATCAATCCTGATGAATTAAAGTGTACTAATACAATAAAACAAAACTACTTAATGAATTGAATACATGCAGGACCTTCTTACAGCTCTTGTATCTTCATTCAAGGTGTGTCTTGTGCTGCTAATGCGTCTGACTTCGGCTTCGTACTCCGTATATTGCACACAAAATTCGTCTGACTTTGGGGTATTTATAGTTTCTGTCTGAGGGTTAGATGCGGCGCATAGAATAAGTAGATGCGGCGCATTGACTTAACTTCGCGTGGGGTCCAAGATTAATATATTCAGGAATATTCGTACACCGCCTGAAGATGCGGCGTAACTCCATTTCTCTATGCGGCGCATGTCCTTTGCCGTCTTGGATTATAACTTGTGAAATCTTGATAGTGATGCGCCGTATGTAAGAAGTAGGATGCGGCGTATCTGGAGCAGAATGATCTTGATCTTGTACATTTCAATAGACTCTTAACTTCTTGCTTGTTTTGCTCCATAATTAGTCCAAAATCGCCAAGTTTCACATAGTACTTGTTTTTACCTGAGAATTACAAAAGTAAACATTAACGTATCAATTCTCACAGATAATATAATAAAACAAGTCAAATAAATAGGATAAATGATGGTAATAAAATGTACTTATTTGAGTTCATCACTGCTTCTCAAGTTTGGCCATACCACACTTATGGTTAACTAGGTCTTGATGAGTTTTTCTTTCTTCTACTTTTAGTTCATCATAAAGTTTTATAAAAGTTTGTAATTCTTCAAAAACTTTACAAGTATTAGAACATTTAGTAATTTGTACCTCAGGAGTGGAGAAAGCCATTAAAGCCAATTCATCTGAAGTTGACTCCTCTTCACCCATAAAACTCCAATCAAAACCCATCCCATCAATAGCAACCATTTCTTTAGGCTCAGTGATTTCCACAGCCTTGCTCTTGCTCTCAAAGCTTCCTTTCTTCTCAAAGCTTCCCTTGTTCTTTTTCTCAAACCCTCTTCCCTTATCATCCTGCTTCTTTGGTCTTCTACACTCTCTTGAGTAGTGACCCTTCATGTGGCAGTTGTAACACTCCACTTTGGACTTGTCATACCCAGCAGGCTCATTACCATCTATGATAATCTTCTTTCCAATCCTCATCAGTAACTTCTTAGCCCTTATGCTCAGAAGTGAAAGTTGCCACTTTATGTCCATTTCTTCAAGATCATCATCATTGATCTCTTGAAGATCTTCAAAAGTCAATATGGACCCATTGTGTTGTGATGTTAGGAAGGCACACCCAATTGTTTCATCTAGAATTGTTTTGGTACTGCTAGAAGTACTGGCAGTACCAAAATTTGTGTTGGCAGTACCTTCTTCTCTACCATCTTTTTCTTCATCTACTACCTTTGAGGTGCTTGGAGATGATACAAAGGCCATATTTCCTGAGCTTGAACCAGTAGTTTTCTTTACTTCATGCTCTACTATTTTGAAGTTGTTGTAGAGATCATTAAGACTCATCTGATCAATATCTGGTTTGTTTTTCTAGAAAATGACATGCATGGACCATTCAGAGGGTAAACTCCTAAGAAATTTGGAGTTTAAGTCTTCTTGAGTTATCATTACTTCATGAATGGCTAACTGACTTGAAAGCTTTTGAAGTCTATTGAACATGCTGTCCAAAGACTCATTTGTTGTGGCTGCAAAGTTTTCAAACTGATGTTTGAGGAGAGTTTTTTGAGTTTTCTGGGTGGCATCATTTCCACCAAATCTAGCCACAATAGCTTGAAAAAGGGTTTTAGCACATTTGTACTTGTTGAAGATCAAAAGCTGATCATTTGGAATAGTCATGAGAAGCATACTCCTGGCTTTAAGATCATTTCTCTTTTGAATTCTTTCTTCTGCGCTTGTTGGGTTTACTTGCACATGTGTTACTAGTGCATCATTTACTGTGGAGGTGGTGATTGTGGGTTTGAATGAGTTTCCTTCTTCAATAATCTCCCAAAGTGCATAGTCTTGCACTTGGAAGTATTGTTCTACCCTCAGTCTCCACATATCAAACTCATTTTGTTTGAGTAATGGAAGTTTTGCAGCAACATTGGTTTGAATGTGTTCAACGTCCATTGTTCTTTTAAATCGTAAATATCAGCCTAGCTCTGATACCACTTGTGAAGGATTATATAAACACTTGGGATGTGAATCTTAATAATGTGTTTGAGATATTTATGAATGAATGTGTTTTAGTATGCGGAATCTACTATAACATACTTAAAAGAAAAACAAAGGTGATGAGTATGTAAACGTGAGTTATAATGAACAATGAACACAACTTTAGTAACACAAAACGATTCAATATTATTGATGAAATAATACGGATGATCTAACTATCACCAGGATTACAAAGTAACCTTGAATCTTTGGTTTGTTAAGGATTTGTGAATTTAGTAACTAAGTTACTAGAGAGATGTTCTGTTTTTGGTTATGCTTAGGTTATCAGTTGGAAAAAGCTTACTACAAAGGTGGTGACTAAGGGATCCTTTTATAGGATAAGGACCCCTTATTACAAGTTGTCAAGTTGTTTAATATAATAAGATACTTGGACTTTTCTAGCCTACTATTAAATACAACTACCAATGTAAACTACTCTGTATATTCTTCTGCACAAATATGGAAGACTGAACTACTTCTACATAACGTATTACATTGTACAAAGACTAATAATACAACAAATATCTACAAATAAATATCTATCAACTTGATCATCAACTTGGCAGGACCTTCATTAACTAGCAGTACCTTCTCACCCAGAAGGTACTGTTAGTACATCTTCAACTTCTTCAAAATCAACTAGCAGGCTCAATAGCTTGTCTGGCAGGCTCTTTGACTTGAACATTTTATTCCCAACAATCTTAATGTCGTTTTATTTAACTTTTGATCATACGCGTCTCGGTTCATTAGAAAATCGGCTATCAATGTTATGTCTTGTAAAAATACTAGTTTTTACACTTAGAAAATATTTCTATTAGGGGCTGTCAAAATAGTATATGGTTTGTCGGGTTTCAAACGCGTGTACCTCGGTCGTTATAAGCTCGTTTTCTACGTTCTTTATATCCACGGCTTCGTATAAACATGAACTAACATATTCTCAGTAGGTTGGCTCCTCTAGATCACGTCTAATGCCTCGTTTTGTCCTTTGAAGTTCGGAAAAACAGCAAGCAATTTTCAGAAATTTAGTTTTCGTCGTCTAAGTTTGAAAAATCATAACTTTCTCATCGTAAGTCGGTTTTTACTCATTCTTGCGGCCACGGTTTCGTTTTCGTTTTTGAAAATCATAACTTTCTCATCGTAAGTCGGTTTTTACTCATCGTAAGTCGGTTTTTACTCATTCTTGCGGAAAAACAGCAAGCAATTTTCCAGATATTACGTTTTTGGACAGTAGCTTTCCTATAGTGTTAAAAACTCATTTTTCTAGTTCAAGTCTTGATCAAAACTTAATCAAACCACTTCCAATCAACACCACAACTAATCTAATCTTACCATACACCATCTTAAGGTGTCATGGGGTCTTAAACATCACCAACATTGGTGGATTTCATGGGGTTACACTAAATATCTATAGATCTAAGATTAAAGAGTATTATTGTACAAAGTGGTATATATAACATATATATTTGCATGATCTACTACTAATATAACTTGAAAATAAATCAAATGAAAGTATGAAAAGATTAAAGGGTTTACTTGAAGCTTACTTGATGATTTGAAGAGTTTTGAAGATGAATAAGTATGAAACCTTGGGATTTTTATCTCAAAACCCTAACAAGGAGTGTAAATGGAACTTGTTTATAACTTGATCTTCAAAAAATTATGGAATCCTCTTGGTGTTCTTGTCTTGGCCGAGCAAAGAGGAGAGAAAAAGAGAGAATACTTGAGCTTATTTGCTAGTTGATTTGTTATGTATGTGTTTGTGAAATTAATTAGGAAACATATAAGCTACAAACATTAATTGAAATGTACTTTGTAATCAAGTGCAAATGGAGTTTAGCGGGGGGGGCTAGGGGGCGGCACATATAAGAATAAGAAGAAGAAATCTTGCTTATTAAAGCTCATGTCCTCCATTATCTAAGTATTGGTTTGTTTAGTGTATACATTAGGTGTTATCGTGTACCGAGTTAACTAGAAATAAATCTTGACGGGGTAAAATAAAATATGACGAAGTTGTAAAAATTGTAAAATCATATTCCTTGCAAGAATCGGGTGTTAGAATGATTATCGGGTTGAAATATCGCAAACCGACGGAGTTATAAGCTCCTAACGGAAAATATAGCAATTGGTTTAAAAACACCGGGTAAAGTAATAATATAATATTTATATCATTATACTGTGTATGAAAATATGTTATGATCACTGACGGGAGTATCGGGTATAATGTTAGTAGTAATAACTGAGTGGTAACGTTTATTAAGTAATTGAACATACGTTAATGAAAATCACACAAACCCGTGCATGACCTAACATGATAATGATGTTACTGATGATATGTAGACTACTCTAGTCTATATGATGTGTCCTTACTGATGTTGCATGAATACGCAGCTAAACCATACTGGTTACGCGCATTTGGATACCCGTAAACCTAGTTTACGTAATGATGAATGATAATCATGAATAGTGGTTTCCCTCCGAGAATGAATAGTGTTTCATGAATAGTAAATTTTTTGAAAACTTATCAAAGTCTCAAACTGACTTCAAAAATGATGAATAGTAAAATGATGAATAGTGATTGGTGAATAGTAAATGATAAATAGTAACTCATAAATAGTAAATTGTCGAGGTTTGGAAAATGACCTGAAATTGTAATTTGTCACAGTCGCCCACTCAAAAAGGAATTCAGTCCCTGAATTCAGCTGGTGTTGGTCTCTGGAGTGGACTCGGTGAAAAGATGTGTGTACTTGAGTCGCATCTGGTCTTCCCTTTCCCAAGTAAACTCAGGACCTCTTCGAGAATTTCAGCGAACTTTGACGATAGGAATTCGAATTTGATTCAATTGTTTGACCTCACGGCCCATAATTTCTGTTGGTTCCTCCACAAAGTTAAGCTTATCGTCGAGCTGAATTTCTTCCAATGAAATCATGAGCGTTTCGTCTGTAAGACACTTCTTGAGGTTTGAGACATGAAACGTGTTATGTACACTGCTGAGCTCTGACAGAAGCTCAAGTCTGTAAGCTACTGGACCGATCCTTTCCAGAATCTTAAATGGCCCAATGTATCTCGGGTTCAACTTCCCGCGTTTTCTGAATCGTATCACGCCTTTACAAGGCGAGACTTTCAACATGACTTTGTCTCCAACCTGAAATTCTAATGGTTTGCATCGAACATCGGCGTAACTTTTCTGTCGGCTTCTGGCTGTTTGGAGTCTTTCTCGAATCTGAATTATCTTTTCTGTTGTTTCTCTGACCAAATCTGGACCAGTGAGTTGTACATCACCCACTTCGGCCCAACAAAATGGGGACCGACACTTGCGACCATAGAGTGCCTTGAACGGTGCTGCCTTTATGCTCGTGTGATAGCTGTTATTGTAAGAGAACTCGATCAATGGCAAATGGTTAGCCCAACCATTTCCGAAATCAATCACACACGCCCTGAGCATGTCTTCCAATGTTTGAATTGTTCTCTCGCTCTGACCATCGGTCTGAGGATGATAGGCAGTGCTCATGTCTAATTTAGTTCCAAATGAATCTTGTAATGACTCCCAAAAGTTTGAAGTGAATCGACTATCCCTGTCGGAAATGATGGAAACTGGTGCACCGTGCTTTGAGACTATTTCTTTGATGTAAAGTCTGGTGAGCTGATCCATAGAATAAGTCTCTCTGATTGGAATGAAATGGGCTGATTTAGTGAGATGATCAACGATTACCCAAATAGCATCGTAACCGCCTGTTGTCTTGGGAAGTTTAGTGACGAAGTCCATTGTAATGCGTTCCCATTTCCACTATGGAATTTCCGGTTGCTGAAGTAATCCTGATGGTTTCTGGTACTCGGCTTTTACTTTAGCACAAGTAAGGCATTTGCTGACATACGTAGCTATCTCTGCTTTCATATTCGGCCACCAATAAAGTTTCTTAAGATCCTGATACATCTTATCAAAACCTGGGTGAATGGAGTACTTCGACTTGTGCGACTCGTGCATAATCAACTCTCGTATTCCACCATAGAGAGGTATCCAGCTTCTATCCTTGAAGCATAATACTCCGTCTGATCTCCTTACTAAACCGTTTGCATTCTCTTGCATTCCTTTAAGTGTCTCACTTGATAGGTTTTCTTCCTTGAGTGCCTCGACTTGAGCCTCGAGGATTTTTTATGGTAGTGGCGAAATGATCGTCATTCCCAATGATCTGAATCTCAAAGGCTTGAGTCGTTTTTTCCGGCTGAGTGCATCTGCCACCACATTGGCTTTTCCCGGGTAATATCGAATCTCACAGTCGTAATCACTAAGCAGTTCCAACCAACGACATTGCCTCATATTGAGTTCCTTCTGATCAAGTATATACTGTAAGCTCTTGTGGTCTGTAAATACTACACACTTAGTACCATAAAGGTAGTGCCTCCAAATCTTGAGTGCAAAAACCACTGCACCCAATTCTAAGTCGTGTGTGGTGTAATTCTTCTCATGTTTCT
This sequence comes from Artemisia tridentata subsp. tridentata, assembly GCA_021014915.2. Classification (NCBI taxonomy): domain Eukaryota; kingdom Viridiplantae; phylum Streptophyta; class Magnoliopsida; order Asterales; family Asteraceae; genus Artemisia; species Artemisia tridentata. Next base: position 132,836,912 of record CP139505.1, on the reverse strand, counting down.
TAAGCTGTCAAGATGCATAAGCTATCACCTTCTCGTTCTGCATTAACACTGCTCCAAGTCCTTTATGTGAAGCATCACAATATACCACGAAGTTTTCAATCCCTTCGGGTAGTGCCAAAACTGGCGCGCTGCAAAGCTTCTGCTTCAATAACTGAAAAACGGTCTCTTGTTTCTTTCCCCATTCGTACTTCTGGTTCTTTTGCGTCAACTTGGTCAATGGCTTAGCTATCTTAGAAAATCCTTCAATGAATCTTCTGTAATATCCGGCAAGTCCTAAGAATTGACGAATTTCTGTGGGGGTCTTGGGCGTCGCCCAATCTTTAACAACCTCGATCTTTGTAGGATCAACCTGTAGTCCTTGACTATCAATGACATGAACAAGGAATTGTACTCTTCGGATCCAAAAATCACACTTCAAAAATTTGGCATACAACTTCTCCTGTCTGAGCAGTTCTAAGATCGTTCTGAGGTGTTCTCGGTGCTCTTCTTCACTCTTCGAGTAGATTAAGATATCGTCAATGAATACAATCACGAACTTATCCAGATATGGCTTGCACACCCTGTTCATGAGATCCATGAACACAGCTGGTGCATTGGTCAGTCCGAACGGCATTACTTGAAACTCATAATGACCATACCGAGTTCTAAATGCTATCTTCGGGATATCATCCTCCCGAACTCTAAGCTGATGGTAACCTGATCTCAAATCTATCTTGGAGTAATAACTGGAACCTTGCAATTGATCAAACAAATCGTCGATCCTGGGAAGTGGATAACGATTCTTTACCGTTAACTTGTTTAACTCTCGATAGTCGATACACATTCTGAAAGATCCATCTTTCTTCTTCACAAACAAGACCGGTGCTCCCCAAGGCGAGGAACTCGGCCTAATGAATCCTTTGTCCAAGAGTTCTTGCAATTGGTTAGACAGCTCTTGCATTTCTGAAGGTGCAAGTCGATAAGGTGCTCGCGCAACTGGTGCAGCTCCTGGCACTAAGTTAATCTGAAATTCTACTTCGCGAGTAGGTGGAAGTCTTGGTAAGTCTTCAGGAAAGAATTCTGAAAAATCTCTAACAGTTGGTACGTCTTCAAGTCACTTCTCATCCGACTTCTTTTCTGTGATATGAGCCAAGAATGCATAACAACCCTTCTTATGTATTTCTCTGTTTTGATGCATGAAATGATACTGAGTCTAGTCCCACTGCGTTCACCACGAACGATCAAGGTTTCGCCGTCATAAGGAAGATGAACAACCTTTTCATCACAAATGATCCTTGCATGATGTCTGGATAACCAATCCATACCGATAACGATGTCGAAACTTCCAAGTTCTAGGGGCATGAGATCTATATTGAATGGGTGGTTTAGAAAGTTGAGAGTGCAACCACGGACGATGGTGTTGGTGCCAACTAAAGAACCATTAGCTAGTTCGATGTGATAAGGAGTGTCTAATGTGGTTGGTTCAATGTTGAGTAAAGGTGCAAATGCAGTAGAAACAAAACTTCTATCGGCTCCTGAATCAAATAAAATGGATGCATAACGATTATTGACGAGGAACGTACCCGTAATGACATTTGGGTCCTCCCTGACATCTTCACCTCCAAGGACATAAACTCTTCCTCTAGCTGTTCCACCTTGGTTACCGTTTCCCTGATTCTTTCCTTTTGGACATTTATTCTTGAAGTGTCCTACTTCTCCACAACCAAAACATGTTACTGGGGGTTTCTGATTATCAACCACAAACGGAGCTTTGCAATCTCTGGTCGAATGACCAACCTTCTTGCAGTTACCACACGGATTTGGACAATTTCCAGGGTTATGATGGGTTTGACATTTGTTGCACTTGGGTAAAGTACCATTGTAACCTCTTTTCTCAGCTGAACTCGCATCATAGGCCTTTGCAGTTTCTTGTCTCTTGGGTGGTGGTTGAGTAGTGTTTCCACTTTGATTGTTGTCCCAATGCCTTTTTTTGTTGTTGTTATTATTGGAATTGTTTCTGTTACTGTTATAGTTGTTGTTTCGGTAGTTGTTGGAATTGTTGTTGTAGTTACGGTTACTGTTGGCGTTGCTGTTGTTGTTGTTTGAAGTAGTTCCTTTCTTCACTATCTGAGCCATAAGTTTCTGAGACATTCTGATTCCCTCGTCCAATGTTTGCGGGTCAAAAGAAATCACATCTCCACGGATGTTGTTGGGTAGTCCACCAATGAAATTTTCTAACAGCTTCTCATTGTCTGGAACCATAGTCGGACATAATGCAGCTAACTCCTGAAACCTCCTGATATATGTCTCGATATCATTTCCTGCTGTCACTAGCTCATAAAACTCTGTCTCTAATTTCTTTACTTCCGTGCGTGGACAAAACTTCTTAGTTAACAACTTCTTGAACTCATCCCATGTAAGCTTGTGAGCATTTTACATTCCCATGGGCTTTGCATACGAATTCCACCACGACATAGCTTCCTCAACAAGTGTATTAGTAGCAAACTTTACTTTGCACTCCTCTGGACAGTTGCATAGGAGAAACACATACTCTATCTTCTCGAACCAACGAATCATGGCAGTGGCCCCTTCAGTGCCTTTGAATTTTGGTGGATCTCCACTCTTGAAGTCCTTGTACGTACACTTACGTCCATTAGTACCATTGGTAGCTTCTTCGGTTTCTGCCCGAGAAGCGGCTTCAGCAGCGGCTGCAGCTACAGCAGCTCTTTCAGTCACTAATGCTGCCTCTATATTGTCGGCAACAAGCTTTCTGATCTCAGCAGGCGTCATAGCGGTAGTAGCTCTTTTGGGTGGCATGATTCTTCACAATCACAAAAGACAACACAATGAGAACTCATAATAGAAACGATCATCATACACAATATATACAACCACAACATGTATATACATCTACAACATGTATAAATACAACCACAAAATGTATAAATACAATGAAATCACAATCAGAAACAACCACAACATGATATTTCGTGGTTATCATAAATATAATCACAACGCACATGAATATAATACATGAAAATTTTGGTCCACGTAGGCCGATATCATAAAATAGCACAACAAATCTTGCATAGTAGAGTCACACTTGATATATTTGTTTGTACTACAAGCAAAAGACAACAAGTTCTAAACTATCTCCCATACCCCGGGACTAGGAAAGTAATAGTACAAGCTACATGATAACAGTCTAACACTAGGGACCCCCTGGTGCTCCACCTAGTCGACGACTAATCCTCTGAAGATCTCTAGTCATAGCAACAACAATCTCCTCTAAGTGCTGAACTCGAAGCTGAAGATCGGTCTCCCTACTCTCTGATGCAGAAATCCTAGCCTGAACTGAAGCTAATTCACCGGCCTGACGGTGATGCTCCTCCTGGGACATCTGTGCTCTATCAAATAACTCCGGCATCTCCTGCCTCAACTGGGTGATACGCTCAGAACTCTCTAGCTGTCGGGCCTCCAATCCCTGATATGAAACATCTATGGAAACTCTGCCTACTACTAGCCCCTCAATCTCCTCCTCTATAGCCTCAATCCGGCTCACTGGTATCTCCTCTATATGGCCTAATGCCCTGTCAATCTCTCCCTTCAGATGATCTAGTCGCGAGTCAAGTGTAGCAGCAGTAAGTAGTCTGGCAGTAGCAGCTCTCGAACTCTCACCAACCTCGAATCTGCTGGGTGGTGCAGTCTCTGTCGTCTCTGTAGTGTCTGGTGATGGGATGTCGAGCCGTGCCCGCTTTTTGAGCGGTAGGTCAGACATAGGAGTAGGATCCCTGGGATGAACTAGTGCTGATGGTACCACAGATACTGGTAGGGATGGTAATGATGGAGACAATGATGATAGGGATGGTAACGGTGATGATGGTGACAATGGAGTACGAAAGGCAACTCCCTTTCACGCAGTCGCACGATGTCTGAGTGAATGGGATCTAGTAGGCACATTGGGATGGCTACCTGAAGAAAATGCTGATGGTGGTAGTAAGGATACGAATGCAGCTGGTGATCTGACCATAGGACGATGAACCCGCTTAGCAGTAGTGCGCTTCATGCGCGGTCCATCTGGACGTACTCGGTAAATCTGACCATAGGGTATAAACTCTCCTGGCTGGATAACTGGAATAACTGCAGGCCCACGATGAATCGGTGGTGACATAGGTGGTGTAGGCGCGACCTCCCCCTCCTTGAAGGGTTCTGTCTTGGCCTCAGATAACACAGGTGATGACTGTGGAGTAGGCTCCACTGATGACAGAATGATAGTGGGTAGTGAGGATGATGTAACCGACTCTAGTATAATGGAGGGTAGTGAGGAAATCTCATCTGACTCAGATTCCGAGGAAATAACAATAGGGTGCGAGTCTGAAGACATCTCTGTGACAATCGATGCGAAATAAAAGTAAATAAGCATTTACATAATGCAAGTTATGATGAAATGACATATGTATGAAATCGCATGTATAATGAATATGCACTTATGCTACAATGATGAGATGCTATGATGGTGTAGTTATAGTCTAGGGTATTAAGGATAACCTAGTTCGCTATAACCTTTGCTCTGGTACCAATCTGTCACACCCCTAAATTACATGACTTGCAGCGGAATGAAGCATTCGAGGGCGCGACTGATCATAGCACCACAGTTACAGTTATATTGAACGACCTAAAGTGTCGTTTAGAAAACACATCGTTTGATCATTTAAAATATTCAGAGTTTACAAAACAAGGTCCCAAAAGGTGTTTCAAGTTTGCGGAAATCAAGTTCATACAAATCAAACGATAAGTAAGTGCATAAAAATAAAGTGAGACGCGTCGTCACCGCGACTCCATGGTATGCCCATATGCAAGCCAACATGCGATACCTTATTTACCTGAAAATACATTGCTAAAAATGGTCAACAATAATGTTCCAACTGAGTGTTTTGCCAGACACTCTGATATGGATCAAATGAAATGCGTTCGTTTGACAAGTTGGCGCTACCAACCCGAACGGAGGAGTCACCCTCAATAGATCTATTCACTCACTCTCGCTTGCTCACAATTAACGGTTCATGATAATAAAGGGGACTTTAATCTGGGCAATGATGTAACTTAAGCAATGTAAATGAGTTGATACTTTGGTCCGTATGAAAAATGGTGCAATGTATTCTCCCCCGAGAGTTTAGAAATTATGTAAACAATTGAAAGCGGGGCTATGAAAACTCACCTGATGATATAGCAACAATGACAATTATGGGTGTGATGAAACGAAGCTCGGTCTCTAACCGCGACCTATTATGAATGATATGATCTAAGGTAAGCAATGATACAATGTAACACATGCAAATACGTATGTTATCGATACCACTCGTAAATTTGGAAGTAACGTTTATCGTCGAAAAATACATTTTTGACGTCTCATTAAGTTATAAACTACTTTTCACGTAATTATGTTGAAATGATACTTCACGATCCTCGTTTGGTGTTCTATCGGCAAATATAGTGTTTACGTCGCAATTTAATATTTTCCATAACTTGTGAAAATATACCCAAATGACTTTGCAAAACTAGTCATAGAAGTGTGCTCATTAAGTGTTAGTGATTAAACTCGACGTTTTTTAAAACCTTGTAACAATATCTTAATGTCGTTTTATTTAACTTTTGATCATATGCGTCTCGGTTAATTAAAAAATCGGCTATCGATCAATGTTATGTCTTGTAAAAATACTAGTTTTTACACTTAGAAAATATTTCTATTAGGGGCTGTCAAAATAGTATATGGTTTGTCGGGTTTCAAACGCGTGTATCTCGGTCGTTATAAGCTCGTTTTCTACGTTCTTTATATCCACGGCTTCGTATAAACATGAACTAACATATTCTCAGTAGGTCGGCTCCTCTAGATCACGTCTAACGCCTCGTTTTGTCCTTTGAAGTTCGGAAAAACAGCAAGCAATTTTCAGAAATTTAGTTTTCGTCGTCTAACTTTGAAAAATCATAACTTTCTCATCGTAAGTCGGTTTTTACTCATTCTTGCGGCCACGGTTTCGTTTTTGAAAGTATTTTCTGAATATGAAGTCTATTTTCTGAATATGAAGGCCAAAATAGTCCAAGAGTTACTGAGTTTTCCAGATTTTACGTTTTTGGACAGTAGCTTTCCTATAGTGCTAAAAACTCATTTTTCTAGTTCAAGTCTTGATCAAAACTTAATCAAACCACTTCCAATCAACACCACAACTAATCTAATCTTACCATACACCTTCTTAAGGTGTCACGGGGTCCTAAACATCACCAACATTGGTGGATTTCATGGGGTTACACTAAATATCTATAGATCTAAGATTAAAGAGTATTATTGTACAAAGTGGTATATAACATATATATTTGCATGATTTACTACTAATATAACTTGAAAATAAATCAAATGAAAGTATGAAAAGATTAAAAAGTTTACTTGAAGCTTACTTGATGATTTGAAGAGTTTTGAAGATGAATAAGTATGAAACCTTGGGATTTTTATCTCAAAACCCTAACAAGGAGTGAAAATGGAACTTGTTTATAACTTGATCTTCAAAAAACTATGGAATCTTCTTGGTGTTCTTGTCTTGGCCGAGCAAAGAGGAGAGAAAAAGAGAGAATACTTGAGCTTATTTGCTAGTTGATTTGTTATGTATGTGTTTGTGAAATTAATTAGGAAACATATAAGCTACAAACATTAATTGAAATGTACTTTGTAATCAAGTGCAAATGGAGTTTAGAGGGGGGGGGGGGGGGGCGGCTAGGGGGCGGCACATGGAAGAATAAGAAGAAGAAATCTTGCTTATTAAAGCTCATGTCCCCCATTATCTAAGTATTAGTTTGTTTAGTGTATACATTAGGTGTTATCGTGTACCGAGTTAACTAGAAATAAATCTTGACGGGGTAAAATAAAATACGACGAAGTTGTAAAAATTGTAAAATCATATTCCTTGCAAGAATCGGGTGTTAGAATGATTATCGGGTTGAAATATCGCAAACCGACGAAGTTATAAGCTCCTAACGGAAAATATAGCAATTGGTTTAAAAACACCGGGTAAAGTAATTATATAATCTTTGTATCATTATACTGAGTATGAAAATATGTTATGATCACTGACGGGAGTATCGGGTATAATGTTAGTAGTAATAACTGAATGGTAACGTTTATTAAGTAATTGAACATACGTTAATGAAAATCACACAAACCCGTGCATGACCTAACATGATAATGATGTTACTGATGATATGTAGACTACTCTAGTCAATATGATGTGTCCTTACTGATGATGCATGAATACGCAGCTAAACCATACTGGTTACGCGAATTTGGATACCCGTAAACCTAGTTTACGTAATGATGAATGATAATCATGAATAGTGGTTTCCCTCCGGTAATGAATAGTGTTTCGTGAATAGTAAAAATTTTGAAAACTTCTCAAAGTCTCAAACTGACTTTAAAAACGATGAATAGTGAAATGATGAATAGTGATCGGTGAATAGTAAATGATGAATAGTAACTCATGAATAGGAAATTGTCGAGGTTTGGAAAATTTCATGAAATTGTGATTTGTCACACAACTATTATCATCTCTGATCAAACACAAACCAAAAAAGTCAACAGCATAAACCCTAAACCATGTTTTTATCCACCATTATCATCTCTGATCAAACACAAACCAAAAAAGTATTGATTTTCATTGATTCGAGTACTTTATTTAGTCTTGGTATATATCCGGTTGTTATTTGTTGTTGGTTGCAGGTAGTTTGCAGGTTCAAGATATATGGATAGATTGAATATTGATATTGTAATCAAAATACAATACCATGGTTAAAACCACCTGCTGTTTGTTCGTTGCATCTACAATGAAAACACACACATACACCTTCAAAAAAATTCAGGCATAACAATGGAGAATCGATTTTGTGTGCTGTGTGCTCCAGGAGTACGAGAAGAGGTAAAGAACGCCATCTGGAAAACTGGCCTAAAAGGTATTCTCCAACTTATTTATTAATTTGATATTTTCTTAATTTCGATTATTGATTAAATTGAAATTTGGTTAACGAGATTGGGGTTTAATTAAGTTGGAATTTGATGTGTTTGGGTTTGGTTGTGTTTAATTTTGTAGGTCAGTCACAACCCACTGGCTCAAACAAAGTTTGGATTAAAGGTTCAAATCAATGGTATGTTGTTAATTTTGTGTGTAATTTATAATTTCTTTTAATTTTCTGTTTCGATAGCATTTAGTATTCAAAATCATATAACCAGTCCTAGCAAAATGCTCTGTGAAAAAGTGTTTAGATGTGTTTTAAGATTGTTATTTAAGGTATGTGGACACTTCATTGGCAGTCTACCATTATGGTTTGACACATTGTGTAAATCGAGTTAGCAACTATGGCATTCATTGATTGGTTGTTAGGAATCTCTTCGTGTCCGCTTAAAGTTCTTTTTCCCATAATCATCATCACATGACGGTTGAAGAGTATTCTATTGCAGGTTTTTGAGATTATTCTTTACCCACATATCTTAAAGTACAACCCCAGGCCACACGCCATCACTTGCTTTTCTAATGACCAAATAAATCTTGCGATCCAAATTTCTTATCATCTGGATGAAATTAATATTGAATATATGTTTTGATGTTGTTAGGTGACACAAAAACTATCGCCCCGACAAACGATCGTAGAGGCCCGATGGAAGATCTTAAACGATATCGCTGCAAAAAAAGACATTGTCCTTAAACGGGATGATTCGTCTCCGATTCTCAAAGAGGTAAAAAAAAATAAAAAAAAATAAAAAAAAAAAAAAAAAAAAAAAGAAGCCAAATTCAAAAAAATTGCTGCAGTTTTAGCAGACCCATTCTGAATTTTTTTGTTTGCAGGTGTGGACAATGGTGGGTGAAACCGATCCATATCTTGGTGGGCCCGCACGACTTCATGTTTGCAGCCATGACGGGTGAGATGCCCTTTTATACAGTTCCGCACTTGCAACTCTGACCCTAAGAGTTCCGCACTTGGAATCTTTTGTTGTACCAAGTTCATGAGAAGAAGCTTTTGTCCCTTACCATGCTATTAGCTTTATGAAGGCGATGGTGAACATTTTCTGCATTTGTCCTTTTTGATTGTGTGTGGTTCAGTGGTTGTGTTCAAGTTGTTTGTTCAGGGGCTGAGTTCAGTAACTGGTTCAGTACGTAGGTTTAGGGGGTATGTTCGAGGGAGTAGCTTTAGTACGTGAGTTAGAGGGTGTGTTTAATGGGTGCGTTGAGCAGGTGAGTGAGTTAGCGAGTGTGTTTAATGGGTGCGTTCAGCGGGTGGGTTGAGTGAACGTCTCCATCTTCATTTTTGTTGAACCAGGCAACATCAATTCTGAGGTAACCCTCTTATTATCACCTTGATCTTATTTTCACAAATTGTTATTAGAATTGCTAGACTCATGTAACGTTTCAAAAAAATATCATCAAAATATCATGTGTAAATTAAAGTGCACCAGTGATATTGTATTTTGAAATATCTTTTTTTTCTTAATATTTGTAACTTTAGCTTTACTAAAAATTTTTTGTTTTATATTCGTTTTTAGTCTTAAATATATTTTGATCTTTGTTAAGGTTGAGGATGAGAAGACAATACTTAGAGGTCAAATATGATCAAGACCACCAAGATGTAAAAGAAGTTTCGTTCGTGTGGTAAGTGTGAAACAATACAAGTGTCTACAACACCTGCAAATCAAGAATGCAAAAAAGGGCTCAAGAACCCAACAATGGCATTGGCTGTTTTAGATCATCTTCTAATAGTTTCTTTTGTTTTACCTTTTTTCTTGAAGGCCTCATTTTTGTACTGCTTTTGCATCTTAATGCGATTAATTTATAACTACTTCAGGAAGAAAATGGCAATTACATGTTGCATTTTGGTCTCGAAATATTCTTTGGGTAATCTTTTCGTTTCAAATTTAGATTTAGCATGGCATTCCCGCAGCAACGCGCCGGTTCCCCCACTCGTTATGACTAAACGCTGACTTTTGTATCGAAACCCATAATTAAGAAGTAAACGTAACGATAAATATAGTTATAACGATAAATATATATTTTGGACTAGTTTTGCAAATATAGTTAACGTAAGGGATTATTTGAGGAAATTGCAACACTTGGGGAAAATGGAGAAGTTTGAATAAACGAATGAGTCATGCCCGATTTTTCTAAAATTCTAACACTTAGAATATTTTTGGGTAAAAACCCACTAAAAGACAAAATGAAATACTTTTATTATTAAAAATATTAATTTTTCCAAATTAATATTTTTAGACCTTATAAGACTTATAAATATATTTTATATATTCATACACTTACACTTATTTAATTTCTCAAAATTAAATACTTATTATAATTTCTCTTTATAATTACAATTGTATTATAAATAATGATAATGTTTATAATATAATATTACCCCACTATCACCGTTATTATATTAATTTTTCAATACCTATTTAATTAATTATAAGCCCTAATTAATTAAATATTAATTATTAAATTTATATATTATATATATATATATATATATATATATATATATATATATATATATATATATATATATATATATATATATATATATATATATATATATATATACACGATAATATATATATTACTTACGTATTTTACGACGACGAGTACTAAGCACGGATGTTTCCGTCGCACGTATTTTCACCATGAGCCATCACCAAAGAGTCTTGTATGATAAACCACTTTTGAAATGTACCTTACCACACAACAAGCAAAAATACATGAGCACTTGACACACGTAAACCTTTCAAATGAGTTAAAACGTTTAAAACACGAATATTGCGCTAAGACTTACCATACTGATCTAGGTCGCGTGTCGGAGCGGTTGCACTGTGTTATTTGTTGACTAGCAGATTGCTATTATTAAGGTGAGTTTATAGCCCCATTTTTATACGAATTGTTTTATAAACCTTGGGGTGAGAAACATGCAAAACTGTTTTCATGGACCAAATTGAACTTTGTTTTTACACACTAGTATGCGGATAACCTAAGTATGTTTGAATCCCATTGCGCCCACTATCATCAGCCGTCAATTCCTGCTGGGAAGCGCGTATGATATAAATAGATCTATTGGGGGTGACTCCCCGTTCGGTTGGCCCGGCAGGTCAACGCGAACGTATACCATGTCGGATTTTTGCCGAGTGTCTAGTTTCGGTTGGATGAGCTTAGTGTTAGCATGCGGTTAGTGTGTGCCTGCTGAATTATTTGCTATGGTCCATATGTGCTTATTTACTTTAAACCTATGAACTCACCAGTGTTAGCTGACTTTTAGCATGTTTTCTCAGGTGTTTGAGAATGTATTTGTTGAAGGCAGGGCATGGCATCGGTCATAATTACCAGAAGTGTTTTTACACATGCGTTAAACTCTGATTTGGGACAGTCATGTTAAATGGGCCTTGTTTTATTTAAATTGAACTTGATGTATGACATTTAACTTTGGAAATGTAAACTATTTTTAAAACGGATTTTTAAATCCGTTCTCTATATCTTTGTGTTGTGATTACCAATTTAGTAGCACCCAAACATGTATGCTTCCGCAAATTCAGATTTTGGGTGTGTTACAAATAAAATAAGGGGGCAGAAAGACAGATATACCCTCACGTGGGTATCATTTGTGGGAACTTAACGAAGGTTATTGAGGGTCGTTAGAAAGAAGGACTAATAGCAGATAACGTTTGCCACTTAGAGACAAACGACACATTTTTTTGGGTCAAAGGACAAGAGGCTGCGGTCAACGCAAACCATAAGGACGAATGGTGTAATTTACTCCACTTAAAATTAAGTTTTGTGTATTTAATAGAAGAGGAAAGTGTTGTAAAGTTTTGTTCAATAAGCTTATAGAGTTGTAAAACTTAAAATTAAGTTTGAATAGAGAGAGTGCTTTGCTTTTTACATGTAATATTGTATCCAAATCCCTTAAACCAACACTTTACAATAATCCATAATCAACTTCACTAATAACTCAATCCGGTTAATAGTTTGACGAGTAGTGATTGGCATCCCTAATTTGCATGCCTAATTTTATGCTTAAGAAATATCATCGTACACTTGTCAAGATCAATGGTGAGTTTGAGGAGAGAGAAAGTATGGAATACATGTGTCTAACAATGAGTGGATTAGGCATAATATTAGTCATTTGAGTTAGGCATGCACATCATTTCTCTAGTTTGACTCCAAACAAATGAGTAACCAACCAGCCTACAAAACATACAAAAGCCACCGTATACGGGACATAAGAACACGGTTAGTCTCGAAATTCTCTAATTAACTGCATTTCAGATTTTTAACCTAACATTTATATCACCTAATTTTAACTGTAACAGTACTACTCCCTTCGTCCCAAAATAATTGTCCTCATTTGACTTTTTAAAGTCTTAATTTCTCAAATTTGATCTTTAATATTTTTGTATGTGTTATATAATAATTGATGAAAATTATACAATGAAAAAACATTTAAAAAGCAATCTATTCATATATTTTGCATCAATTATTATATAACACAAACAAAAATATTTATGATCAAAGTTGAAAAAACATGACTTCAAAAAGTCAAAAGAGGACAATATTTGGGGACGGAGGGAGTAATATATATTCGTCATATTACACACCATTTGACCTCAATGTGTTACTTTTATAAACTTAATCATGACTTTAACATATTATTAGAAGATTATGTTTATTTTTCTAAAAAATAAGCTTTGTGGCTGACAACTTATAAAAGATTTTTAAGAATATATTCTTTAGTAATGATACTGGGATGTTTGGCAAAAGTAACCGTTGCCGCTGAAACCGGAGATGCAGCTGTAATGTAGATGGAGATTATGTTAGTAGTACATTAGCTGTCTATTAAATGCTAATCAACCTAATCACTTGCTAATCACATTTAATAGACAGCTAATGTACAACTAAATAAGTGAGAGATTAAAAATGAAGATTATTTTTATAAGCTACACGAAGTATCATTTGATTTTAAAAGATTATTGAAGGTTATTTTTCCAAAATATCTTATAAGTTTTGTTTGCTAAACAAAGCTTATACATGTAAAAAATAAAGCATAATCTTCATCTCTCGGTCAAGCGACAACTACTTTTGCCAAACATTATCTAGCTTAACATTCGGTGTTGGTTTTAGATTTATTTTGGAGGATTAGGAATTTTATTACTTGTTATAACTAGAACGGTTATTATAAGTTTGAATGTTCGAAGACAATCACATTTAGATAGTAATTTGATATAATACATTTGCTGGTATTCAGTTACATGTAGTGAACCATACTTTAGCAATAATAATATACTTGATGCTAGTATCCTACTATTCGAGCAAAACGCATTGTAGAAGGCAATGTTGAGCTTACCCTCCGAACTAACTTGGGGGTGTTTGCATTAGCTTATTTGTCGGGCTTATGGGCTTGTTGAACTTTTGAAAAGTCAACAAGCTCTACTTTTTTGTGCTTATGACCTTGTTAGATTGAGTTTATGACTTATTTGAGTTCATAATTAAGCTCAAGCTGATAAGCGATGAAAATTAAGCTTATTAGCTTTTCGAAAGTTCAACGTAAGCTAATAATAGTGACCCAAGGAGAATATGTGGAGCTTAGTATTTTTGTGAATAACTGAATAACTATTGATGCCTTGATGGTAAAAGACTTAAAGTAATAGTGCTACTTTTTGTTTTATTTCATAATAATGGTATGTGGTACTGTTTTTGTTGTTGTTGTTGTTGTTGTTGTTAATTAAGGTCTCGTTCTTTTGCATTCATTTAATAGTTCGATTTCGAGGATCCGTGTGTATGGTAGGAGGAGTGTGAAGATGTGAGTGTGGCCAGGTTGAACTCATATAGAAGGAAATGAAAACAGGAGCTAATGCAATATGATATTATTTAAGGAGTGAACTGTTGGAATTTTAATATCATAACACTTATATAATAAACAAGTAAACATCAAAGCATGCAGCGGAAACATAGAATCAAATACTTGTAAATAGTTAACCGAAATATAAAAGAAACGCGTACCTTTCAGCGATCCATGCAATTAGGGTTTATAGAAAAAACCCCCAAATTAAGATCAAATCACAAACCCTAATAAATTAGGGTTTATGAAAATCGACTAGAATAAAGTTGATAAAGCTTTATCACCAATAATCAAATAGTGTTGATTCCTCTAAGGTTGCATACACTACACGTCAAACAGGAACACTAGGATGTTAGTGCTTAATACACGAATAAAACAACGAAAACGGTGTTCTTGTTTTTGGATCTAGGCTTCACATGATCGAATCCCGCAATGGGATTACGATTGCTACTGATAGAATAAATGGAAAAACTATTTGCATGGAAATCACTTTACATGCATAGCATACGTATGGTATGCATGTATGTTTCATGCACATAGAATATACATGGTTTGCCCTTTTGCTGCCGATACTAGATATCACATGAAGAAAAAGACAAACAGATTTAAAGGGTTTTGTTTATTGAATATGTGTCGTGACATAGTGTATCAATCCACCGAATTGTAAATTAAGAGTGTTTATATCGCCTTCAAACTTGCTCTACAAGTTTAAATCTAGTACCTCCTTAAGTTCCACAAAAGACACTTTGACCCCTTTCCTTTTCCATGTTCGACCATTTAAATATTTCGTGTATTATTATTTAATATAATTAACACATCCAATATATTAATTAAATTAAATAAAGTGTTCTCTAAATGTAAACGTGTGTGCCCCCAATAGGCTCGAGTTCAAAACCGGACATACGTTTATAAATATGTTCACAATCCAACAGCTCCCACTTGGACATGTTTTAATAAATGTAATGACATTGGTTAGCGTCTAGCAACACGCCAATGCCCCCAGAACAACTAGAGTGTGGTTTCACGAAGCACAGTTAATGATTCATCATTATACTTATCATTTTGTTTCTAATACCATGTTAAATATGAATATGGATCTTAGTCATTTCATAATTTAACTATTTTGTTTCTCGTTTCATCGATTGATCAAGATTACCAAAATCATCAAGACATATTCTAGATCTCCTTTGGGTGTGGCCACACATACATCTGATCAAACCCACGAGGGGCCCAACAATATTAAACTTCGAAACAAATTCTCTCTTGACTACAAGCAAAACTCATGAATTTTGCAACACTTCTGAAAATAGCCCTTATGACCACCAGTTACGGATAGCGTTAGACTATTTCACAAAAATGTACTACATTCATGACAGTTATCTGGTATCTCAAGTCTGAGGATAAATATTCATGATTTACTTAATGACATAGATCCATAAGTACAATCATGCGGTTGGGGATCTGTCCTATATTCAATTCATTGAATATCATGTGAATTTGGTATGTCTATGCATCAATATACTTTCAAGTATATTCTACCAAAACTCAGATTTGTCTTAATTCAATGATATTCCTATATCATTAATTGACAACGGATTATTTAGAATAACACAAGTTATTCATGGATTTAAACATACAAATATAGGATACAATCTATTATTAACGAAAATAAACATACCAAGTACTTTAATTCATTATGAATAATAATTGCATTACTACCAAGATAACAAAGCTTGTAGCTCCTACTGAATTATCTCGACACAATCTAGAAATAATCTGGGTTACTACCAAGATAACAAAGCTTGTAGCTCCCACTGAATTAGAGAACATTACAATAATTCCTTATTCAGTAATAAGACACAATGCTCCCACTGGATTTGACGACATTATAAGTGTTTCATCACTAGTGAAAACAAATAGCATGCTTTTAACTTTCCTACACATTTGAAAAAAACCCATATGTAACAATTACTTAGGCACTAAAAGAGTATATTCTACTACGTAGATGATGGACTATCCATCAATGCTATTAACTTGAAAATTGGGCATGCAATTTCTTCCTTAATAAGTTTATCATTCCCACAATGGTATATAGCACCTTTAAATGGTCAAAGCAAAACAACTAAATAAAATGTACTAGCTTGCCTTCTACCAATTTTGTGGTAATTAGTCTTGCTTCTAATTTAATAACTCATAAAATGTGCAATTCTCTCAACTATTAAAGTTTTCTATGAGTTATATTAGAATTTAGACAATTCTAATGTTTCTATCGTACCTTTCTCAATCATGAAAAGTAATAGGATTGAGTCCCACTATTCTCTCATGGAAAGTAGACTAGGTTTATTCTTTTAGTAAAGTTGACTCTAGCCAAAAACTCCTGCGGGTGTAGATCAATTTACCTATAAAGAATAAATCACGTTTACGATTTTAATGTTGCATTTATACATTTAAAAGAATTTACAAAATTTAATTTTAGTATTTTCGATAATTTAACCTTTCAAGAAAATTAAATACCCTTGGTAAATATTCATATTAACCATAGAATTTCCATGAAAACTAGGACCCAGATTGACATAGTTCCATTACATCAGTTGATCTACTAGTAATGAAAGTAATCAACAAGGTAATTGTCAAACGATAATTGGCAAACATTTTCCAATTCCTAGATCATTATGGAATTTACATTTGCTAAAATCTATTTACAATGTAAGCATGTTTCATCCCATCTTATGCCTTGAGTCACAGATCTCACTAACTAACTCAATTAAGTTGTCTAATTTAGAAACAATAAATTTTCATGTACGGTCTCACGTAATCATGGAAATCCACCTTGTCATTACAATCTAGCTAAGGTCTCACTTAGGTTAAATTGAAACTTCAAGTGTTTCTTGTAATTAGATGGCATAAACTTAAATTTAAAGGGTACTAATTTTGATGTGTGTAATCAAAATATGTACGAAGAAGCATGCACACATCCTCGTATCATAAGGTTGAATAAAATGTTTCTTATTAACCAATTTCACTAAGATTAAAACAACAAAGTTTTAATTGAGCTATTGGGTAAACCAATCAAAAAATTACCTTTATTAACGTCCATTATATTGTACTTTTGCATAAGTCAAAGACTTAGTGTTTCGGATAATTACCACAAAATGGCGCATGGAATTAAAGGTCAATTCACTCTTAAGATGATTTTGTACATAAAAAATAGTCGTATGTAACTCCAATTTGACGCACAAAGAAGCGGAGAAACAAATGTCAGCTTAAAGCTAATTAAAAACCCGTTTATTTTGGTTGCCAATTTAATGGTTAACCTCCTTATACCTCTCTTATAGTTTGTCACAATTGGATGAGCCTTTCTAACTCTATGGTACAAACATTATCAATCAATTAAAAGTTTAAGATTTAACTCTTAAAAGCAAATCTAATTTCACCATTATTTAGTCCAATTTATTTTCTATTCTGAAATTACCCTTTTACTTACAATCATGTCAAACAATATATAAAACAAAACAAGCAATTAATAAAAATAAAAGATAAAAATAATGAACATGCTAAATAAATCAACTAACATGTATATATTCATCTAAAACTCCCATTGGTTTTCGAGCAAATGAAACCAATGGACCACATACACCAAACAATTTGGTTGCGTAAGTCCTGCGATAAATATATACAATAACACACATATAGTTGGTAAAATAAACGATGCATATAGGGTCTTTCCAATTTTATAATTAATAAATCCTATTAGTAAAATAATCATTTCATATAATTTAATTACTAATATACCCTAATTAATTATTACATATCGCACAATTAGCATGTAACACAAAAATCACTTAACAATTAACGCATAATATATCCATTTGATCCATGATCAAACATGCACGTTCATCATGGATCCAAATAAGCAATTATTATCATATAATAAATCCCAAAATACGCATTTAAATTAATGACATATAACATATATTCATTAATCAATCACATAAAAATCAATTTCATACAATCCTAGGGTTCCTACTAGTTTTATAAACCCTAAACTTAATTTAAATAAAAAATAGTGATCGACTATTATTAAAAAAAATTAGGGTTTCATAAATCAAAACCCTAGAAACAAAGAAACGTGCAATAATCACTAAAGATTCAATTATTATGTGTTTCGGTAATTAATTACTCAGTATTAACGGCTCGTGATGCCACTATTGAAATTTTAATATTATAACACTTATATAATAAACAAGTAAACATCAAAGCATGCAGAGGAAACATAGAATCAAATACTTGTAAATAGTTAACCGAAACATAAAAGAAACGCGTACCTTTTAGCGATCCATGCAATTAGGGTTTATAGAAAAAAAAACCCAAATTAAGACCAAATCACAAGAACACTAAGAATTAAATAGTGTTGACTCCTCTAAGGTTGCATACACTACACGTCAAACAAGAACACTAAGATGCTAGTGCTTAATACACGAATAAAACAACGAAAAACGGTGTTCTTGTTTTTGGATCTAGGCTTCACATGATCGAATCCCGCAATTGGATTACGATTGCTACTGATAGAATAAATGGAAAAACTATTTTCACGGAAATCACTTTACATGCATAGCATACGTATGGTATCCATGTATGTTTCATGCACATAGAATAAAAAGCATGATTATGCATTCATACATGGTTTTCCCTTTTGCTGCCGATACTAGATATCACATGAAGAAAAAGACAAACAGATTTAAAGGGTTTTGTTTATTGAATATGTGTCGTGACATAGTGTATCAATCTACCGAATTGTAAATTAAGGGTGTTTATATAGCCTTCAAACTTGCTCTCCAAGTTTAAGTCTAACACCTCCTTAAGTTCCACAAAAATGACACATTGACCCCTTTCCTTTTCCATGTTCGACCATTTAAATATTTCGTGTATTATTATTTAATATAATTAACATATCCAATATATTAATTACATTAAATAAAGTGTTCTTTAAATGTAAACGTGTGTGCCCCCAATAGGCTCGAGTCGAAACCGGAAATACGTTTCAAAATATGTCCACAATCCAACATGAACACATGTACTTGAACAATCAATCTCTTTTTTTCTTCAAGACTTTATTATGTCTACAAGTTATTATGTTCGATAGACATGTTATTTGTATTGACCATAGCTATATATGTTAATTTCTTTAGTATATCGTACACGATTTTTTTCTTTCTTAGTCAAACTGGTTCTATATGTTAGAGTTAATGGAAAAATATTAAACGTGTATGTCTAGATTCGAACACGGGATCGAGGGATTGCACACTTTACGTATGAATGATCAAGTAAATAATTAATATGTATAATTATTGTATATATTAATTATTTGGACACGAAATGATACCTAACGGACGTTAAGTAATTAATGGAATGTACTAACGACCGTTAGGGAATAAAGGAAGGACCGTTAGTGAAATTTGAGAGTCAAGAAGGATCTAGAACACCTTGTGGGGGTGTATAGCGGATCAGCAGTAGGGATTAAAAACCCTAAATCGCCTAGCTTGTTCCCAAAGAAACCATTCACTATAAATACAAATTGAAGGGTAATTATTTTGTTACCTTGTGCACTTGCTATAACCCTAAATTTGTCTTCTCCTCTCCTTGTTAATAAAACTGGTCGACACCCTCTTTATTAGGGTCGATCCATATTTTTGTGTAGCAAAATTATTTGGTTTTAATTGTGTTCAATCACTAGCATCATTACTTGATCGGTTATAGTACGTGTGTACAAGAGTTCGGTAACAACTTACTTTAGTTGTTCATCTTGGATTGTGAAACAAAACGGTAAGGGGTTTCACGTTAATCCTATTTGTTAATCAAGTGAAGAGAAGAGAAGAACAAAAGGTATGTAACTTATTTATTATTCGGTAATTCTCTATACGTGTTAAATAAAGATCTTGCTTCTGCTACATACTCTTGATGTGTTTATTTATTTAGATGTGTATTATGCTATTTAAATTCCAATAGTGGCGTCATGAGCCAATTTAACATGTAATTGTAATTACCTAAACGCATAATAAAAATCAATTCTTGATTTATACATACATGTTGGGTCGATTTTTTTTAGGGTTTGTTTTTTAACATACTAATAAAAATCGAATAGAATTTAGGGTTAGGGTTTCAACCCTATTTTAACTAATTAATTAGTTTTGTAACCCTAAATTAAGAACATGTTATGTTTATGTGTTTATTTGAGTAATAAGGGTTACGTTCCTGGATGATCCATGATTCTTCATGCAAGGAATTATGGATTAGGTTTTGTTATGTGCTACATGCTTTTTTAGATAAATCTAAAATTAGGGAAGACCTAATTATATATATTAATGAATCAGTTATGTGCAATGTGGTATGTAATTATTAAAACTTACGCGGCCAATTAATTGGTGTCTGTGGTCCATTGGGTACAATGAGCTCGAAAACCAATGGGAGTTTCAATAATTATATACATTAAAAATTCACATAGAGATTATTAATAGGGTTTATCAAAAGGTTTGCATGTGGCTATATGATTTAATCATATATGTGTTATTATGTGTTTATTTATTTTTTGAATTACTTGATCTTTTTTGTTTAAATTATGATGGATTGTAAGCAAAAAGAGGGTAATTTTTTGTATAAAAAAAAATGAACCTAATAACTATGAAACATTTGTGGTAAATTATTTATTGCCAAGTCTTATGTGCCGATAGTGGTTCGCTTCGCAAGGTAATTTGCTCCCAGGCGAGACTAGCAATTTAATAATTTACTACATAAATTCTTTAAGCTTTAAAATCTTAAAGTTTTTTAATTGATTGATGCAACTGTACATAATGGTCGAAGCGGCGGACCTAATTTTGACAAACTATAAAGTGGGTATAAGGTTGATTTTGCATTAAATTGTGGCCTTAAAGAGACTCCATTTTGTCTCTCCGCTCGCCTGTGCGTCAAAATTAGACTTACCAAGTACAACCATTATACATGTACGAAGCATCTTAATGCAAAGTTGTAAGTTTCTCAACGCCATCAATTAAAATTTTGTTGATTTTAAGCTGCTAATGAGTAAATGGTTTTTGTATAAAACATATGATACAAGATGAATGCATGACATCTTTGTACATATTTTTTGATTTCACATCAAAATAAAATACCTTAAAATTTAAGTTATATGCCACCCAATAAAACGAAAACACCTGAGATTAGATGCCTTCATCACTAGCAGCCTCAGCTGAGGTAATGATCAAAGGATGGTAATCAAAGGGTAAATTGAGTACTTTCATTACTAGCAGCCTCAGCTGATGTAATGAAATGACGTCAATTTGCAGTTTCTTAAGTTGGTTAACTTAATTGAGTACTTTCATTACTAGCAGCCTCAGCTGATGTAATGAAACGACGTCAAGGCATAAAGTTTGGGGACGAAACATGCTTACATTTGCAACCGAGGTTGGAAAAATATGTAAGTCCCATGACTCTAGGAATTGCAATTGGATATTGGCAATTGAGTTCAACTCTACCTTATTGAGTACTTTCATTGCTAGCAGCCTCAGCTGATGTGATGAAACGATGTCAATTTGGATCCTAGTTTTCAGTGAAAATTAAATGGTTAAATGCAAATTTACCATGGGTGTTTAATTTTCTTGAAAAAAATTGATTATCGAAAGTACTAACTTTTGAACTTATTTCTGTAGAAATGGCCCAACCCGACAACACTAACATGAGTAACATGAGTTCTGCTTTCAAAACTATGATTGAAAGAGAAAAGTTGACTGGGACTAAAAATTTCAATGATTGGTACCATTCTTTGAGGATTGTTCTTAGAATGGCCAAAAGATTTAAATATCTTAGTAAGCCTCTTCCTACAGCTCCTGCTGGTACTGCTTCTAATGCTGAACATGAAGAGTACCAAAGTGATTATGAGAAGCACAATGATGTGGCTTGTCTCATGTTATCTGGGATGGATACTCAATTGCAAAAGAAATTTGAGAACTGTGGTCCCATGGACATGATCACTGAACTCAAACGTATGTTTGAGAAACCACCAATGGCAGAGTTATATGATGTATTGGATTCTCTGGCCAAGTGTAAGCAGGATGCTGGTAAACCTGTGAGTGCCCATGTATTGGAGATGAAAGGATATTTGGACCAACTGGATGCACTCGGATGTGGTTACGTGCAAGATGTACAAGTTGGCCTCATCAATTGATCCCTCAATGAGGAGTTGTTTGGTGATTTTGTGCGCAACTTCAATATGCATTGCACGGGGAAGACAATAAGTGATTTACATGCAATGCTTATTGACTTTGAGAAGGGACTCTCAAAGAAGGCACCTACACCTGCTGTAATGGCAATAAAAGGTGGTAGGGTTACTAAGCCCAACAAACCGCAGAACGCGAACAAGAAGGGCAAAGGTAAAGCTGACAAGGGAAAACAGGTTGTGATCCATCAGCAGAAGCCTAAGAAGCAGAATCCTCCTATGAAGAAGGATTATCCCAAGAAGGATATGGCTGCTTGTCACCACTGCAACACTCCTGGACATTGGAAGAGGGATTGTCCATTGCTGCTAGAGGAGTGTCGCAAGAATAAAAATGCCAAGGCTGCAAATGGCGCGAGCACTTCAGGTATTTTTATGATTGAATTATTTTCTTTTCCTCGTAAGCAAAATGCCTGGATATATGATACAGGATGTGGTACTCACATTTGTAATACATCGCAGGGGCTTAGAGGAGCGAAGAAGCTGAACTATGGAGAAAGCTACTTGTACGTGGGCAATGGCATACGTGCAGCAGTTGAAGCCATAGGGACATTCGATTTAGTTTTACCTTCGGGATTAATACTAGTTTTGAATAATTGTCATTATGCACCGTCTATTATTAGAGGTGTTGTTTCAGTTTCTTTGTTAAAGGATAATGGTTTCGTTCACATATTTAATGATAATGGAATTTCGGTTTCTTTAAACAATGTTTTTTACTTTAATGCAATTCCAATAAATGGTGTGTTTGAAATTGACATGGAGAATCATGTGTCCAATGGAAATAATTCTGTGTATAGCATTAGCAATAAGAGAATCAAGTCTAACTTGGATTCGTCTTATCTTTGGCACTGTTGTCTTGCTCATATTGGCAAGAAACGCATGGAAAAGCTGCAACATGATGGGATTTTGCAAAATATCAATGATGATTCATTTGATAAATGCGAATCTTGCATATCTAGGAAGATGACAAGGAAACCTTTTTCACATCAAGTGGAAAGGGCTACAGATCTACTTGGAATTATACACACTGATGTGTGTGGTCCACTTAGACATGTGTCAAAACGCGGTGCTAGCTACTTCCTAACCTTTACGGATGACTATAGTCGTTATGGTTGTGTTTATTTACTTAAACATAAACATGAAGTCTTTGAGACATTCAAGGTTTTTAAAAGCGAAGTAGAATTACAACTCAATAAGAAGATTAAGGCTCTTCGATCCAATAGAGGTGGTAAATATTTAAGCCAAGAGTTTAAAGATTATCTAGCTGAGTGTGGAATTGTCCAGCAACTCACATCTCCTTATACTCCACGGCAAAATGGTGTATCTGAAAGGAGAAATCGTACATTGCTTGATATGGTACAATCTATGTTTAATCTGACAACTCTTCCCTTATCCTTTTGGGACTATGCTCTTGAAAGTGTTGTTCGCATATTGAATATGGTTCCAACTAAGAAGGTTGATAAGACTCCATATGAATTATGGACTGGAAAAGCTCCCAACTTGTCTTACTTAAAGGTCTGGGGTTGTGAGGCGTTTGTTAAGCGTGACTCACCAGATAAACTCCAACAAAGATCTGTTAAGTGTATCTTCGTAGGATACCCTAAGGAAACAAGGGGTTACTACTTTTACTTCCCACCAGAGAATAAAGTCATTGTGGCTAGGTATGGAGAATTCCTTGAGGAGAATCTCATATCTCAAGAATTCAGTGGGAGAGTTTATGATCTTGAAAGTGATCAAGAAGATACGTCCACCTTCTGAAAACACTAGCACACTTCCTGTGGAACCTGAAAGTCTAGGTCCTCCACCTGAAGTTGAAGTGGTTCCCATTCGCAGATCTTCAAGATCTGTAAAAGCTCCTGAACGTCTATGTTTAAACGTAGAGTGCGAGGAAACTATACTAGGGGATCTTGATGAACCTACTAGTTATAGGGCTGCCATTAATAGTCCTGAGAAGGATAAATGGCAGGTTGCTATGAATGGGGAAATGCAATCCATGAGAGACAATGAAGTCTGGATTGAAGTAGACCTTCCTCCCAATGCTAAGGTTGTTGGGAGTAAGTGGCTCTTCAAAAATAAAACGGACATGGATGGCAATGTACACACCTATAAAGCTCGTTTGGTGGCTAAAGGCTTTACCCAAACATATGGTGTTGACTATGAGGAGACCTTTTCTCCTGTAGCTGACATTAGAGCTATTAGGATTCTTATAGCCATAGCTGCACACTATGACTATGAGATTTGGCAGATGGATGTCAAAACCGCCTTCTTGAATGGTCGCCTAGATGAAGATATCTATATGGCGCAGCCTGAGGGGTTTGTGAATCCAGAATTCCCTGACCATGTATGCAAGCTTCAAAGATCCATTTATGGATTGAAGCAGGCATCACGTCAATGGAATAAAAGATTTGATGAGGAAATCAAAAGATTTGGATTTACTCAAAATCTTGATGAGCCGTGTGTATACCACAAAGCTAGTGGGAGTGATGTTATTTTTCTAGTTCTATATGTTGATGACATATTGATCATGGGTAAAAACATTCCAAGTTTACATGAGGTGAAAGCCTATCTTGGGAAGTGTTTTTCCATGAAAGATCTAGGAGAAGCAGCATACATTCTAGGAATCAAGATCTACAGAGATAGATCTAGGCGGTTGATTGGTTTAAGCCAAAGTGCTTACATTGATAAGATATTGAAGAGATTCAATATGCAAAATTCTAAGAAGGGATTTTTGCCAATGCAAGTAGAACATGGCTTGGGTAGCAAAGCTTGTGCTTCAAAACCTGAAGAGGTGGAATGTAATACCCAAAAATCTAAAGCATGCAAAAAGACCAAATCGCCCTTGTAATTTTAAAAATTTGATTAATAAGTATATAAAGTACCAAATTAATCCCAAACCTTTGGTAATGAGCAATATATGAAGTAAGGTAATTTTTATCACAACATTTCAACATTATACAATGTACAAAAATACATGTTACACACAAAAATATAACATGGGCCAAAAATACATATTAATGTATATGTATAATTATTTAATTAATTATTTAATAAACTAAAATGTATAAAATAAAAAGGAAAGTATCACAAATTATGGGAGATCTTCACAAATCTGTATTTGACCTTATCACAATCACCTAAGGACCGGATTTCATGCCCTCCCCTCCCCTATGTCACACGTTTCATATATTTACCATATTTTCTCTTTCTAAAACCCTAAAAACCAAACCGTATAACACAAAACTCTCTCCATCACCATACGAATTTCTGGAGGTTGTTTATTATTTTTTGTGGGTTCATTCAAGTCTAAGGAAGGTGGGAAAAATAGTTCTAAGGTCGTGGGATCGCTGGTATTCGCGTGGGAGTTTTGTTTGCTTCGTATTGTTCTAGCGAGAGGTACAATTATCTGCACCTCATCCGATCATTCTAAACCACATCTGGTATTTTTCTAGTGCTTATTACATCACATATGATTCGTATAAAATAGCCATGTTGATCCATGCACGATAGATTAGTCGTGTTAATTTTAAATATCAAAAACGCAAATAAAACCTAAAATAACTCATACAATTTTTCTGGGGTTCGAACATATTTTATGTGAGTTCTATACATGTCATATGATTCTGGAAAAATGATATTTGGGTTGATCGAAGCTTAAATCCTCCATGGTGAATTTTTGTTCAAATCGGCCAAAAAGAGAAAATGCGTTAAAATAAGAAAACATGGATCGAATGGGTTAGGGTTTGAATCTTTGATATAGATCTGGTCTAATTAATGTGTTTTTAAGGTTGTGTTAATGATTGACAATGATTGGTAAATTAGGGTTAGGGTTTGTGGATTTAAAATGTATAACGATTGGATTTTAAAAAGTGTAGGGTGTGTTTTGTAATTATTTAAACTCATGGGTTATTTTTGTAATATACTTTAGACCAGGGGTGTTTCGTATGAAATGTAATATGGGGGTCTTTTTCGTAAAATATGGAACTTAAAGGATTAAATATGTAAATCGTATATATATCTAAAATTCGAATGGTAATTATTTAAAATAGAGGGACTAAAAGTGTAAATTCTGGAAACTTGAAGGTGATTCGTATAAATAATGATATAAAGGGTGTAATGTGTAATTTTGGATACTTAAGGGCTAAATATGTAATTATGATTAATTTGTAATTCGAATTATAGTTTTATAAATTCAAGGGACTAGTTTTGTAAATTATGAAATTTGAAAGGGGCATTCGTACCACATATTAATTTAAAGGGTATATTCTGTAATTTGGTAAAATAAAAGGCTTGATGTGTTAATATAAATATGATAAGGGTTAAATTGTGATTTATGTAATTATAGGGTTTATTTTGTAATTAAATTAACTAAAGGGTGTAAATTGTAAATTGTGAAACCTAAAGGGTTAAAAGTGTAATTCTGGATGTCATATGATTTAAAATGAGTAACTTGTGATATTTTCATTTTAGACCTTTAACTTTGGAATATTTACATTTAAAACCCTAAGCTATGGAAACTTGTTATAATTAACCCTAAACTTTTATAACTTGCTAAAATGTACCATATTTCCATAATGAGGCTTAATTAATGACTTAACCTAATTACTTTGTGGAATTTGTCTAATTATGAAAATTTGCTAAATAAGGAAACTTTCTAAAAATGGAAAGTTACTAATTTTGGAAACCTGCTATAAATGGAAAGTTACTAAAAATGGAAAGCCGACTAAAATGAGAAATCTGATTTGAAGAAGATATTAATAATAAGACGACCATGTATTCGTGTAGATTCGCTGAAGATGGAGTTGTTTCCGATCTTTATATTTCTAGATATGTTTGCACTTGCGGTATAAGGTACAGATATTCTACCCTTTTTCAGTAAGGGTGTTTTCCCTCTCATGACTCATTGATCTTGTTTCGTTTTAAGATTCCCTAAGCCATTGCTATGTTCCCTTACACTTTGGTTCATTTGTTTGATTCATTTTGACTTTGATGTTCGATATGACCCTTTTTGCTTTGAGCCTCTATAATGATCCATTTGATATTCGTTCGTGACCTTGTGATATTAGTGTTCGAATCACTTGATACTTCGAAGGTTCATTTGATTTTGGTAAATAGATGTGAAAACCTTTTCAATTATATCATGGAAATGTTTTGAGGAAAACTTATTTTAAAATGATGTTTATGAAATATGCAATACCACTTTTATATGGAATTTTGCTCTCTCACGCGCACACATGCACTTGCCGGAGGTCTCTTTGGAAGCAGCCTCCCTATTCCCGGGTTTTCCCGTGGGGTAGGGGTAG
This sequence comes from Artemisia tridentata subsp. tridentata, assembly GCA_021014915.2. NCBI lineage: Eukaryota > Viridiplantae > Streptophyta > Magnoliopsida > Asterales > Asteraceae > Artemisia > Artemisia tridentata. The sequence continues at coordinate 132,809,456 of CP139505.1, read as the reverse complement.
GGTCTGTCTACATCCCACCTCCCCCATACCCTGCCCCGGCGGGATTGGGTTTGTTGTTGTTGTTGTGTTGTACTTTTATATGGAATTTTACTGAACTTTTATGAAAACTACTTTTAAAGATTACTTTTGTAAAAACAGTTATTAAAGATCATTTTAATGAAAACCATTTAATAAAGATTTCTTAAAATGAACCAGTTGATGATGAACCTTTGATCAGTTCGTTTGGATTCATTTGACTTTGATATTGGATATGACCTTTGCCATGAACCTTTGATATTTGAACTTTGACTATGATTCGATGACTTTGACTATTTGAACCTTTGCTTTGATTTGGACCTTTGACCTTTGACCCTTCATTTTGATACCCGAGCCAAATGTGTTTCCTAGCCATGAAGGTAACATGGCCATGTCATTGATGCACCAATGGCATGACTCCCGTGTGGTCGAGTGATTTTCCACACCGTCCCCATTGTGATTGTGATATGCGCGCTTTATATTATTATGGCCAATGTGATTTGTGTGGGGGGCGCATGGATGCATCCTAGGTACGTATTTGTGATGTGATATGTGATATTATTCGGTGACTGATGCATGGGTGCAATCCACGTCTTTCACAAAATGTGGGAGCTGATCACTCCAATTTGATACATGAGGACACCCCTCATATTATCTGGTTACTTGAGAGGTATCCCCTCTAGATTGCTACAGGATTGTGATATGTGATGTGATTTGTGTGGGCTCGTGGTGGATTACTGACCCTTTTCCCTTTCTTACTTTGTACTCTTTGACTATACCTTTGTAAACCCAATGCACCAAACTATACATGTTCGTTTTCTTTTGCTTTCGTTTTCGTTTATATATATATCTGTTCACTGGGCTTTTTAAGCTCAGCCGCATTTCTTTTCCTGCGGCAGGTTTAGTAGGGAGCTGGGAATGAGTGGAGAGTACCTTGGACTTAGAAGACTTGATAGTTATGCTGGATTAGAGTTGATTAGAAGATATTATATTTCTAGAATTTGTATTCGCATTTGTAACCTTGTAATTTCAGTATTTCATTTGTAACCTTTGAGATTCTTGTATTACTGTAAATGTATGCTTTGTTTTGATCTGATATGAAACCATTTTTGTGATATCTTTACCCTTGTCGGGTTGGGGTGTTACATGGAATGCATGAAGAGAATCCCTTATGCTTCGGTTGTGGGATCGATTATGTATGCGGTTCGATGTACAAGGCCCGATGTGGCATTTGCTCAAAACATTACCAGTCGTTATCGGCAGAATCCAGGTGAACTCCACTGGACTGCTGTGAAACATATTCTCAAGTATTTAAGATCTACGAGAGAAATGTTTTTAGTGTACGGGGGAAATCCAGAAGCAGAACTATGTGTTACAGGTTACTGCGATGCATCCTGGAAGTGTGATAAAGATGATACGAAGTCGCAGACGGGTTATGTCTTTGTCGTCAATGGAGGTGCAGTGGATTGGAAGAGCAAGAAGCAGAGTACTATAGCGATGTCTGCAACAGAAAGTGAGTATATTGCTGCCTCAGAAGCCGCAATGGAAGTAGTCTGGATTAGGAAGTTTGTTTCAGGGCTTGGAGTTATGCCCTCAATCGAGAGACCTATTAAAATGTATTGTGACAACTCAGCCACAATTACATTTGCTAATGAGCTTGGAATCATGAAGGCCACCAGACATTTCCCGATCCGGTACCACTATGTTAGAGAACAAGTGGAAATAGGCGAGATCGAATTACTCAAAGTTCACACAGATGACAACTTAGCAGATCCATTAACGAAGGCTCTACCTGGTGGAAAGCTTAAGCAACTTTCTGAAGGCATAGGACTTCGTTTAGCTGATAGTTTCATGCATATCTGTGATTAGTATTTGGATAATGGGATGTTGTAAAACAGTTATTATTTTATTGAAATAAAATACGGTATTATGTTTATTTATCATTATCTTAATAATATATCCTATATTTGCATGTTTATATCCATGAGTATATTTATATATTCTAAATTGTCCGTTGTCGATTAATGATATGGGAATATCATTAAATAAAGACAAATGTGAGTATTGGTAGAATATACTTGAAGGTATATTGATGTGTTGAGATACCAATTTCACATGATATTCAAAGATTTGAATATAGGACTTATCCCGACTTCATGAGTTTACTTTATGGATCTTGTCATTAAGTAAATCATGTCTATATAGTTATCCTCAGACTTGAGATACTAGATAACCGTCATGCATGTAGTGCATTTCTGTAATTCAATTTAACGCTGTACGCAACTGGTAGCTATACGGATTGTTTTCGGAAGTGTTGTGAAGTGCATGAGTTATGCTCGTAGTCAAGATAGAATTTGTTCCTTCAAATTTATTTGAAGTTTAATACTACTGGGCCCCTCGTAGGATTAATAATATGTTTGTGTGGCCAAATCCAAAGTCTCCCCTGATGATTCAGAAGATTTGGTAATCTTATTTAATCATAAATAACGAGAAACAAAATTATTAATAAAGAATGACTTAGATCCATATCTTTATTAATGTGGTATTAGAAACAAAAGGATAAGTATGATGAGTTATCATCAAGTGGTTTTTCCAGGAGACCACCACCCGAGTTGTTCTAGGGGCATTGGCGTGTTGCTAGACGCTAACCAATGTCATTACACTTTTAATAGATTTCCAAGTGGGAACTGTTAGAGTTAATGGAAAAATATTAAACATGTATGTCTAGATTCGAACACGGGACCGAGGGATTGCACACTTTACGTATGAATGATCAAGTAAATAATTAATATGTATAATTATTGTATATATTAATTATTTGGACACGAAATGATACCTAACGGACGTTAAGTAATTAACGGAATGTACTAACGACCGTTAGGGAATAAAGGAAGGACCGTTAGTGAAATTTGGGAGTCAAGAAGGATCTAGAACACCTTGTGGAGGTGTATAGCGGATCGGCATTAGGGATTAAAAACCCTAAATCGCCTAGCTTGTTCCCAAAGAAACCATTCACTATAAATAAAAATTGAAGGGTTATTGTTTTGTTACCTTGTGCACTTGCTATAACCCTAAATTTGTCTTCTCCTCTCCTTGTTATTAAAACCGGTCGACACCCTCTTTATTAGGGTCGATCCATATTTTTGTGTAGCAAAATTATTTGGTTTTAATTGTGTTCAATCACTAGCATCATTACTTGATCGGTTATAGTACGTGTGTACAAGAGTTCGGTAACAACTTACTTTAGTTGTTCATCTTGGATTGTGAAACAAAACGGTAAGGGGTTTCACGTTAATCCTATTTGTTAATCAAGTGAAGAGAAGAGAAGAACAAAAGGTATGTAACTTATTTATTATTTGGTAATTCTCTATACGTGTTAAATAAAGATCTTGCTTCCGCTACATAATCTTGATGTGTTAATTTATTTAGATGTGTATCATGCTATTTAAATTCCAACACTATACATGTTAAGTTTTATGTTTATATATGTCACGATGCTAAGTCATATTGTGCAAAGGCTGTAAATTATAAGTTTTCTGTTTGTGTAATGTAGGTAGTGCTGGGAAATAATCGACCAACACATGGCTTTCTGCTTGTTTTGAGTGAAAGTTGCTTGCAATAGGCAGCCTTTATAGTGATCTAGCAATGAATAAAAGGTTTCTTGGTGACCCGAGTAAGCACAACTTGGTTATAATAGTACAATTAGAAAGGTTTTTTTGTTACGTAAGGACCACTTTTCACGTGCATGAGTCTACGTTAGCATGTTCACATTTTTTTCCACACAATTTGGTTATAATCGACAATCTATCATTTTCTTTGAAATTGACTTGTAAGTCTACTATATATGTGGTCCATATAAAGCCTGGTCTTCTGGACGAATAGTATGTTATCTATCTTGGTAAAGTCTGTGGGATGGGATATGTAGCAACAATTGGAAGGCTTGATTTGCTTCAATTGTTATTTCTTTTTGGGATGGGATATTAGTTTTAGTGATGAGACTCTAGACTAGCTTAATATACTAAAAACAATAGTAATATTTTGATTTTGAGTTTGAAGATTAGGAACTTTATGAGTAGTGATTGGGATGACTAATTGTCATGCCTAATTTTGTGCTTAATGAGGATCCTGATGCACTTGCAAAATTAATGGTAAATTTGAGGAGAGATAGGTTATGCAATCCTTGTGCCCAACAATGATTAGATTAGTCATAATATTAGGCATATGATCGAGTTAGGCATCCAAATCATTTCAAAAACTTTATTACTCCGTACTTGTTATAGTTTGAACAGGGTATTTATAAAATAAGCTAATAATTCAGTTGCGAGTATTCAGTTATCTGTGGTGAATCCCTTATACTTTTATAGTAATATTATTCTGGAGGTTAGTTTTCTCGCAAAACATTGATAACCGGGAACGCTGACGGGTGTAGGTGTCCGGCCACGAGAAAATATGTGGAGCTTAGTATTTAACCTGAATAACTGAATATCTAATGATGGTAGAAGACATAAAGTACTAATGCTACTTTTGTCTTTATTTTATAATATTCTTTTTGAAAAGCTTGTGGTTATTTTATTAAAATCGTATGTGGTACTGTTTTTGCTGTTAATGTTTGAGTAATTAAGGTACCAATAGTTTTCATTCATTTAATAGGTACATTTCATGGGTCCATTTGTATGGTGAGGGGTGGGAAGATGTGAGTACGTGTAGCCGGTTGAACCCACATAGAGGGAAATGAAGACAGGTACGGATGTAAGATGATGTTATATGTGAAGTGGACACATGTAGTTGAACAGGTAATCTATTTTTTGTGCAAGCATTTCTACGTATCTACAAGCTACTATGTTTTATAGACAGATATGGTATCTGTTTTGAACATACATTCTATCAGGGGTGTCTCTGAGGATTTACGGGCTCTAATCGGGCCGTTGAAAAATGTGCCCCTTAGACCCTTTATTGGGCTTATAAATTTATTATGGGTTATAGGTTTAGTTATAAGATTGAAATTTAATTTGGCCCAAGTTTAAATGTTTAATACCTATTTAAAAAAATACATATAATATATATATATAGGATTTTTTTTTTTTTAAATGGGCCCTCGCATAAAACGGGCTCTGGCCGGTTGGCCTCCCCGGCCCACCCAAGAGCCGCCTATGCATTCTATGTATGTTCTTTCTCTATACCAGTCAAAATTTCCATGCTGTTGTAGTAAAATTGGTTCCATTAAGTTTCAATGTGTATGTTACTGTTGAGGTAAAACCTTGTAGGAAGGTCCCACCTCCGTATATCGTCCTTCGGCGCGGATTCCTTGGACCTTACTCGCTCCTACACACACGAAACACACGCGTTAGGCTCGCCCTGGGTTTTATCCCAAGACCGACCTCCGGCGTGAGAGTAAGTATCGGTTTATTATTGGGTGAACAGTAATGTGGAAGTAATAGTGGTAGGTGTAAGTATTGATGAAAATCATAAATGAGGTGTGGGTATTTATACTACCCACACCTACTGTACCTGTTCACCTCGGGACCATGCGAGTTGACCTATGTCTGACATAGTAGGTATGTGTCAGGTCACGTGGGGAACACAATCCCGTGAAATCTGGGAAGGTGCTGGTTGATGGGACTACACAGCATAACTGGCGGCGGACCCGCCGGTGGAAATGAGCGGGGGTGCGACAATAGTCCGGACGTAGTGAGTAGTCCGGACGCGTGATGGCAGTCCGGACGATACGTATCGTCCGGACACATACACCAACATGTCCCCCCCAGTATTGTAGCATTGGTTGAAGATTGATGGTGCAATACTTAAAGTATGAATTCGGACGGGTACAAATGGTCTGGATGATATGTGTCATCCGGGCACATACACCAACATGTCCCCCCCAGTATTGTAGCATTGGTTGAAGATTGATGGTGCAATACTTAAAGTATGAATTCGGACGGGTACAAATGGTCTGGATGATATGTGTCATCCGGGCACATACACCAACATGTCCCCCCCAGTATTGTAGCATTGGTTGAAGACGGATGGTGCGATACTTGAATTACATCCTTGCGATTTCTTCCTGTGCTTCGGACTAATACCGCCGGTATTGCTTTGTTAGAAAAATACTGATGATGCAATACTTAAAAGAGTGCCTTGTGGCATCTCGGCCTGAGTCGTTCGGACTAGTGTTGTTTCTGCCTCCCGGTGTGTGTCCTTCGGGCATTTATCAAATATCTTATGGTCTTTTTCGTCTTGTGTCATTCGAGCTGAACTCCACCCCCCAGAATGAAGTATCCGTAATAACTTGTGTCCCATACTTAGCTGGCTTTCATATCCTTCAGCGTGAGACGGTCGGATATGTGCATCAATGTGTCTTCTGATATTATTTTTTATGTGTTGACAGCCGACAGATTCGGAATGTATATATGTGTTAGCCCGCTGATTACAGGGCTTGTTCAGACTTGTTGGGCTATTTCAGTTGTAGGCCCATGGGCCGGATAAGTTGGCGTTTATCTTACATACTAACAGTTGTGTGCCACGCTTAGCTTTACTATGAGCATCCAACGTTCCACAAACTGCCACGTCGGAAGGTGTCAGGGTGACGTGACCTTTTTACCTCTTTGTAAGTTTTCCCTCCTATATATATATTGGTTTCTGTTCTCATTTTCCAGTTTTCAACTGCGCTTTTTATTTTTATTTCCTTCGGTGCATAATCTACTTCTTCAACCGATCACCTGTGTTAGGAATTTCCGAGAGGTGCGTTTCATTCTTCTTTGTAATTATCTTTCGTAAATTTTCCATCGGCATCCTTTTAGATATGGCCGCTGAGATGAGCGTACAAGGGAATTTCCCCTTAGTCAGCAGGATTGGACCGCAGCCCGCTAGAATAGTTCCTAAGTGCGATATGCATGTACATACGTCTAAATTGACGCAGGGCGAGTTGGATCGTGTGGTTGGTGAGTTCGGAATCCCCTTGGATTTAGAGCCGACGTTGCCTCCGGAAGGAATGACCATGGACATGTTACCGGCAGACAAAATCGGTATTTATGTTCACCAGCTAAGGATAGGGGGTATTAGGATTCCTTTCTCGACATTCTTACTAGCAGTGATAGGATATTTCCGGGTGCACATTTCTCAACTAGTACCGATAGGTTTGAATAGAGTGACCATGTTTGAGATTCGCTGTTATAGCCTGGATGTGAGACCAACCATCCATCTTTTTAGGGTCTTCTACAGATTATGTAAGCAGGGGCATTGGTTTTCCTTTGAGAACCGGACAGGGGCGCGAGCAATGAAATGCTTTGAGGAGGTGTTGACAGGGTTAAAACACTGGAAGAATCATTTCTTTTTGATCAACCGGAGGGCGTTTCCGCATGCAATGCCATGGAGGCATAGGGATTCCAAAGTTACCGACGAATTTCCGGTGTCGTATTCTGAAAGGGACGCTGAAATGATTGCTCGGAAGGTGATTCGCTTGAAAAAACCTTCAGCTGCTCTATTATGGATGACAGGACTTAGTAGGGTTTTTGATTATCCTGGTTATAAGGGCGTTCTAAAGGATGCCGATGGGCATGGTAATGTGATTTTGCTTGGCTTTGTTTTGTAGGGTTTTTGTTTTTTAGCTTGAGGTTTGGCTTATCATCTCTACTGCTTCCCCCCTTTTTTGTAGTTCTTTCCATGACAGAGTATTTGGAACTTCCGGTTGAAATTGATGTTGAAGTTAGCAGGGGAGATCCTTTGGAGGATGAGAGTCAGAGGCCGAAGCGAACAACTGAGCCATTGGCACCGGGGAGCGTGATTCCTGAGACAACTCCTCTACAGAAGGTAGTTGAGAGACCGGACCTGAATATACTGTCTGCCCGAGAGGAGAAGGAGAAGAAAAAACAGGCAGCAGAGGTGGATGGGAAGAAGAGGAATGCTGAAGGGCCATCGGTTGTTCAAAAGCCCAAGAAGAAGAAAAATAAACGGGGGGATGGGGATGAACCCTCGGATCATACTCTTGATGCCACTCCCATCCGTCGTGTTGAGCCGCTGATGGCTGAGGGTATTGTGGGGAATCAGGATGGAGGAGAAAAGCCGGACCGAGAAGATCAAGAAGGTGGTGAGAATCCGGATGTTCAGGAATCTTCGTCTGAGCACACTGACGAGAATAATCCCGAGGAACAGCCTGTTCCGGAAACACACATAGAACATCAGCAGTCTTTGTCTGACGGTATGAAATGTCTTTCTTGACTGGTCTTGGCTTTTTATTCCAACCTCTCTTCTTCTTTATTTATGTTCATTTCCTACTCTTGCAGATCATTTGGTTCATTCAGACCATTCCATGCATTCTCAACATACTGTTGTGGAACCTCAGTCGGCCGGAGGAGGTAGGAAGTTTTTCCTGTGGGGTTTTTTTTATTATATATATCTTTGTTGCCTTGGTTTTACCGAGTAATTTATTCTTATTACAGATCAGGGTTTGCTCGAGAAGGAGCTTTTTGTTCCCGGTTGGTCTTTGCCTCAGAATGTCCGTTTGGATTCTTACCGAGCCTGCCAAGAGTTGTTGATGCATGCCACACCTCCTGCCGAGAAAGCTGTTCTCGAAGAGTTAACTCTTAGCCAGTTGGTTCATGTGGCGTATGAGCAGGCCGGAAGTGGTATTGCTATGCAGGCTGAGCTGCTCCGCCGGTTCGACCAACTGCTCGGTGAGCATAAGGAGCTAAACCGGAATCATAAGGACAGTATAGTGCAGCGTAGTGCGGAGCACGGCAGACATGCACGATTGGTTGATGAGTTTAATGCCCTTAAGCAGGAGCTATCTGATGTGCGAGCCGGAGTGTCGACCCGAGAGGAGAGACTATCTGCTCAATTAGCTGAGATGGAGAGAGACAGGGATGAATGGAGGAGGATAGCTGACTCTCGGGCTGAGGGCTTACAGGAATTGGAAAAGGGGGTAGGACGGAGAGATGAAACCATAGGGAGACTGGAGCAAGAGAATAAAGACTTGCTTGCCCAGGTTGGGCGATCGGAGATTGAGCGCCAAAGTGTTGTGAAGGATCTGCTTCCAACTGTTTGTCAACGGTTGTTCTGTAGTTCCGAGTACAAAGAGCGTGTGGGAAGAGTTTACAGCTTGACATATACCGCTGGGTTTCTAGACGGCCTTAAGTATGAACGTAAAAAAGAGGATCATGAGAGAGTTCTGGCTAAGTTTCGTAACCTTGACATGGAAGCTCCCAAAATTTGGCAGGCGGAATATGCGAAGTTGTTTGAGGCTCAGTACCCCTACGTGCAGAAGCTTGCAGACTCTTACCGATTGCCCTTGGCCGAGCTTATGGATGTCCTTCCTGTTGTCCGTGCCCCGCCAACAAGAGTTATGACAGCCCGTCCCCCTAAACAGACCGGAGCATCTTCCGGTGTGGAGCATGCATCGACAGGCGGCTCTTCTATTGTGAGGGACGTTGCGGATAAGGGCTGTTGACTGTCATTTGCTTTGTGTGTTTTTCTCTTGGATGAATGTAATAATGACAATGATTGTAACTAGACATCCCGCACAATGATTTGTTCGTGACTGGTAATGTTTGTTGTTGGTTGTTCTTTTGTTGTCTTGCCTGATGAAATGACTTGTAACTATTTTTCGCACAAGTTTTTTTTTTTTTTTTTTTTTTTTTTTTTTTTTTTTTTCGACCAATGGGATTTTGATGAGATGTATGTGGTGACTCTGATGATGAGATTTTTTCTCTCTTTTCTTTTTTTTTTTTTGATTGGACTTTCCTGTTCGGATTATTCCAGATGTTCGTTTCTTTCCTATTTGATCCTGGTGAATGTAGATGAATTAAATGTCCTCCACGTGCCTGGTAAATGTATATCCGGAATTATTCATTATCCGTGCCGTCAAAAGTATGTGTTATTTGTAACGTTCAGCCGATTGGCGCTTTGCGTTGCCGGAGTTATTTTGTATTTAGTATGGGAAACAGACGAGGGCGTATATGGTCTAAAAGACTTTGCTCATCGTCTGAACCACTTGGTTTAGGACCCCCTGTGGTGAAGGGTATGTTCGGGGTGATTTAGCGACCTGTCCATTAGGAGGGAAGCTTTTTTCGTCCTTCTGTTTAATTTATTTGACAGCGATTTCACGATCCGCTCATGGGGCAGGGAGTTCTTTTTTTTTTTTTTTTTTTTTTTTTTTTTTTTTGGACGGAGTGTTTTCCGACATCCGTTTACTTTCATGGACGGAGTGTTTTCACGATCCGTTTAAATTTATGGACGGAGTGTTTTCACGATCCACTCACGAGGGAGGGAGTGTTTTCACGATCCGTTTAATTTTATGGACGGAGTGTTTTCACGATCCGCTCACGAGGGAGGGAGTGTTTTCACGATCCGTTTAATTTTATGGACGGAGTTTTTCACGATCCGTTTAATTTTATGGACGGAGTGTTTTCACGATCCATCAGAGAGGAGTGAGAAGAGAGTAGATCACCACGGGAGGGAGTGTTTTCACATCCGTTTATTTATGGACGGAGTGTTTCATGATCCGCTCACGGGGAGGGGTGTTTTCACGATCCGTTTAATTTATGGACGATGTTTCAGATCCGCTCACGAGGGAGGGAGTTTTTCACGATCCGTTTAATTTTATGGACGGAGTGTTCTCACACGATCCGCTCACGAGGGAGGGAGTGTTTTCACGATCCGTTTAATTTTATGGACGGAGTGTTTCTCACGATCCGCTCACGAGGGAGGGATGTTTTCACGATCCGTTTAATTTTATGGACGGAGTGTTCTCACGATCCGCTCACGAGGGAGGGAATGTTTTCACGATCCGTTTAATTTTATGGACGGAGTGTTCTCACGATCCGCTCACGAGGGAGGGAGTGTTTTCACGATCCGTTTAATTTTATGGACGGAGTGTTCTCACGATCCGCTCACGAGGGAGGGAGTGTTTTCACGATCCGTTTAATTTTATGGACGGAGTGTTTTCACGATCCACTCACGAGGGAGGGAGTGTTTTCGCGATCCGTTTAATTTTATGGACGGAGTGTTCTCACGATCCGCTCACGAGGGAGGGAGTGTTTTCACGATCCGTTTAATTTTATGGACGGAGTGTTCTCACGATCCGCTCACGAGGGAGGGAGTGTTTTCACGATCCGTTTAATTTTATGGAGGGAGTGTTTTCACGATCCGCTCACGAGGGAGGGAGTGTTTTCACGATCCGTTTAATTTTATGGACGGAGTGTTTTCACGATCCGCTCACGAGGGAGGGAGTGTTTTCACAATCCGTTTAATTTTATGGACGGAGTGTTTTCACGATCCGCTCACGAGGGAGGGAGTGTTTTCACGATCCGTTTAATTTATTGCATACATCAAGGCATTAAGCCGTAAAATTGTTCCTCCGGATGCCGGAGAAACCCCAGACTAATAATTAGTAAGCTTCAGTCTACAACTTTTACAAAAGACAGTTCCGATTGTAGGCTACATCGGATATTTTACTGCAGCGTTTCGTCGAGCTATGCTATTTTTCGGGTGAGGTTTTGAAATCAAAGCCTCCGGGCGGGGGTTTTGAAGTCAAAGCTTCTTTGCCTGTTTTCTTCGAAATCCAGAGCGTGGGAGGTCCGAGTTTCCTTCCTCTCTGATGCCATTTTCGCCTTAACGTTGATGTTTTTGGCCCGCTTTTGGACCACCTTTACACGATTTTCTTCGGACTTTTGGTCTTCGGTTTTCGTGTTCGGTCGAGTAGCCAAGGTTGCAATTCCTGCCGGAGTGGGGAACTTCATCATAGAATGACTCGTCGAGGTGAACGCTCGCAATTCTCTGAGGCCGGATCTTCCCAGAATCACCTCGTAGGTCGATGGAGATTGTATTACATAAAATTTCATGAATGTTCTTCGGTACTCTCTATCGTTACCGAAAAGTACTTCTATGGCGATTTTTCCCTTCGGCCTGTTTCCCTCTCCTGAGAAACCTATTAGTGTGGTGTTCGTCTCTTGCATTCGACTTTTCGTTTCAGCGCCGAACTTGTCAAAGCAATGCTTATACATGATGTTCACTGATGACCCTCCGTCGACATAAACTGTTCGTATTAGGTTTCCTTCGAAGCGGCCTTCTATGACGAGAGGTTCATACGATAAGTCCATGGAGGTGAGGGAAGGGAAAGTTATTGGTACGTCCATCCACCTTTCAATGTTATGATCGGACACAGACTCCGGAATGTTAGGTAAGCTTCCTATCAAGTTGATTACTCTGGGCTTTCCATTATCGTTCTTCCTCTGTTGGTCCCTACCTTTACCCCCATCCTGCTGCCTAAAATCTTTTAGGAGATGATCAAGTTTTCCGGATTCCAAGGCGGACGCTAGTTGTCTTTTCAGCTGGAAACAATCATCGGTAAGATGTCCTTTGTCCCTGTGGTACTCACAGTATTTATCTGAATTCTCCCTTTTTGGTCGGCTTCCCATCGGGGCAGGAGGAGGCAAGTTCAAATGGAGTTCTGTAGCTAGTATTTCTCTGGGAGGTTTGGTTAGCGACAAAAGACCCACTCGATGATGAGCCGGTTTAGGTGGGTCGTTGCGGCGGTAATCTAGAAGAGGAAGGTCGCCGTGGGGAGGGTTACTACGGTGGAAACTCCGGATGGGATTCACGTAAGGATGGTATGTATCCTTCGACCGGTGCTCACTTCGGCGTTCTAACCGTGGCCTGTCATTTTTGAAGCTTGGGATTCCTTTCCTATTTGAATCGAATCCCTCTCCCCTCGGTAGTTCTGTGCTGCGGTATGCCTCTTCGGATCTTATAAAATCATCTATCCTGGTGAACATCTCCGTAACTGTGCGCGGTACCCTATCAGAGAATTTCTTGGAGAGGGTCGGACACCTGTGTGCGTTCATAAAGGCGGAGATCTTCATGATTTCCGGCACACCGCTTATGTAACTTGCCTCATCAGTCCATCTTTCCTTGAAGTCCAGAAGGGATTCGTGAGCTCTCCGGACAATTTTTGTGATCTCCGTGGGATCCTTTACGCATTTTCTTCGGAGCGAGAACCTTGTGGAGAATAGCTTCCTTAGTTCGTTCCAGCTATCGATACTCCCAGGTTCCAACCTTTCAAACCATCCACCTGCGGCTCCGTCCAGTGTTTGTTGGAACATCCGGCACCATACAGGCATTGGCCATTCCCCTTGGTTAGCAGCTCCGGTGAACCTTGTAAGGTGATCGTTCGGATCTGTCGATCCATCATAGAACCTCATATTAAGTGGCATGGTGTGACTTGGACCCGAGAATTCTACAATGCGGCGTGTGAACGGTGACCTCGATGTCTCTTTGAAGGGCTTATGTAAGTCATCGTTTTTACCTTCGTTTACTTTTTCCTTTCCTCGACTGGTATCCCCTTCGTCTTCAAAATTTAGCCTTATTGGCTTTAGGGCGCTTCCGGTGAGTGCATTGTGTTTTTTGATCAGTTCCGTTAGGGACGCTACTTGACTACTAATCAGCTCTTGGAGATTAGGAGAGTTCTCGGCCGAGTTGTCACGTTGGTTCTGATTGTTTGTTTTGAACCGAGTATGTTCGTTTTCAGGTTCGTGCCGTTTGTGAGTGTTGCTGGGCCCGTACCGATCAGGGTCATTGTCGGGTTCGTGCCAGATGTGAGCGTTGCTGGGGTCATACGGCTCATGGTTGTTGTCGGGTTCATGTCGATCGTGAACGTTGCTGGGTTCGTCCAGGTCAGGGTTATTGGTTTCATGCTGATCCTGGTTGTCACTAGGGCCGTAAATGTTATGGTTGTTGGTCTCGTCCTCTCTGTCGTTGAGACGAAGAGAGGGAAAAGAGGAACCTGCCATTCAAAGTTTAGGTAGATTGAATAGCGGGTCCCACGGATGGCGCCAATTTGTTGAGGTAAAACCTTGTAGGAAGGTCCCACCTCCGTATATCGTCCTTCGGCGCGGATTCCTTGGACCTTACTCGCTCCTACACACACGAAACACACGCGTTAGGCTCGCCCTGGGTTTTATCCCAAGACCGACCTCCGGCGTGAGAGTAAGTATCGGTTTATTATTGGGTGAACAGTAATGTGAAAGTAATAGTGGTAGGTGTAAGTATTGATGAAAATCATAAATGAGGTGTGGGTATTTATACTACCCACACCTACTGTACCTGTTCACCTCGGGACCATGCGAGTTTACCTATGTCTGACATAGTAGGTATGTGTCAGGTCACGTGGGGAACACAATCCCGTGAAATCTGGGAAGGTGTTGGTTGATGGGACTACACAGCATAACTGGCGGCGGACCCGCCGGTGGAAATGAGCGGGGGTGCGACAATAGTCCGGACGTAGTGAGTAGTCCGGACGCGTGATGGCAGTCCGGACGATACGTATCGTCCGGACACATACACCAACAGTTACAATGCTAATTAAGCCAAAAGTTGTACATTCGATAGTATTATCATTTTTCTGTTATTGCTTCTGCCTAAAGGTAACTAGTGCTATATATGCATACTTGGAAGCAATCAACTAACACACTGCTTTATGGGTAAAACTGAGCAAAGGTTGCTTGCAGTGCCCATAGTGAGCACAAAATATTTGTGGAAAATTTCATATTAGTTGTACGATTAGGAACACTTTTTGAGTTTTGTTACGAAGGGACCACTTTCTTATGCATGATTCTACGCTAGCAAGTTGGCATTCATTTCCTCGCACTTTCTGACCTGATTCCCACGATGGTAGGCATAGCATTTAGGTGGGTGGGCCACGAAGCAGGCATGCTTTTGCTTGACTATTGACTTGTAATTCCTCACTGCGGTCTTTATCTAGGTAGGGTCTGTCACTTTGTGTGATGGGATATGTGGTAGAAATTAGAAGCCTTGATTTACTTCACTTGAAATTTTACCATTAATTAAGACTATTGTTCTACTCCATCATAAACAACATCTCACTCCCACCTTTCTGATATGGCCTTCATATTACTTATTTTTGTAAGGGTATTCCTCCTTTTATTAGTTACGGATGGGTCTCTGATTGACGAGTCAGTGTCGTATAATATCAGCTTAGGTTCCTCGTTGACTCCAGACAAAAACCCTTCATGGTTCTCACCTTCAGGACTTTTTGCATTTGGTTTTTACCGGCAAGATGACGGTTTTGAGGTTGGAATATGGCTGACAAGCAAACCAAATATCACCATTGTTTGGACCGCGAATCGTGATGACCCACCTCTCTCCTCAAATAGTAGTATTGAGCTCACTGTAGACGGTTGGTTGCTTCTGCACACTACTGATGGTGAGAAAAATATTGTTGGAAAATTTAGTGCACTTGAGGGATGAGTTCACACCTGGTAATGGGTTTGGAGGTACGGAGTGTACACCCATTAGGTCCCTGAACACCTTGACTCAATTAAGTGGTTTATAGTTCAGCTGATAATGCAAATGATAATGTTGCTGATGCAGTTCATTCCTGCTGCTAGCATTATCATTCCTGCTGCTAGCTTTATTGTTTCTGCTGCTAGCTTTATTGTTGCTGATGCAAAACAATTCTGCTGCTAGCATTGGTGATATTGCTCCTAGTTCTCTGATGCTGCTGCTAGTACTCAGATACTGCTGCTGAACTATTAGCAATAGATTCGGCTGCTAGTACAATTTATTGTGCTGCTAGGCATGCGATTCTGCTGCTGGTTATAACCACTGACTCCTACTATTATGGAAACTATTATAGTATAATTAATGGGCCGTTAATTATACATAATTCCATGGGCTAGGGTTTGAGTAAACTCTATTATAAATAGAGGTCGTATCATAACTGCATGGAGATACAGAACACAAACCCTAAACACTTGAATACGTTCGGTTCTTGATTTGTGCCTAAAACAAGAACATCACTTGGTCTTATCCCATAGAGATATTCGTGCAACCCAGGCATAGGGTCGAATAGTTTCTATTGGAAAGTGATTACACGATTTCAAGTGAATATCCGGTACCTTGATTGATTATCTTAACCCTGTTCTGGGAACACAACGACACAAAACCACCAACAATCAATAGAAACTATTCCTGTGATAATCAATGGCTGCTGCTATGAGGCATATGGCTGCTAACTTTTCCAAACTGGAAAAGTTTGAAGGTGTTGATTTCAGAAGATGGCAGAAGAAGATGCACTTCTTGTTATCAAGTATGCATGTGGTGTATGTTCTGACCACACCAATTCCTGAAGATTATGGGGATGATGCTACTATGGAACAGATGAGGAATAGAAGCAAATGGGAGAATGATGACTATGTTTGCAGAGGATTAATTCTCAATGGTATGTCTGATTCTCTATTTGATCTTTATCAAAATGTTGAATCTTCTCAAGAACTGTGGGATTCCTTGGAAGCCAAATATATGGCTGAGGATGCTTCAAGTAAGAAGTTCCTTGTAAGTAATTTTAACAATTACAAAATGGTCGATTCTAGACCTGTCATGGAACAATACAATGAACTTCTTAGTATACTTGGTCGGTTCACACAACACAAGATGAACATGGATGAGGCTATTTCAGTCTCTTGTATCATCGATAAACTACCTCCTTCTTGGAAAGATTTCTAGCATATGCTAAAGCATAAGAAGGAGGAGTTAACTCTTGTTGAGTTGGGCAGTCATTTGCGCATTGAGGAATCACTCAAAGTTCATGAAAGTGACAAGCCAAAGAGCAGCAATGCTGCTGGTCCATCAGTTGTCAATGTGGTGGAGCATAACAACTCCACCAGGTTCAATGACAACAAGGGCAAACGTAAGCATCAGGTTAACACCAAACCTGATCCAAACAAGAAGTCAAAAGCTACTTGTTGGAAGTGTGGTAAAACTGGACACTTCAGGAAGGATTGTAAAGGTGTTAAGATTGGCAATAAAACCAATGGATCAGGCACAAGTGGATCTGGGAATGGTAATACCAACTCCCTGAAAGGTCAGAATATATTTAATAAGTCATTTGAGATTTATTATGTTACATATATATCTGATGTGTATTTTGTGCAGGATGATGATGTTGCGTGGTGGGTTGACTCTGGAGCAACAATCCATGTGTGTAAAGATAGAAGCTGGTTCAAGACCTACGAGTCAGTGAATGATGGTTCTATTCTTCATATGGGAAATGAGTCAATAGCCCTAGTGCATGGAAAAGGATGTGTTGATTTGAAGTTTAGTTCTGGAAAGATTGTCTCTTTGTTTAATGTTTTACATGTTCCTGTTATTAGGAAGAACTTGGTTTCTAGTAGTGTTTTGAATAATTGTGGTTATAAACAAGTATTTGAATCTGATAAATATGTTTTATCTAAACATGGTGTATTCATTGGTTTTGGTTATTTATGTAATCAGATGTTTAGACTTAATATTGTTCATGATATGGTTGATTCTGCTTTCATGTCGACTTCTAAATTGAATGATTCAACCCTTTGGCATGCTAGACTTGGCCATGTACACTTTAAAAGGATGCAAGATATGTCTAAGGATGGGTTAATCCCAGCATTTGACATGGACACTGAAAAGTGTAAAACTTGTATGATGAACAAGATAACTAAGAAACCATTTCAAAGTGTAAAACGTGAAACTGTGATATTGGAACTGATTCATAGTGACTTATGTGATTTGCATGCTACTCCCTCTTTGGGGAATAAGAAATACTTTGTGACTTTTATTGATGATGCTTCTAGGTATTGTTATGTTTATCTATTACATACTAAGGATGAAGCATTAGATAAATTTAAAGTATTTAAAACTGAGGTTGA
The DNA here is from genome assembly GCA_021014915.2 of Artemisia tridentata subsp. tridentata. Lineage (NCBI taxonomy): Eukaryota > Viridiplantae > Streptophyta > Magnoliopsida > Asterales > Asteraceae > Artemisia > Artemisia tridentata. The sequence continues at coordinate 132,791,748 of CP139505.1, read as the reverse complement.
ATTGCAACAAAGTTCCCTGATCAAGAGATTAAGGACTGATAGGGGAGGTGAGTACATGGATACTCTGTATTTTCAGTCTGTTGGTATAATCCATGAAACGACTGCCCCTATACTCCTCAGCAAAATGGTATTTATGAAAGGAAAAACCGAGTGCTGAAGGAAATGGTGAATTTCATGTTGTCCTATTCTGGGCTGAGTCAAGGGTTCTAGGGTGAAGCTATGTTAACAGCTTGCTATTTGTTAAATAGGGTTCCCAACAAAAGGAACAAAACAACCCTTTATGAACTCTGGACTAAAAAGAAACCCAACCTGAATTATCTCAGGGTGTGGTGTTGTAGGGCTGTTGTGAAACTCCCTGATCCAAAATTAAAAACTTTGGGTGAAAGAGGCATTGAATGCATCTTTGTTGGATATGCTGAGCATTCCAAGGCATATAGGTTCTATGTTATTGAACCTAATGAATCTGTTTCAATTAACTCAATAATTGAATCAAGGGATGCAATCTTTGATGAGAATAGATTCTCATCAGTCCCTAGACCAAGTCAGAGGATTCATAATGGAACTGATGATGTTGGTGTATCAGAAATCTCTAATGAGGTTCGTGATGAGGTTGTGGAACAACAACCTGAACCTGAGCTCAGAAGGAGCACAAGGGTCAGGACTCCAAAATCATTTGGACCTGAGTTTCAATTGTACTTAATTGAAGGAACAAGGGATAAGGTCTCTGACCAACACTCCTATTGTTTTAATGTTGAGGATGATCCCAAAACATTTGATGAAGCAATGAAGTCCCAGGATGTTGCTTTCTGGAAAGAGGCAATAAATGATGAAATGGATTCCATCATGGGCAACAACACTTGGGTGTTGGCTGATCTACCACCTGGTTGCAGACCTTTGGGTTGCAAATGGATTTTCAAAAGGAAAATGAAGGTAGATGGAACTATTGAAAAGTTCAAGGCTAGACTAGTCATTCAAGGCTTTAAACAAAAGTCAGGAATAGACTACTTTGATACTTATGCCCCTGTGGCTCGTATCAGTACCATAAGATTGTTGATTGCCTTGGCATCTATTCACAATCTGATTATACATCAGATGGATGTGAAGACAACATTCTTGAATGGTGAATTGGATGAGGAGGTTTATATAAACCAACCTCAAGGCTTCATCATGCCTGGCAATGAAAACAAGGTGTGCAAACTGATTAAGTCCTTATATGGACTGAAGCAGGCACCTAAGCAATGGCATCAAAAATTTGATGAAGTGGTTTTGTCTAGTGGTTATTCACTTAACCAGTCTGACAAATGTGTATATAGCAAATTTGATGAATCTGGTAAAGGAGTCATCATTTGTCTATATGTTGATGACATGTTGATCTTTGGCTCTGACCAAAATCAAGTTGACCTAACAAAGAAATTTTTGTCATCAAGGTTCTCCATGAAGGATATGGGGGAGGCTGATGTTATCCTTGGAATAAAGATTAAACATGAAAGTAACAAGATTTCTATCTCTCAGTCTCATTACATTGAGAAGGTGTTGAGGAAATTTAATTACTTTGATTGTACTCCAGTGAGTACTCCTATGGATACAAGTGAGAAGCTCATGCCTAATAAAGGCAAGGCTGTATCTCAACTTGAATATTCTAGGGTGATTGGCTGCTTGATGTATGCCATGACTTGTACACGACCTGATATTGCATTTGCTGTGGGTAAACTGAGCAGATATACTAGTAATCCTAGTGCTCATCATTGGTAAGCAATTCAGAGGGTACTGAAGTATTTGAAGAGAACTATGGATTATAGTCTCTCATATACTGCTCATCATTGGCAATCTATCATTTTCTTTGAAATTGACTTGTAAGTCTACTATATATGTGGTCCATATAAAGCCTGGTCTTTTGGACGAATAGTATGTTATCTATCTTGGTAAAGTCTGTGGGATGGGATATGTAGCAACAATTGGAAGGCTTGATTTGCTTCGATTGTTATTTCTTTTTGGGATGGGATATTAGTTTTAGTGATGAGACTCTAGACTAGCTTAATATACTAAAAACAATAGTAATATTTTGATTTTGAGTTTGAAGATTAGGAACTTTATGAGTAGTGATTGGGATGACTAATTGTCATGCCCAATTTTGTGCTTAATGAGGATCCTGATGCACTTGCAAAATTAATGGTAAATTTGAGGAGAGATAGGTTATGCAATCCTTGTGCCCAACAATGATTAGATTAGTCATAATATTAGGCATATGATCGAGTTAGGCATCCAAATCATTTCACAAACTTTATTACTCCGTACTTGTTATAGTTTGAACAGGGTATTTATAAAATAAGCTAATAATTCAGTTGCGAGTATTCAGTTACCTGTGGTGAATCCCTTATACTTTTATAGTAATATTATTCTGGAGGTTAGTTTTCTCGCAAAACATTGATAACCGGAAACGCTGACGGGTGTAGGTGTCCGGCCACGAGAAAATATGTGGAGCTTAGTATTTTACCTGAATAACTGAATATCTAATGATGGTAGAAGACATAAAGTACTAATGCTACTTTTGTCTTTATTTTATAATATTCTTTTTGAAAAGCTTGTGGTTATTTTATTAAAATCGTATGTGGTACTGTTTTTGCTGTTAATGTTTGAGTAATTAAGGTACCAATAGCTTTCATTCATTTAATAGGTACATTTCATGGGTCCATTTGTATGGTGAGGGGTGGGAAGATGTGAGTACGTGTAGCCGGTTGAACCCACATAGAGGGAAATGAAGACAGGTACGGATGTAAGATGATGTTATATGTGAAGTGGACACATGTAGTTGAACAGGTAATCTATTTTTTGTGCAAGCATTTCTACGTATCTACAAGCTACTATGTTTTATAGACAGATATGGTATCTGTTTTGAACATACATTCTATGTATGTTCTTTCTCTATACCAGACAAAATTTCCATGCTGTTGTAGTAAAATTGGTTCCATTAAGTTTCAATGTGTATGTTGTTGGAATATGTGAACTATTAAAATTATAAACACATAAAACATCACAAAGCACGCAGCGGAAGATCTAATGAACATGTAATTAATTAACTTAAATAAATACGTACCTTAATCGCGTAATCACCAAGAACAATCAAGAACCCTAATTAGGGTTTGATTATGTCGAACCACCTAAGGGAAAAACACCAAAGAATCACAAGCTAAAATAAGCTTGTCACTCGTTCTTGTACACACGCGATAGTAGCGTTCCAATGGCAAAACTAGGTTCAAGATCACTAACAAACCAAACACTTAATTGCTATTAGCTCAAGCCGAATTCCCTAGTGGGAATAAAAGAGTCGACTAGCACAAGCAAGAGGAAGAAAGAAGAGAAGTTTGGCCTTGGAGTTAGGGATACAAGATTAGGTGAAAACTAAAACACATAGGGATGTATTTATAGTGTTCCTTTTCTTGTTGCCCACTCCAAAAACCGACCCAATGAAACCCTAAGGCCATTCGGCCGACTTTCATCCCCTTGTGGGAATTCTAGATCCTTCTTTCTCCTTTTGCACAATTAGTCCTTTAACGGTCGTTACCGTTAAGTACTAACCGTCGTTATGTATTTGTTAGTGAAATGAATAAATAAATATAAATATAAAATATATATATTTAATTATTCAAACCAATGGAACTCTCACGTATTGTGTGCAATCCCGAGTCTCGGGTTCGAAACCGGACATACAAATATTAATATCATTATACACAAAAACTAACAGCTCCCACTTGGATAATGATTAATATTGTAATGACATGGGCTAGTCTAGCTTTAACAGATCCCAATGCCCCCAGCTCGATCCGAGTTGTGGTTCTCCTGGAAAAAACCACTTGATGATATAATCATCATACTTATCCTTTTGTTACTAATACCGCGTTAATTTGGATATGGATCTTGTCATTCCACAATTAACAGTAGTTTCTCGTTTATACATAATTGAACAAGATTACCAAAATATCTGAACGTCTTCCAGATAGACTTTGGGTAAGGCCTTACAAACATCTTGTCAATCCTACGAGTGGCCCAGCAGTATTATACTTCAAAACAAATTTGAAGGAACAAATCCCTTATTGACTGCGAGCATAACCCTTGAACTTCGCATCATTTCTGAAAATAGCCCTTATAACTACCTTTTACGGATAGCGTTAGACTATCTTACAGAAAATGAGCTACAACCTCGGCAATTATCTGTCATCTCAAGTCAGAGGATAAATATTCATGATATACTTAATGACTATGATCCATAAAGTATAATCATGTTGTTGGGATAAGTCCTATATTCAATTTATCAAATATTGAATATCATGTGACATTGGTGTCTTAACCTTACAGTACATTCTACCAATCCTCACATTTGCCTTAGTTCAATAATATTCCCATATTATTAATTGACAACGGACTATTTAGAATAAATAAATTACTCATGGATTTAAACATGCAAATATGGGACACAAATATTAATAATGATAATAAACGTTATCCGCACTTTATTTCATTAAAATAATAATTGTTTACACGTCCCTATCCAAATACTAATCCAACAGATTTACATGAAACTATCTGCTAAACGAAGACCAATACCCTGAGCATGACGATTAAATGTCTCCTTAGGTAATGCCTTCGTGAAAGGATCAGCCAGATTGTTATCTGTGTGAACTTTGAGTACTTTTATTTCACCATCATCGACTTGTTCTCGAACATAGTGAAGTTTCCTTTTAAAGTGTCTGGCGCCTTTCATAACTCCAGGTTCATTGGCGAATGTAATTGCAGCAGAGTTGTCGCAATACACATTTATAGGTAATTCTATTGAAGGCATCACTCCAAGATCCTTAATGAATTTCCTTATCCAAACAGCTTCTTGTGCCGCTTCCGATGCAGCAATGTACTCAGCTTCTGTAGCAGACATGGTCGTTATGCTCTGCTTCTTACTCTTCCAGTCCACAGCTCCTCCATTAATGACAAAAACGTAACCCGTCTGAGACTTCGTATCATCTTTATCAGTCTGAAAGGATGCATCGCAGAAACCTGTAACATTCAGTTCTGCGTCTGGATTTCCCCCGAAAACAAGAAACATATCTTTAGTATTCCGTAGATACTTAAGAATGTCCTTTACAGCTTTCCAGTGTTTTACCCCTGGATTCTGCTGATATCGACTGGTCATGTTTTGAGCAAATGCCACATTTGGCCTTGTGCATCTAACAGCATACATGATAGAACCAACTGCAGAAGCATATGGAACTTTCTTCATGTATGCTTCCTCTTCTGGTGTAGAAGCACACATTTCACTGCTCAATTCATGTTTCACTTGCATGGGCAGATATCCTTTCTTGGAATTCTGCATATTGAATCTCTTCAATATTTTATCCATGTAAGCACTTTGACTTAAACCGATTAACCGTTTAGATCTGTCTCTATAGATCTTGATTCCAAGGATATACGCTGCTTCCCCTAAATCCTTCATGGAAAAACAACTACCAAGATATTCCTTAACTTCATTAAGGCTTGGTATGTCACTTCCCATGATTAATATGTCATCGACATATAGAACAAGGAAAACAGTATTACTCCCACTAACTTTGTGGTATACACATGGCTCATCAAAATTCTGAGTAAATCCAAACTTCTTGATTTCCTCATCAAATTTCTTATTCCATTGCCTGGATGCTTGCTTCAATCCATAAATGGATCTTTGAAGTTTGCATACACGCTCAGGAAATTCTGGATTCACAAACCCCTCAGGTTGCGCCATGTAGATATCTTCATCTAGGCGACCATTCAGAAAGGCGGTTTTGACATCCATTTGCCAAATCTCATAGTCATAGTAGGCAGCTATGGCTATAAGAATCCTAATAGCTCTAATGTCGGCCACAGGAGAAAAGGTCTCCTCATAGTCAACACCGTATGTTTGGGTAAAGCCTTTAGCTACCAAACGAGCCTTATAGGTGTGTACATTGCCATCCATGTCAGTCTTTTTCTTAAATAGCCACTTACACCCAACTACCTTAGCATTGGGTGGAAGGTCTACTTCAGTCCAGACTTTATTATCTTTCATGGATTGCATTTCCCCATCCATGGCTGTCTGCCATTTTTCCTTTTCAGGACTAATAATGGCAGCTCTATAGCTAGTTGGCTCATCAGTTTGATCCAATAGTATAGTTTCCTCATCATCTATGTTCAAACATAGACGCTCAGGAGCCTTTGCAGATCTTGAAGATCTACGGACGGGTACCACTTCTACTTCAGGTGGAGGACCTAAACTTTCTGGTTCCACAGGAAGTGTGTTAGTGCTTTCAGAAGGTGAAGTATCTTCATGATCATTTTCAAGATCATATGTTCTCCCACTGATTTCTTGAGATATTAGATTATCTTCAAGAAAATCACCGTACCTAGCCACGATGACCTTATTTTCAGGTGGGAAGTAAAAGTAGTAACCCTTCGTTTCCTTAGGGTATCCTACGAAGATACACTTAACAGATCTTTGTTGGAGTTTGTCAGGTGAGTCACGTTTAACAAACGCCTCACAACCCCAGACCTTTAAGTAAGAAAAGTTGGGAGCTTTTCCAGTCCATACTTCATATGGAGTCTTATCAACCTTCTTAGTTGGAATCCTATTCAACACGTGAACAGCCGTTTCAAGAGCATAATCCCAAAAGGATAAGGGAAGAGTTGTAAGATTAAACATGGATCGTACCATATCTAACAAAGTACGATTTCTCCTTTCAGATACACCATTTTGTTGTGGCGTATAAGGAGAAGTGAGTTGTTGCACAATGCCACACTTACCCAGATAATCCTTAAACTCTTGGCTTAAGTACTCACCACCACGATCGGATCGAAGTGCCTTAATCTTCTTTCCGAGTTGTAATTCTACTTCATTTTTAAAGACCTTGAATGTCTCAAAGACTTCATGTTTATGTTTAAGTAAATAAACATAACCATAACGACTATAGTCATCCGTGAAGGTCAAGAAGTAGAAAGCACCACGTTTAGACACATGTCTAAGTGGACCACACACATCCGTGTGTATCAATCCAAGTAGATCCGAAGCCTTCTCCATATTGCTATGGAAAGGTTTCTTTGTCATCTTTTCAGATATACAAGATTCGCATTTATCAACTGAATCATCATTGATATTTTTTAAAAGCCCATCGTGTTGCAGCTTTTCCATGCGATTCTTGCCTATGTGGGCAAGACGGCAGTGCCATAAATAAGACGAATCCAAGTTAGACTTGACTCTCTTATTCCCGATGCTATACATAGAATTATTTTTATTGGATACATGGTTTTCCATGTCAATTTCAAACACACCATTTAATGAAATAGCATTAAAGTAAAAAACAGAATTTAGAGAAACAGAAATTCCATTATCATTAAAAGTATGCTTAAAACCCAAATCCAATAACAAAGAAACTGAAACGACACCTCTAACAATAGAAGGTGCGTAATGATAATTGTCTAAAACCAAAATTAAACCAGATGGTAAAACTAGCTCAAAAGTCCCTATGGCTTCTACTGCTGCACGTATTCCATTTCCCACGTACAAGTAGCATTCCCCATAGTTCAGCTTCTTCACTCCTCTAAGCCCCTGCGATGTATTACAAATGTGAGTACCACATCCTGTATCATATATCCAGGCATTTTGCTTACGAGGAAAAGAAAATAATTCAACCATAAAAATACCTGAAGTGCTGGCGCCCTGCCCAGCCTTGGCATTCTTATTTTTGCGACACTCCTCAAGCAACAATGGACAGTCACGCTTCCAGTGTCCAGGAGTGTTACAGTGGTGACAAGCAGCCGCATCCTTCTTGGGATAATCCTTCTTGGGAGGAGGATTCTGCTTCTTCGGCTTTTGCTGATAGGTCACAATCTGCTTGCCCTTGTCAGCTTTGCCTTTTCCTTTCTTGTTCACATGTTTCGGTTTACCGGGCTTAGCTACTCTACCACCTCTTATTGCCATAACAGCAGGTGTAGGAGCTTTCTTTGTGAGGGACTTCTCATGCTCAATAAGCATTGCATGCAATTCAGAAAATGTCTTCCCCTTGCAATGCATGTTAAAGTTGCGCACAAAATCACCATATAATTCCTCATTGAGGGATTTGTTGATGAGGCCAACTTTAACATCTTCCACAAACCCACAATTAAGTTCATCTAGTTGGTCAAGATAACTTTTCACTTTAAGTGCATGATCACTTACGGGTGTTGTGGCATCCTGCTTACACTTGCCCAAGTTGTCAAGTATATCATACAATTCAGCCATAGGTGATTTCTGAAACATACGTGTCAGTTCATCAATCATGTTTTTCGGGCTATAATTCTCAAACTGTTTGACCAGTTGATCATCCATCCCCGATAGCATGAGACAAGCCGCATCATTGTGCCTGTCATAGGTTTCATTGTACTTTCTAAGTATTTCATTAGAAGAGTTTGCAGGAGGAGCTTCTTCAAGAACCTCAGTAAGACAATTATAACGTTTGGCAATCCTAAGAACAAGCCTTAGATTTCGATACCAAGCGTTAAAATTCTTAGTCCCAGTCAGTTTTTCCTTTTCAAGCATCATCTTGAAACAGGAAGTCATGTTTGACGAGTTTCCGGGTTGGGCCATTTCTACAGAAAAAGTTCAAAAGTTAGTACTTTCGATAATTTAAAAATTTCAAGAAAATTAAACACCCATTGGTTTAAAAAACCATTTAATTTTCTATGAAAACTAGGATCCTAATTGACGCCGTTTCATTACATCAGCTTTGGCTGCTAGTAATAAAAGTGCTCAATAAGGTACGGGATCACCCAATTGCCAATGTCAAATTGCAATTCCTAGAAATCTTGGGACTTACATTTATATTGCCAACATCAGTTGCAAAATGTAAGCATGTTTCATCCCCAATTCTTTATGCCTTGGCGCCGTTCCATTACATCAGCTTTGGCTGCTAGTAATGAAAGTGCCTAATTAAGTTAACCAACTTAAGAAACTGTAAATTGACGTCGGTTTATTGCATTCAGCTTTGGCTGCTAGCAATAAAGTACTCAATTTTACCCTTAGATGACCACCCTTTGAACATCAACATTCAGCTTTGGCTGCTAGTGATGTAGGATGAAACCTTAGGTGTTTCTTTTTGTAGTTGGGTGACATATAACTTAAATTTTAAAGGGTAATAAATTTTGATGTGTGAAATCAAAAAAATATGTACAAAGATGTCATGCATTCATCTTTGTATCATATATGTTTTCATAAACAAAACCATTTACTCATTCGTAGCTCAAATTATCAAATCTTTTAATTGAGGCGTTGAATAAATTACAACATTGCCTTAAGATGCTTCGTATTAGTTGTGGTGTACTTGGTAAGTCTAAAAATTGACGCACAGGCGGGCGTAGGGACGACAGCCGCCGAAGCTGGTTAAAACTGTGCCCCTCTAAAGTCACAATTTAATGTGTACCAACTAGAACCCACTTTATAGTTTGTCAATTTTAGGTCCGCCGCTTCGACCACTTAATACAGTCGCAATCAATCAACTAAAAGAATATAATTTTCTTGCTAAAACAATTAATGTAGTAAATTTATTATTGCTAGTCTCGCCTGGGAGCAAATTACCGTGCGAAGCGAACCACTGTCGGCACATAAGACTTGGCAATAAATAAAATTACTACAAAGGTTTCATAGTTATTAGTCTTATTTATTTTTATTATGAAAAATTACCCTCTTTTGTTGTTTACAATCCATCATAATATAAAACACAAAAGATCAAGTAATTTACAAAATAAATAAACACATAATAACAAATATATGATCATCCACGATATCATATAGCCACATGCAAACCTTTTCCAATAAATCCTATTATTAATTCTATGTGTAATTTTAAATGTATGTAACTAACAAAACTCCCATTGGTTTTCGAGCTCATTGTACCCAATGGACCACAGCACCAAATAAATTTGGCCGCGTAAGTTTTAGTTAGTTAGATACCACATTGCACATAACCTTTTAATTAATATATTGAGGTCTTCCCCAATTTTAGATTTATTTAAATCATGTAGCAAACAATACATATAAATCGCCCCATACATCAAACCATGACAAGATATGCAAGATATTGTCATGGATACCATATTAACACATAATCATGCAATCCATATTAACATGTTAATATCTTGTACGTATTTAATTAATTGGTGACATCACATAGTATTCACAAATTAATCCCTAAAAATTTTTTCCATGCATAATCTAGGGTTTCTAACAAGTTTTTAATCAAACTAACATAAACCCTAAAAAAAAATTAAATGTGGATCGATCCACATAAATAAAAATTAGGGTTTCAAATTAAAACCCTAGAATATTAAATGCATGTATCTAGATCAAGATCCAATTTTTAGGTTTTAGTAATTAATTACAAGTTCTAAACGAGGCTCATGATGCCACTGTTGGAATATGTGAACTATTAAAATCATAAACACATAAAACATCACAAAGCACGCAGCGGAAGATCTAATGAACATGTAATTAATTAACTTAAATAAATACGTACCTTAATCGCGTAATCACCAAGAACAATCAAGAACCCTAATTAGGGTTTGATTATGTCGAACCACCTAAGGGAAAAACACCAAAGAATCACAAGCTAAAATAAGCTTGTCACTCGTTCTTGTACACACGCGATAGTAGCGTTCCAATGGGAAAGCTAGGTTCAAGATCACTAACAAACCAAACACTTAATTGCTATTAGCTCAAGCCGAATTCCCTAGTGGGAATAAAAGAGTCGACTAGCACAAGCAAGAGGGAGAAAGAAGAGAAGTTTGGCCTTGGAGTTAGGGATACAAGATTAGGTGAAAACTAAAACACATAGGGATGTATTTATAGTGTTCCTTTTCTTGTTGCCCACTCCAAAAACCGACCCAATGAAACCCTAAGGCCATTCGGCCGACTTTCATCCCCTTGTGGGAAATCTAGATCCTTCTTTCTCCTTTTGCACAATTAGTCCTTTAACGGTCGTTACCGTTAAGTACTAACCGTCGTTATGTATTTGTTAGTGAAATGAATAAATAAATATAAATATAAAATATATATATTTAATTATTCAAACCAATGGAACTCTCACGTATTGTGTGCAATCCGAGTCTCGGGTTCGAAACCGGACATACAAATATTAATATCATTATACACAAAAACTAACATATGTTACAATGCTAATTAAGCCAAAAGTTGTACATTCGATAGTATTATCATTTTTCTGTTATTGCTTCTGCCTAAAGGTAACTAGTGCTATATATGCATACTTGGAGGCAATCAACTAACACACTGCTTTATGGGTAAAACTGAGCAAAGGTTGCTTGCAGTGCCCATAGTGAGCACAAAATATTTGTGGAAAATTTCATATTAGTTGTACGATTAGGAAGACTTTTTGAGTTTTGTTAATCAGGGACCACTTTCTTATGCATGATTCTACGCTAGCAAGTTGGCATTCATTTCCTCGCACTTTCTGACCTGATTCCCACGGTGGTAGGCATAGCATTTAGGTGGGTGGGCCACAAAGCAGACATGCTTTTTATTGACTATTGACTTGTAAGTCCTCACTGCGGTCTTTATCTAGGTAGGGTCTGTCACTTTGTGTGATGGGATATGTGGTAGAAATTAGAAGCCTTGATTTACTTCACTTGAAATTTTACCATTAATTAAGACTATTGTTCTACTCCATCATAAACAACATCTCACTCCCACCTTTCTGATATGGCCTTCATATTACTTATTTTTGTAAGGGTATTCCTCCTTTTATTAGTTACGGATGGGTCTCTGATTGACGAGTCAGTGTCGTATAATATCAGCTTAGGTTCCTCGTTGACTCCAGACAAAAACCCTTCATGGTTCTCACCTTCAGGACTTTTTGCATTTGGTTTTTACCGGCAAGATGACGGTTTTGAGGTTGGAATATGGCTGACAAGCAAACCAAATATCACCGTTGTTTGGATCGCGAATCGTGATGACCCACCTCTCTCTTCAAATAGTAGTATTGAGCTCACTGTAGACGGTTGGTTGCTTCTGCACACTACTGATGGTGAGAAAAATATTGTTGGAAAATTTAGTGCACTTGAGGGATGAGTTCACACCTGGTAATGGGTTTGGAGGTACGGAGTGTACACCCATTAGGTCCCTGAACACCCTGACTCAATTAAGTGGTTTGTAGTTCAGCTGATAATGTAAATGATAATGCTGCTGATGCAGTTCATTCCTGCTGCTAGCATTATCATTCCTGCTGCTAGCTTTATTGTTTCTGCTGCTAGCTTTATTGCTGCTGATGCAAAACAATTCTGCTGCTAGCATTGGTGATACTGCTGCTAGTACTCTGATGCTGCTGCTAGTACTCAGATACTGCTGCTGAACTATTAGCAATAGATTCTGCTGCTAGCACAATTTATTGTGCTGCTAGGCATGCGATTCTGCTACTGGTTATAACCACTGACTCCTACTATTATGGAAACTATTATAGTATAATTAATGGGCCGTTAATTATACATAATTCCATGGGCTAGGGTTTGAGTAAACTCTATTATAAATAGAGGTCGTATCATAACTGCATGGAGATACATAACACAAACCCTAAACACTTGAATACGTTCGGTTCTTGATTTGTGCCTAAAACAAGAACATCACTTGGTCTTATCCCATAGAGATATTCGTGCAACCCAGGCATAGGGTCGAATAGTTTCTATTGGAAAGTGATTACACGATTTCAAGTGAATATCCGGTACCTTGATTGATTATCTTAACCCTGTTCTGGGAACACAACGACACAAAACCACCAACAAATATCACAACTCAAATGTATTCAGCAACCTCGGGTTCTATGTTTGACTCTGGTAATTTTGTATTGTATAATCAGTCTATTGTCATATGGGAAAGTTTTGCTAACCCATGTGATACGATATTAGGAGGGCAAAAACTTGTTACAGGGGATCGATTAGTCTCTAGTGTATCGGATTCACATCACTCAAGTGGACGGTTTGAACTGATATTTAGACCATCTTTATTCACAACCCAACCCAACCCAATCTTTTATTAAAATATTATTTTCTCTTTCCTCCACATACACAACCATTACATACAACCAATCCATAATTTTTTTACCATTTATCAACAACCCAACCTAATATATAATATTATTATACTTATATTTAATTTAATTATTTAAAATTTTATATAAAACTATATGTTTGATTATAAATATATTTTTGAAAAGTAACGATTTCAATAATAAATAAATAATAAAAAAATGTTATATTGAGAAGGTGTATGAAAATATGTCGATATTGGACTATATTTATAGAGACTGAAAACTAAGTATAATTTTTTTTTAATTAAAAAAACTAACATAAATAATCTATTAGTTTATCAAAAATATGGCTAACCAATAAGAAAATGAAAGAAAATATAGTTGTCCATTAATATAGTGACATGTGTCATTTTAGATAAAGAATTTTAAAAATATAGTTGTCCATTAATATATGTATCATTGTACCAAGAACTAGCCAACCACCTTTCCAAAAAAAAAAAAAAAAAAAAAGAACTAGCCAACCATATTGTGACATGTGGCAGATTGGGTGAAGAACTTGAAGGTCACCAAGTGACCGGTTCATGCACTTCTCTTTCTTTCCTTTATGTACTTTTAATATAATATTAATTGTTTGTGTCCTTTATACCCTCCAACCGGTTGGATTGGATCACCAATAAAGATGGTCTTATGCAGGATGGAAACCTTGTGGCTTACCCTGAAAGCAGTCTTAAGGGGGTTGATGACTCGTACCGGTCCAGTGCAATGTTTTTCGGTGATACGTCCTCATTGAAGCTCAGCCCTAATGGCTCTCTGTACGTTGTGGGGCAGGGTGCGGTACAGAGTGTTTTCTCTTCACCTACGAGCTTACGGTTGATCAGTAACAATGAAACAGTAGTCTACCGTGCCACTCTCAATCCGCATGGTAACTTTATTCTGTATTCCCACATATTCACAACTCCCTCTAGTAGCTTGACAGGGATGAAAAATGAATGGGCTGCGTTACAGGACGTGTGTAGTGCCAAAGGCCTTTGTGGTATCAATAGCTACTGTTCTATTACAGCTGGCAATCCTGAATGCCAATGCTTTCCTGGTTTCTTATTTTTCAACAGTACGGTAGATGGGAAGTTCCTTGGCTGTTATAGAAATTTCACAGATGAAGAAGCTTGCAGTCGCAGAGGGGTAAAACTTTTCTATAATATTACTGTTGTGGATAATATAGATCGAGTTGGGAATCTTCCCTTACTCTGTGATGAACATCAGCAAGAAAGCTTGTAGTAAATCTTGTCTGGATGATTGCAATTGCTGGGTAGCCGTGTATGTAAATGGTTTGTGCAAAATGCTCAAAGTTCCAATCATATATGCAGTTCATAATAAAAGCAACTCAATTACAGTCTTCATCAAAACTAGTTCCCCAAATTATCAAGTCAAGGGCCTACAAAGACCACCAGCCTCAACACAAAAAAGATTTGTAGAAGTTCATAGGAAAAAACTTGTTTCTATTCTAGCCATAACACTTTCTTTCCTTGCTCTTATGTTTACGGTTATGGCACTCTCTAGTTTCTTCTTCTACAGAGTGCATGCTCATAGTAACACAATTTTATCAGAAAATGTTGATCTTGGGTTGACTAGTGATCATTTTACTCTGCGCGCATTCACGTTTGATGAGCTTCATAAGGCAACAGATGGTTTTAACGAACCGTTAAGCAGAAACTCTGTAGGGGAAGTCTACAAAGGGTTTATTTCTGATGGCAAGAAGGCGGTAGCTGTGAAGAGATTGCATAGGATGTTTGAAGGAGGAGGGTTCCAAGCAGAAATTGTGGCTATCGCTCAAACTCATCATCGGAACTTAGTTCGCCTACTTGGTTTCTGCATACATGGAGCTACAAAGCTACTTGTTTACGAGTTTATGAGCAATGGTTCACTGGCTGATCTTCTTTTTAACTCGGAAACACAAATTGGATGGAAAGAACGTGTCGGAGTAGCACTGGATGTGGCGAGAGGTATCTTGTATCTTCATGAAGAGTGTGAAACTCGTATAATACACTGCAATATAAACCCCCAGAATATTCTTTTTGACGAGTCTTGGACTGCTAAGATCTCTGATTTTGGGTTATCCAAGCAATTGAGGCCAAATCAGAGTGGAACCCTCACTGATGTTAGGGGAACAAGAGGTTACCTTGCACCTGAGTGGCACAAAAATACCTTAATATCAACCAAGGTGGATATTTACAGCTTTGGGGTTGTACTGCTGGAAATTTTGTGTTTCAATGGTGAGACAGAAATAGACATCTTGTCTGACGACAATGTGTGTCTTTCTACTTGGGTTTACAATTGTTTTGTAAACAAGGAGTTCAATAGGCTGATTGGTGATGAAGAAGTCGATATCAACATGTGCGAAAAGATGGTGAAAGTTGGACTTCTGTGCATTCAAGATGATCCAGATGCAAGGCCTTCGATCAAAGATGTAATCCTGATGTTATAAGGAACAACTGATATACCAATCCCCCCATCACCAACTCCTCCTCTTTTGATATAGCTTGATCGTTACGAGTAACTTTTACTGTTATTTTTAAAATTTTGCGTGTTGTTACCTGGAGAAGCAACTTTCTTATGTAATATGTAGCATATCCTTTTATGTATCTTTTATAATCTATATATATATAGGAGTACATAAATAAATAGAGGAAGCACCCTTTCTCCCCAAAAACTTAAAACTAAGATGTACAACTTATAGAGCTTTTAGTACAAACCAATTAATTAAAGACACATTTCAAAATCTGAAAATTAAAGTATACAGGTGTATGTGTTTGTTGCAACTAGCAGTAGCAGTTTAATATATAAAAGTGTTTGGTAGAGTAGCTGTAGTTGTAATTTTAATGTGTAAAATGACGTACTACTAAATGCTAAATGCTTATTCAAAGAACATTGAGAAAATAGCGTTTTTATAATTTTATAAATACTATATGCTTTCTTCCAAACGAGCTTTGCAATAATAATGCTAAATGTTAAATGTTAAATGAAAATTGCTCTAAAATGCTCTCAATAGTTGTCTGCCAAACATACTCTACAACATTAAATGTAAAAACTTAAAAATAAGATATACAAGTACAGCCTATAGACCTTTTTGTACAAACCAATTAAATACACATCTATGGTAGTGGTATAAAATAATTAAACACATTAAGTAATGTTATTTTTAAAACACGCATAAAATGAAAAATATATGTTATTATACACATTGTACAAATTAATAAAATACACAAAGTGTAATGACCAAGATCACGTTCAGGAGGTTGGGAAAACTCGAAATAATGGTTAAACATGGTAGAATTAGTTTATTGAATGGGGGAGGTGTGTATGTTTTCTAGAGAGAGAAAGTAAAGAAAACACACACACCTCCAAGTAACTATGAGAATCCCACCTTCCTAGTTGTGTCTAGGAAGGTATTTATTACAACAATACAAGTCTAACTTAGCCCTATTGTCTAAACTAGCCCTTGTACTTAAATGCTATTGCAATTCCCGACTATAACAAAACTTTAAAGCTAACAATCTCTCCCCAAAGTGATGTTATACGGGAATTGCTTACAATGTTCCCTACAAGTAAAATTCAATACAAAACATGAGAATGGTCTTCAAACTTCATTACTTCGTTCAGCTTGCAGAATCTTCTCAACCGCCATTTCTTTACTTGCAGACGAACCATGTGAGCAAATCTAATTAGGGTTTAATTATGACCATTTCACTCTCCCCTAATTAGTGCTCTCCCCCAAACTGAAAACCTTTCTTATGAATGCCCTGAGTGCCCTGCAGTTCGGGGGAATAGATTATCAACATCTTCATTTCATCAAATGCATCCCAGTTATCTTTTCACATGAGAGATCAGCCCGTAACGTACACATGAAATGATAATCTCCAAAGTAACAAGTTGACCCATATCGTTGGTCACGGGTAACTTGTTTAATGATTTCTCTCCCCCAAAGTTGAAACCGTAGCACCAGAATCAATTAAGATCTGGAAATGCACTTTTCTTTCTCCAGGATAGTTCCATCATCATCATCACTAGATTTTACACATTTCTCTCCCCTGCTGGTTACGATTTATCGGAATCAGCACATAATGGTGTGTACATGGAGTATGAACTGGAAGCACTTTATCATTAACCATAACAGCTCGTGAGAAGATGTAGATAGACCCATTCTACTAATAATACCATTTAAAATGTCTAACTCTTTATCAACCCCCTGTATCAAAAACAACGGCTGTTTGTAGTGACTACTGATAGAGAAAACCCACTATGACGAACTTGAGACTGAAGTAAAATAACCCAAACTTGTGACTTAAACTTGCACTAATGTATGACTAAGAACCTATACTAAGCACTACAACGTAACTCCTTTAAGCATAGATCGTTTCATATACCCATCCAACCTTCCTTTACTGTATATGAACTCATCTTGAATTATCCACATCTTTGTGTGACACTTGAGCACTACAACGTAACTCCTATAAAGTGATAGCTATACTCTGTGAGCACAACAACGTAACTCCTTACATCAGGTATAACTAGATAAATCAAGTCTTAATCGTTCAATAAGCGCCCAAGCAAGGATCTCGAAGAATCATGCATCCAACCAACCCCGATATCTTCAAGATACTAAGTACACGTACCCGTGATATTCCACTTCAACTTCAAATAAGTAATAATGAATCATCATCCTTGTAGTCACAGTTGATAACAATCAATGTTTAGCCATTGTCATTTGATTGTGATTCTTGATCAGGATCTTTTTGGCTATACGTGGTGATGTTGAGGGTGTAGGCCAATAATATCATTTGTGATTTTGGTGTGAGATATGCCATAAAATGCAATTCTAATGATGCTGGAAAATTTTGAGTTTTAAAAATTTTTACGCCAAATTTGACCGAAAAATTCGAATTTTGACCTAAAAATTTGAATTTTGGGCCAAAATTTTCACTATTGTACCAGAATTTGAATTTCGCGTAAAAATTGACCGTTAAGTCACTCCTCCAAATTAAATTTTACTCAAATTTTCCCGCCAAAAAACTTTTTTTTTTTTTTTTGGAATTGCGATAGTCTTTGTCCGAGAAACAATTGCGAAAGCCTTTGTCCGAGAAACAATTGCGAAACACTTCAATTGCGAAAGTCTTGCTGCATTTGCGATAAAAGGGACCAATTGCGAAAGAGTTCAACCAATTGCGAAAGAGTTCAACCAATTGCGAAAGACTGCCAATTGCGAAAGGCTTCAATTGCGATAAGGGGCAGTTTACCAACTCTTGACTTTTTGACACATCTCCAATAATTCAACCACTGATGAGATCCAACCACTCTTATCTAAATTCTTATCCAAGAATTTCTGTGTAGCAGCAGTTCGATGAAGATCTCAAAAGCAAGTCGCTAACAATCATTGAATCCTTTTTATTTTCACGATCAAAACACCTCAAAAATCCGTAAAAACTTATAAAGATCAAACCTTGATCACCCTTTTTACTTATCCACTATATTTCGATACATGATCTAACCTTTTAACGCTATAACACAAGATTTTTGAAGGTAGGATTCGATGAAAAACTACCAAAAACTCGGCTGATGAACAGTAACCGAGATAGAACCACCATAAATCACATTTTTTACCTCAAAAACACCACGATTCGCCCCTGGTTAGCTTTGATACCAATTGTAATGACCAAGATCACGTTCAGGAGGTCGGGGAAACTCGAAATAATGGTTAAACATGGTAGAATTAGTTTATTGAATGGGGAGGTGTGTATGTTTTCTAGAGAGAGAAAGTAAAGAAAACACACACACCTCCAAGTAACTATGAGAATCCCACCTTCCTAGTTGTGACTAGGAAGGTATTTATTACAACAATACAAGTCTAACTTAGCCCTATTGTCTAAACTAGCCCTTGTACTTAAATGCTATTGCAATTCCCGACTATAACAAAACTTTAAAGCTAACACAAAGCTTTATACAATTTATATGCTAACAAATTGATGATACATATGATTTTGAAAATCGGACCGGACCAACGGGCTCAACCGGAATCCGGAGTCGCCATCGGTTCGGCTAGCCAATAAAAGCTGTTAAAAATGAATCAGAGAGGACCAGTCGGAACTGGTAAAAATGGGTGAACTGGTCGGACTGGGATCATTTTTTTCCGGTTAATCAGTTCGTCATTTGTATTTTGTTGACGCTTGAACTTTAATCACATGATACTCGCCGCTGTAACGCGCGATTACCCTGCTAGTATAAATTAAAGTGATGACGATATAAGCAATTAGTAATGTTAAACCTATTAATCAATCAAATTATTCAATATTTTTTTTTGAGTAAACTGCAAAATACATCCCTGTGGTTTGCCCAATTTCGCACCATACATCCAAATCTTTTTTTTCTAACTTATACATCCCTCCGTTAGTAAAAGTTAAACACCATACATCCGCGAGGACGAACGGTGCAAAGCGTTTCTCCGTTATCTCCTAACGAGATAGAAAATGTTTGCACCGTTAGTCCTATGGTTAAGTCTATTTGCACCATTAGTCCTATGGTTAAGTCTATTTGCACCGTTAGTCCTTTGTTACGTTTTCGTCCGATTTTTTTCGTTTTCGTCTGTTTTTTTACGTTTTCGTCCGATTTTTTACGTTTTCGTCTGTTTTTTTACGTTTTCGTCCGATTTTTTACGTTTTCGTCTGTCTTTTTACGTTTTCGTCTGATTTTTTACGTTTTCGTCTGTTTTTTTTACGTTTTCGTCCGATTTTTTACGTTTTCGTCTGTTTTTTTTACGTTTTCGTCCGGTTTTTTACGTTTCGTTGTTTTTTACGTTTTCGTCTGTTTTTTTACGTTTTCGTCGTTTTTATTTTTTTTTTACGTTTGTTTTTTACGTTTTCGTCCGATTTTTTACGTTTTCGTCGTTTTTTTTACGTTTCGTCGTTTTTTTACGTTTTCGTCTGATTTTTTACGTTTTCGTCGTTTTTTTTTACGTTTTCGTCAATTTTTTTACGTTTTCGTCTGATTTTTTTACGTTTTTGTCTGTTTTTTTACGTTTTCGTCTGTTTTTTTACGTTTTTGTCTGATTTTTTACGTTTTTGTCTGTTTTTTACGTTTTCTCATTTTTTTACGTTTTGTCCGTTTTTACGTTTTGTCTGTTTTTTTACGTTTTCGTCTAATTTTTTACGTTTTCGTCGATTTTTTACGTTTTCGTCTTTTTTTTACTTTTCGTCTGTTTTTTTACGTTTTCTTCCATTTTTTACGTTTTCTCGTGTCCTTAATTTAACGAAATATAAACGTTTACCTTATTGCAATTACGATAAATGAACCTAATAAACTAAACTAAAACAAGACTTATGAATAACTATAATTCAATTCTACTTCTAAATCCATTTCAAACAACCTAACTCTCTCTCCCTCCTTTGAGTCGCCGCCACCTGCACCTCCAACATCACCACCACCGCCACCGCCACCCTTAAACCCACACCGCCACCATAAAACTAACACCCTTCATCTCCTCTTTCTTTTGAGCCATTACACGCGCCACCAAACCTTCATTAACATCATTTTTATTCAAGATTCATCCACGAATCAATCAACCATAATACTACCATCATCTCCACACTCTAGAAATCCATAGATCGAGCGAAGACAAAGGTAAAAATCGCGTATTTACGCGAGGGTTGACTCGTTCTTGGGTCAAACTCGCGAGTTTTTGGTATATTTTGGGTTTAATCAAACGGGATATAATGTTTTTAATTAATAAAAACGCGTAATAAAAGTTTGGTATCAAAGTGTGTTTGTTTGTGTCGAGCTATTCGAACCGTGAGCTTAAGCTCACGGTATACATGGTTTCATTTGTTAATTGAGTTCTTGATTTATTGATTTGTTTCATGTTGGTGATGTCGAATGGGTTTGGAGACCACTAGGGTCCATTTGGTTCGGATTTGGTTTTGGCCGAGACCCCATGGGTCCGTTTGGGTGTTGGCTGTACCGAGAGTTAAGCCGAGACCATGATGGTCTCGGCAAATTAACGTTGAATAGTTCTTAGTTATAGTTGTGGTTAAATTGGTTGTTGTTGATGGGTTAAAAATCGGACGAAAATGTGAAAACGTAAAAAATCGGACAAAAACGTAAAAAACCGGACAAAAACGTATAAAAATGGATGAAAACGTAAAAAAACAGAC
The DNA here is from genome assembly GCA_021014915.2 of Artemisia tridentata subsp. tridentata. Classification (NCBI taxonomy): domain Eukaryota; kingdom Viridiplantae; phylum Streptophyta; class Magnoliopsida; order Asterales; family Asteraceae; genus Artemisia; species Artemisia tridentata. The sequence goes on along the minus strand of CP139505.1, from coordinate 132,770,483 downwards.
GAATACGTAAAAAATCGGACGAAAACGTAAAAAAACAGATGAAAACGTAAAAAAAACAGACGAAAACGTAAAAAATCGGACGAAAACGTAAAAAATCGGACGAAAACGTAAAAAAAACGGACGAAAACGTAAAAAAATCGGACGAAAACGTAAAAAACCGGACGAAAACGTAAAAAAACAGACGAAAATGTAAAAAATCTGACGAAAACGTAAAAAAACAGACGAAAACGTAAAAAATCGGACGAAAACGTAAAAAAATAGACAAAAACGTAAAAAATCGGACGAAAACGTAAAAAAACAGACGAAAACGTAAAAAAACAGACGAAAACGTAAAAAATCGGACGAAAACGTTAAAAAACAGACGAAAACGAAAAAAATCGGACGAAAACGTAACAAAGGACTAACGGTGCAAATAGACTTAACCATAGGACTAACGGTGCAAATAGACTTAACCATAGGACTAACGGTGCAAACATTTTCTATCTCGTTAGGAGATAACGGAGAAACGCTTTGCACCGTTCGTCCTCGTGGATGTATGGTGTTTAACTTTTACTAACGGAGGGATGTATAAGTTAGAAAAAAAAGATTTGGATGTATGGTGCGAAATTGGGCAAACCACAGGGATGTATTTTGCAGTTTACTCTTTTTTTTTACTAATTCTTTGATTTGATGATGTCAAAATTATTTTTTATAATAAATTAAATAAAACTATATACCATCTAAAATTTTAAAAGAGTAAACTGCAAAAAACGTCCCTAAACTTTGCGATTTTTACGAGAAATGCCCCTATTTCAGAAAAATTTCGAGAAATGCCCCTAACGTTTAGGTTTTTTTGTGAGAAATGCCCTTGAGCCATTACTGTAATTGCAAATTCCCCATTTTTGCTAACGCTCATTACTAAAACCCATTAGTCAAAGTCAAAGCTCATGCGAAATAACTAATTTACCCTTCTTCTTCCCAACTTTTATATTCTTTTGAATTTGCACCACCACCGTCCTTTACCACCACACAACCGACACCACCACCACCACCACGCAACCACCTTGCGATCGGATCTATTCATTAAAAAGAATCGATTCAATACATTTATTATGTACCTATGGGTGCTATGTTGGATTTGAATCAGATTTCGGATCAATCTATATTGATTGATTGCCTCCATTACCCATCATCTTCATCTTCTCTGGTGACCAAACCCAGATTCCGGTGACCAAACTCAGATTCCGGTCCCTTTTTTTTTTTTTTTTTTTTTTTTTTTAATCGCTCTATTGTAATAAAAGAACATATCAAAGTGGGTTTTACTTAGTCACGTCAATTGTAAATTCATTCATTGATCTGTGATTTATTATATAACTTTATACATTTATACTTAATAAATAAATTATTCATTATTAATAAATAAATTATTCATTATTCATTTGGCTGTAAGCTTTTTGTTACAAAAATAATCTCCTCCAAAACAAGTAGCTCTGTTTGGATACATCAAATTCAAACATTTATTTTAAACAAATAGTTCCAAAATGAAAAGCTGATTCATGAAGCTTTTAAAATATTTGGAGCTGTTAAAACGTAAAATTACTGTTAACGGCTTATAATTACAGTTAAACAGCTAATTTACCAAACACTTTTATTGAAAAAAGAAAAAAGATACAGCTTCTAGCTCTTGTTAACAGCTTTGCACTTTACAGCTTACAGCTTATAGCTTATAGTTTACAGCTTACAGCATACAATGTACAACTAGTTTTGCCAAACATACCCTTCCTTTAAATTGCTTTAGGCTTGTAGTTATTGGCTAGAGACTGAATTTTGTTTCTACAAGTGTCTAGCGACTGCATGAACTATTCAAAGCAAGGTTGTCAGGATCGCGATCCTGCTCGTAGGATCGTACGATCCTACGATCCTACACACACAAAACGAGCAGGATCGTTACGGGATCGTAATTCAGGTAGGATCGTTACAGGATCGTGGGATCGCTCGTAGGATCGTAGGATCGTGAACGATCCGATCCTGTTGGTAACCCTTTTTTCAGGTAGGATCGTTACAGGATCGTGGGATCGCTCGTAGAATCGTAGGATCGTGAACGATCCGATCCTGTTTTTTTTTACTTTTTTTGAGAGGAAGGTTTTTAAAAATGGTTTGTATACATATGTAAAGGAAAAGCCGAAAACGATCCTAGGTAGGATCCGATCCTACGATCCTACGATCCCGATCTTGCAAAGCCGAAAACGATCCTAGGTAGGATCCCGATCCTGACAACCTTGATTCAAAGGTTCAGCTTCGTTTTCGTTTTGGAACTTGTGGCGGGATAGTCATTTTTTAGCTTTATTAATTGTTTGAGGTTGATGTCATGATGACCGTATACACCCTTTTTTTGACGCTTTCATGATTCTCGAGGAGAGTCTCTTTTGGTTTATCTACTTATACTAACTTGTTTGGTTATTACATCACAATTTCTGATGACTTTAAGGGGGCGTTTGGTTCGCAGTATGTTTTGAAAGGAATTGTAATCTGTCAAGGGAATTGTAATTTGAATGAATTGTAATTCAAAGAGTTGTAATTTGTTGTAATTGTAATGTGTATGAATTGTAATTGATGTTTTCTGTCACTGTGTTTGGTTGGATCTCAACGTAATTGTAATTCGAAAAATTTATAAAATTTCAAAAAATTTATAAAAATTCGAAAAAATTTATAAAAATTCAAAAAATTTATATAAATTCGAAAAAATTTATAAAAATTCAAAAAATTTATAAAAATTCGAAAAAATTTAAAAAAATTCCAAAAATTAAAAAATTTAAAAATTTAAAAATTTTATAAAAAATTTATAAAATTCGAAAAATTTATAAAATTTTATAAAAATTTAAAATTTTGAATTTTTATAAAATTTTTTGTAAAATTTTTAATTTTTTAAATTTTTTGAATTTTTAAATTTTTAAATTTTTATAAATTTTTTATAAAATTTTTAAATTTTATAAATTTTTTATAAAATTTTTCGAATTTTATAAATTTTTTATAAAATTTTATAAATTTTTCGAATTTTATAAATTTTTTATAAAATTTTTAATTTTTTAATTTTTTTAAATTTTTTGAATTTTTAAATTTTTATAAATTTTTTGAATTTTTATAAATTTTTTGAATTTTTATAAATTTTTTAGAATTTTTATAAATTTTTTGAATTTTTATAAATTTTTTCGAATTTTTATAAATTTTTATAAATTTTTTGAATTTTTATAAATTTTTTAAAATTTTTATAAATTTTTTCGAATTTATATAAATTTTTCGAATTTTTATAAATTTTTTCGAATTTTTATAAATTTTACAACGTAATTCAAAACTTTCCATCCAACATCCTATGTAATCTGAATTCCCTCATTTGATGTAATTGTAATGTCTGAATTACAATTACAACGCAAACCAAACAGCCTACGTAATGTAATCTGAATTACAATTCCCTCCATTCTGTGAACCAAACAGCCTACGTAATGTAATCTGAATTACAATTACATCCAATTACGCCAGATTACGGCGAACCAAACGCCCCATAAGAGTGTTTGAGTGTTCATTGTCTCTTTTGGTTTATCTACTTATACTCACTTGTTTGGTTATTACATCACAATTTCTGATGACTTTAAGAGTGTTTGAGTATTCATTGTTGATAACAAGCACTACAAGAAAAAGGCTTTTTAGCGACGTATACACTCAAGTCGCAATTTGGCGACATGTTAGCGACACTTTAGTGACTCTAACTTCGTCAATGTCGTAAACTATGTCGCAAAGTAAGCCGCAATTTGTTTCCAAATGAAGTTGTCGCAACTTGTGTCGTTATTTTTGCGACATTTAAGACCACATCGCAAACCAAGTCGCTAATTAGACGACATCCATATAGACGTGGCTAAATGAGTCGCTGACTTTCGACTTTCCTGAAAAAAGTCGCTATTTATGTCGCAACTTGGTGAATGACTTCACATATCTATATTTCCTCCATAACATGTATTGATAAAAAGGAATTTGAAACCATAACATTACTCTCACAAATATACCAAAAATGAAGATTCATTGATTGTATTATAAATTATATGCCAAAAATGAAGACTCACAATAATCCTAGGGTACTTTATGTAACTTCGTTTTTAATTGGGATATTTAGGCTGGATGCAGTAACAATCAACGATCGATCGTTTGATTCGATCGTCCTTGTTGTAGCAGAAATTGGTGATCGATCGATTGGGAAGAAAATGAGAATGGAGATCGCTCAACCGATCGATTCATTTCCATCTTTTTTTTTTGTTTTGTTTCTTTCTTTTTGAACTAGCCATTGCAAAGTAAATTAAAAAAAAAAAAAAAAAAAAAAAAAAAAATTGACATATTACCGTTAGCCAACGGTTTGAAGCAAAAAAAAAAAAAAAAAAAAAAAAAAAAAAAATATATATATATATATATATATATATATATATATATATATATATATATATATATATATATATATATATATATATATATAATATTTCACTTATAAATACACAACATAAACACACTTCAATCCATAAATCTCACAATTCTCTCAATTAAAAATGTCTAAGAAAACATCACAACAAAAAGGCCGAAAATTCCGATTACCACAAAACATTCAGCCATTAACACCGGATCTGAATTTCCGGTTAACCGGTGTCTCACCAAACGTCAATTTCAGACCCGCTACTTTAGATTTTCAATCGCAACAACGTTCATAACAATAAACTCACAATCCATTTCAAATAAAGCGTCCTATCAATCGGCCATTTGTTCCACTGTATCAAAACAACCAACAACAACTACCACAACAAACCCATTGAAGCTTATCCCAAGAATCTAATTTTGGCTCACCGGAATCGTTGTATCGTCCAACAATGGATTCATCAACGTCTTCCTACTCAAATTATCAACAATTTTCTGCGGTTAACCGCATGAATCTTGATGCTTGTGATTTTTATGATCAATTATACAACAATCCAGATTATTATGTGGGAACTGGTTCGGGTTATCCGGCTGAAGGTTATCCGAGTCAAGAGTTTTCTATGGCTCAAGGTTCGGCTCATGGATCGTATCACGATTCGGTTCCAAATGATGATGATGATGTTGATGCCGACGACAATACTCTTCCGGAAGAGATGTCACCGGTCAAGCCTAAGAAACGAGCTAAAAATGATAAGAAGAATAATGTTGAGAAAGAAAGCAAGAATGATTCGTCAAATTGGACACGCAAGGAAGAGATCGCATTGTGCAAAGCTTGGTGTGATACGTCCGAGAATAGCGAGATGGGAAACAATATGCAGGCTAAGGGATTTTGGAAGAAAGTTATTGCTTACTTTGAAAAAGAAGTTGGTACAAACAGAACGTACAACTCGATTATTACCAAGTGGAAAAATAGGATTCGTCCTAGAGTTGGTGCATTTTGTGCCATTTACGACAATGCTTTTAAGAATTATGGAAGTGGTGACAATGACCTAGGTATTTACACACGAGTGTTGGAAGAATACCAAGTGGTGTATGATCATGCTTTTACATTGGAGCATTGTTGGGAAATTTTGAATGAGCATGAGGTTTGGAAAGATACTGAGATGCCGGCTTTTTTAAGTCCAGATTCGCGTCGAAAAAAAAGCAAGGACTTTTGAAACCGGCTCGGATGTGCCTGAATTTGAAGAGACTCGAAATGAGCGACCAATGGGTCGTGACATAGCCAAGAAAAATAAGAAGAAATAATCGGAGAGTTCCAAGTCTTCGTATATGGAAGGGGTAGCCGACAAATGGAAAACCATTAAGTCCATGGCATTGGGAAAAAAGAAGGAGCTGGCAGACGAATACTACTCGTTGAAGAAACAAGAGTTGGAGCAAAAGAAAATAGAGTTGGAAATAGAGGCAAAAAAAAGTTCAAATTGAAGAACAAAAACTTGAATTTGACCGGCAAAAGAAACGGGATAAAGACATCTTATTCTATCTCACACCAATCGACCCGTCTTTGCCAGCACTACAACGACAAAAGATGCAGGAAATGAAGGATTCAATCAAGGAACGACACAACCTAGATTATTAGTTTTTAATAAGTATTGTAACGTTTAAAATTTATTTGAATTATTATGTAACGTTTTAATTATTAATGAAATTTAAGTTTGTGTTAAAAATGTTATAAAAAGAAAAATAATAAAAAAAAAAAAAAAAAAAAAGGATGAAGGTCGCCTTACTGGGGCACCCAATCGCCTGAAGGTCGCTGGAGAAAGAAAGCTGACGTGGCAGAGAAATTGGGAGGGATTGACCCTCCTTACTGCATCCAGCCTTATACATCCCCTTGTTTGGGAACAACGTCACCACCGAAAAGTCGCTACACCACCAGAACTCCATTGCAGCAACCGCAACACCACCGCAATTCCATCGCAGCAACCACTACACCACCGCGACTCGGCCGGTATTCACGTCTATAATAGATTATAATGCCTACCAACTGTTTGATTATAATTCTACTGTCTAAGTTTGAAATTGTTGTATTTGATATTGTGAATCAAATCGTCAGACTAGGTGTTCGATGAAATGCATAACTTGAAGCTATGCTTAACTATCTGTTTGACCCGCACACAACACAAGGTGTTTGAGGAAATGCTTAATTGAAATACTACATTTCACCATGTGTATCTTTGATTTTATGAGTTGGGTGGCCAGTGCAATAGAAGGACAATATTTGAACTCGCTTATTCAGAGTAATATCTTGCTAATTTAGAGTAATATTAAGCGTACATATACTGTCGTGTTGTCGTTACTTACTTATGGTGTGTATTGTTTTCGTAGGGGGCGGAGGGCATGTTTTTAAGCTAATACAAACATCTGCTTTTGGAGTGTTTACCAGGCTACTCGAGGTAATAAAAACCGACTATTTTTGCACTTTTAAGTTATAAAGAGCATCATTGAACTTTGTTTCAATAAAAATTATTGAACTTTTCAGGTTAATGTCTTGTGTTTGATGAGTAGTTTTGAATAATACCGCATCAGTTGCAATCATCAATGCGATTCAAAATTTTAATCTAACCAAGGTCACATTTATTTTTTCTTATGATCTAACCCACTTAATTATCTTGAAGGTGTTAATAATCACATATTACAAGTATATCATCTATGTTTTACGTAATATTGTGGTTCCAAGAGTTAAGTTATAAATTTAACTTGTTGAACGTTTTGCAGGGTTGCATTTGTGATGTGTTTGTATTCGGAGACAAGCTCTAAGAGTCCTATTTTAGAGTCGTGATTGTATTCTTCACTGCCAGGTTAGTATGTGTTTCATATTGCGATAATTTGGCTTTGATTATTCAACAACGACAAGCTGTTTACCACAAACTTTGGTAACTATCATTATTTTGCAGTTTGAGAAGTATAATAAGGCTAGAAAAGTTCCTGCAACTAAGGTAAATTTCAGCTCTATAGTGTCTTCCTTTGCTGTAGGTAATAACGACAACCCAGATTCACCCGTTTGCAGAGATCACATGTTACTATGTTTGCAAAAGGTTTTGCGTGATTCACCATCTCCTGATGCCTTGTTTATACTAGAGCCCCGCTTTACTAAAGTGGTTTTACTCAAGTAACATGTTCCTAAAAGATTACATGTTACTCTTATCATTTGAGTAACAAGTTATTGTTTAAAAGGTGATCACTAAAGTTTGTTATTTATTATCGATGTTTTTGGCAGGATAAGGTGATCACTAAGTTAAAAGTTGGAATTCTCTCATGCCAGAGGAAGTATGAATTACCAATTTGACCTTTTATACAATTCTCTTTGTTATTAGGGAATTGGCATTATGTTGTCTGGACTCTGGAGTGTTTGGAACCGTGAACGGGTCTTCAGTATCTATGTAAGCCACTTCACTTCTGGATCACAGCTTTTTGTTGCTTTGTTTGACACATACCCATCTCATGATGTTTTTGCAGTGAGAATGCTGGTCTTTTGGCATTGACCCGTGTGGGCAGTCGAAGAGTGATACAGAGCCGGTTTCATGATTTTCTTTTCCATTCTTGGTAAGGATAATTGGCATCCGTTTTTTTGGTTTACTCTGATGGTTGGTGTGATCATTATATAAAAATATTTAGTGTGAACCTTATGGTTTATAAACCAATTGAACCATGTTACTAGTACTTATCGATAGTTGCAAGTATCTCACTGTACAGAAACACAATTAGACCGTTTAGAATTGGGGCAGAGGAAACCAATTTTTGTTAATGATGCTTATGTTTTATAAATGTTATATTATGCTAAGACGTAATATTTCGTGAGTTATCTTCTTAAGAGCCGATACCCTCTGCAAGCTAGGAAAATATGTTTTTAGTCATTCTCTACAAGATCACTGCAACCGCCTACTTGATAGTTTCTTGTGGTTGCTGTTATATTATCATATTTGATACTCCTTTGTTTCAAAATTTAATGATATGCCATAATTTCTTGTGGCTGTAGATCGAAACATTAACAATGACCCTTTCCCTTTTGCAGCTAGCGATCGTGTTCTCATCTATTCTTTCGTTTTTATATATATAATTTTGTGTAAATACGTATTAAATCTGGTGCAATACTGATATCCTATATTTTGTAATCTGTAACCTGTAGTTACCCTTGCTGGTGAAAGGATTATTATTGCGAGTGATCGTGTCAGGGATGCTATGTATGTAGAAGCAACTTTAGTTTCTGTCACGGACTGCTACCAAACAGCGGCTGCACAAGTTATAATGTGGGCGACTGTATCTGTGGATTTTCCTTGTAGGAAAACACTTAGATACATCATTCTTTCTTGTTTGTACATTAAAAGTTCAAATTCATTTGTAATTCTTGTAATGATGTAATAATATGTATGGATTATTCCTATCTCAAGTTCTAATATAATCATTGTATTAAAATTTCGGTTCAGATATGATGATCGATCTTAATGGAGATGCGGATAGCGAATAAAACTGTTATGTAAATCAGTGACATGAATTGCGACATAATTAGCAACATGTATGAGTTTAGCGACATTTGTAGCGACTTAGGTAGCGACTTCTATGTGAAACAGCGACAAGAATAGCGACAGAAAATAGGGACGTCGCAATTTTTTAGCGACTTGTTGCGAGAAGTCGCTACATCTTGTCGCTGTTTTTAGCGACATGTTTCTCAAGTCGCAAAAATCTGCGACTCGTTTGCAGCGACCCATCATCTAACGTCGCTAAGTATGTCGCTGACATAAAATAAGTTGCTATATAATATATATGTCGCTATCCAAGTCGCTAAAAAGCATTTTTCTTGTAGTGAAGTCATGAAGCACAAGTAGAAATGTGCGAAACAAGTCGGTGAGAAAAACATTGCAATGTCTCAAATGATGAATCGAAAAGTTTGACTTGGGACTATCTGTTAGAGTTATGGAAAAATATTAAAACGTGTATGACTAGAATCGAACATGGGACCTTGGGATTGCACACTTTACGTATGAATGACTAACGTAAATAATTAATATATATTTATGTTATGTATTTAATTATTTGGACACGAAATAATAACTAACGGACGTTAAGTAATTAACGGAATTAACTAACGACCGTTAAGTAAATAAAGGAAGGACTATTAGTGAAATTTGAGGCTCAAGAAGGATCTTGAACCCATACTAATGGGGTGGCCGGTTTTCCTAAGGGATATCTAACCCTAGATCGACTTCTTGTGCTCCAAGAAATAATTCCACTATAAATACAAACCTTTGGGTCATTAGTTTTCTAGCTTGTGCATTGTAACTATAACCCTAAAGGTTTTCTCTCCTTCTCTTTGCTTAAAACCAATCGATCACCATCCTATAAGGGGGGGGGGGACGATTTGTCTTTTATTAAACAAAATAGTTTTGGTTTAAATCGTGTCTTTACACTAGCATTTAACGTTAGTTGGTTATAGTACGTGTGTACAAGACCTCGGTAATAACTTACTTTAGTTATTCCATCTTGGATTGTGATGCGCGTGTGCGTATTGCTCTAATTTATACCCACGGTATGTCGTTGTGGTTTTAGCAGTATTCAAGTTTTAAATTTATATTTAGCCGACTTATCAATAACACACACACTTTAACGAGTAGTGTACCCAGTCAGTATGAATATAATGGTAAGTAGAGTGTCGATCACTAAGAGTGGAACGTATTATCTAGTTATCCTAATCAGTATTTTAATATCTTAAGTTAGCTATACAACCTAATCTAACGCAAGGGGGTTCAGCCTGAGAGACTGGCACGGTTTGGTTATGATTAAATATAAACTAAACTAATAGGCACGAATCAGCGATTAGCACACACGTACACAGATAAATACTTAAGACAATAAGAAGACCTGTCCTGATAGTTAAGTAGCTTGTCACTTGTTTTATTGCTAGTTTTATATGAAGTGTATAGTTCGATGCAACGCACCGAGATTAATCCCTTTCTCGTTGGCTCTAATCTTATCGGCGAGTAAACCCTTAATGATTACTTATGACTATCCTATTTATCTTTCATCCTACTTTTCTACAGACGATAGAATGCATAGGCGATATAATAAATAGGCGAGGAAGGGGCATGGCGACTCAAGCAATGCTCAGCTAGACACAGAGGTTATCAATGCACTAATAAAAGTCACCAAAGACATCAACATATAAACTTTAATTAATGGGAAAGCAATTTTAAGGGGAGTTGAAGTGCATGATTAAATCAATGACACAAGCCCATCAATCCTGATAAATTAAAGTGTACTAATACAATAAAACAAAACTACTTAATGAATTGAATACATGCAGGACCTTCTTACAGCTCTTGTATCTTCGTTCAAGGTGTGTCTTGTGCTGCTACTTCGTCTGAATTCGGCCTTAGGGTTTTGTGGTCTTCGGTCTTCTTCTAAAAACTAGGCTCTCGAAATTCGTCTGACCTTGGGGTATTTATAGTTTCTGTCTGAGGGCTAGATGCGGCGCATATGATAAGTAGATGCGGCGCATTGACTTAACTTCGCGTGGGGTCTAAGATTAATATATTCAGGAATATTCGTACACCGCCAGAAGATGCGGCGTAACTCCATTTATCTATGCGGCGCATGTCCTTGCTGTCTTGGATCGTAGCTTGTGAAATCTTGATAGTGATGCGCCGTATATAATAAGTAAGATGCGGCGTATCTGGAGCAGAATAATCTTGATCTTGTACATTTCAGTAGACTCTTAACTTCTTGCTTGTTTTGCTCCATAATTAGTCCAAAATCGCCAAGTTTCACATAATACTTGTTTTTACCTGAGAATTACAAAAGTAAACATTAACGTATCGATTCTCACAGATAATATAATAAAACAAGTCAAATAAATAGGATAAATGATGGTAATAAAATGTACTTATTTGATTTCATCAAATATCCCCCCACTTGAACTTTACTTGTCCCTAAGTAAACCTTAGAATAATTCTTATGAAAATGTATCCTAAAAGATATTAGGATTTATTTTTATATTTAAGCATGTATTCATTTTGTCATAATCACACAACCAAACACTTAACGAATTAGAAATAAAATAAAATATTTTGATAAAAGCAAATCTAATCGTTTAACTGTCCAGTCGTGACGAATATTCTATCATAAGCTTGGCAAGTACACGCATCTCCCCCACTAAAGCCAAGGAATAACAAGTCTAAAGCGGTAAAAAGGGTTTGTAGGTTAAGGGTTAATCATTCTCCTTAATCTCTATCGATCTCAAATTCCAGAAAAGGGGACAAAATCACAAATACATGATCGAATCCACGAACACGATACTTGCAATTGCTCAAATCCTTAACTCAAATAGGCTAAAGATAGGACCAAGTAATCTTCACCAATAATATTATATCAAAAAGGGCGACAAAATCATAAATACATAGCCGAATCCACGACTACGATACTTAAGATTGCTCAAATCCCTAATCTCAATAAATCAAAGGTTTGGATAAAGAATAATATAGGGTATGGATAATATTTGGGATACAAATTGGTGTAAAATGAAAGAAAAATAAACAAAACAGATAAATTAAAATCCTAAGTGTGGTAAATTGCTATCCCAACCATCCCATGAATAAGACTCATATCACTGAATAACTCACGCTTTAACACTTGAAACACACGCTTTAGGTAGACACGAATTATACTCAACAAGATCTCAATCAAAGAATAACCTTAGTTGGTGTTCCCATAACGTCCAACTCCCATTCAATCCATAGATATAATATACAACAAATAGTGGTGATATTGACCACTTAATACAAAACTTTACATAAGTTGTTTAAACAAACATCCAACTTTTTTTTTTTTTTTTTTTTTTTTTTTTTTTTTTTTTTTTTTTTTTACATCAACATAAACATAGATGTGTAAAATTTCACCACATCACTATAACGATAACTCTGGATAATTTTTTCATACTTTTCATAACTTCAGAAATAACGGTAATAGTGAAAGTAGTAAACACACGAAAAATAAACTCAAAGATATACAATATTTTCTTTCACTCCAATTGCATTGTGCAATTTCCCGACTCAACCAAAGATAATGAATTACGCACGCGAACACAGGTAATGTAAGGAAACACACTTTGCCTAAAGCAATTAACCAACCACGGATTTTAATCTACAGGGTAGGCTAAGGTGTAAGGGTGTAACGAAACATTATAACAAAGGTGTAAGAAACGAAAGGAATGACTCTGAGTGTTTTTCTAGGGGTATCTTACTCTAAAAGTGAGAGTAACAAAAGGGTTTATACGGGGGTTAACTAACCAGTGTAGTTAGCTAATATCACATAACATATAAAGGCTATTTGGGTGTAATCCTAGAAATTTACCAATTTAGACAAGTCATTCCAATTATATAAATAATACTTATTATGGTGGTCTCGAATAGTATACAAGCCAAGTTCTAAAGTTTACAAGTCACCGGCACACTCATAGATTTGTGAATTTTTGAAAAGTTCACAATTTTTGAAAATAACGTCATGTGTGCAGCTATGTAATTTAGACTTAAAACAAAAACATGCTAAAAATTTTAAATTTTGATATATTAAGCACATTTTAAGCATATTTTGAAAAAGTTTAGGACAAGTAAGTGTTCTAATTCTCCAATCCCCCCACTTAAGTTAAACAACGTCCTCGTTGTTTGTGTCAAAGGTTAAAAACTGGAAAATAAAAGAATTAGAACAGAAAAACTCCCCTGAGATTTGCTCGGTATGATCCTCCATTATTTGTATAAGAGCAAAAATCATCTTTCTTGTGGATGAGAACGTTTAAGCTTCATATTTGATGTATCCACAGGAAATGCAGGAATCTATAATACCATCAAGACTTTAACACACCTAAGTTAAGAAGGTTCAAACTTGCATAATACATTAGTAGTTAGTAAAAATAAAACTGAAAAATAAAAATGAAAATCATCAGGTCAGTCGATACGCCGTATCTTATGGAAGAAGATACGCCGTATCGAGCCTGGAATAAGTACGAATCAGAATAGAAGATGCGTCGCATCCTTAACCAGGGATGCGCCGCATTAAAATACTGATAGAAAGTTTTTAAAGTCAAAAATAAAAATGCAGAAAATAAAGTAAGATATGACCAGTGCAGGAGATGCGTCGCATCTCAGGATTGAGATGCGCCGTATCTTCTGCGGGCTTGACTGACTCGACACAGAACAGAATAGTAAAAATTTTCCGGGTTGTCTCCCGGTCAGCACTTGTCTTTATTCCAGAGTCTTCAAGTTAGACTCACGTTCAGCTCCTTAATACTGATCATTGAAGGAGTCGGAAGCATCGCGCTCCCTCATTGCTAATTCAGTAATATTGAACACTCCTTGCTCGTCCTTAATTTCCACGCCATTCTTCTTTAATATCTGTATAAACAAAGTTCTGTCGCTTTCGGGCAGAGATGACAAAATGATAGACGGGAAATTCTTATTATCATATAAGCATAATTAAGCAAGGTGGGGTGGTAGTTCAATAAACGCATCATTATTCAAATTTGTATGCTCAACTATTCTCCTACGTTTGTTAATTACTACGCAATCATACCACTCATCATCAGAATCATTAACAATATCGCGCCTAAGTTCGGTAGGTACATTAAGGTCAATAAATTCCTCGAAGTTCTCATGATTAGGATTAGTTGAGTTGTTTTGAATCAATGTTTCTCCCATAAGCCTAGCTTCAAGATCGAGGTCCATACGTTCTCTTAATCCTAGCACATAGACGCCTCTAATTATGCTTTTAACAGGATTTTGGCACTTATAGACTAGTTTATTATTCCCTACCCTTAATGAGATTTTTCTTTTAAACACATCAATCTTAGCATGGGCGGTAGACAAGAAAGGTCTTCCAAGGATTAAAGGAATCTTAACATCCTCGGGCATATCTAATATAACAAAGTCTACAGGGAAAACAAACTTCTCAATCTTAACTAGCACATTATTAGCAATCCCTTCAGGTTGTTTTACCGTTTTATCAGCCAATTCAATAAGCAACTTAGTTGGTGCTAATTTTCCTAGTCCTAGGGTAGTGAATGTCTTAAGGGGCATAACACTAACACTAGCTCCTAAGTCAGCTAACACATTATTGAAAGATATATCATTAATTGAACAAGGTAAAGTAAAACTTCCTGGGTCCTTTTCTTTATGAGGCAAGGCATGTAAGTCGGTTGCAGAGCTCTCTTCTTTCATTGTAGCCTTGATCTCCTCTTCAATCTTTGTCTTTTCTTTGAGTAGTCTCCTTAAACTGATTGAAGAATTAAAGAAAAATTTGGGTCTTGCACCATCATTACCATTCATCAGTCTTCTAGGAAAAGGAATGTTAGGAGTGACTTCTTCAGTGGTGCTTATGGCCTTGACATGATCTCTTGGGTTGGTTTCAGTTGAGCTAGGTAAACTTCCGTATCCCCTTTCTTGAAGAACTTTGCTCATTTGACCAATTTGTTGTTCCAATGCTTTGATCGAAGCTCCTTGATTTCTTGTAATAGTGTCCGTTGAAGCTCGGATTTCTTTGATCATAGCAGTGTTCTCTTCATGTCTTTTAGCAGCATCGGCCATAATTTGCTTTAAAGTGTCATCTAAAGTCTGCCTCCTTTCTTGATAAGTGGGATTAAAGTTGTTCTTTTGATAGAATCCCGGAGTAGCTTCCCTAAATCTTCCTGAAGGTCGGAATGGTTGTCCAAATTGTGTGTAGTATGCTTCTTCAAACGTCTCACTTTCATTCTTATTCGGGCAATCCTTAGTGTAGTGAGGTCCTTCGCATTTTTCACATCCAACTTGGGCAGCATACACTTTTTCATCACGCTTCTTCATCTCTCTACTAATTTTATCCAATTGAGCTTGAATAGCAGCAAACCCGTCAAAATTAGTGCTGCTCTTAGATCTAGTAGAGGTTCCATCGTGCCATTTTTGAGAATGATCAGCAGCTTCTTGGATAGCTTTTCTAGCATTGGCTGCACTCATTTGAGGCACAGCTCCCTTAGCATCCAAGATTTGTCTAGTAGGCACGTCCAATCCTTGATAAAACAATATTATCTCCTGCATTGGACTTAGATAATGTTGAGGGCATTTCATCAATAGGTCTTTGAATCGTTCCCAAGCTTGATAAAGAGTTTCATCAGGCTCTTGCTTGAAACTGTTGATAGCCTCCATCTTTTTAGCGGTTTTAGCAGGTGGACAATATCTCTTCAGGAATTTGCTCTTCAAATCTTCCCATGTAGTGATTGAACTAGCAGGTTCATTCCTTAGCCACTTGTTAGCAGCTCCTTTAAGTGAAATTGGAAAGATTCTTAGCATGAGTTGATCGTCAGAGACTCCTTCTGCAGTAAAAAAATCTGCAATCTCGAGGACCTTTTCAACATGTTCATTAGCATCAATATGTTCCGATCCACTGAAAGCATTTCTCTTAGCTCCTTGAGAAACTGACCCTTCAACTCAAACTTAGACTTTTCATCAAACTTTGGTCTAGCAACTCCTGAAGTGTAATCAGCACGGGTTTTGTTCATGTATTCCTCCATAGTTGTGTTTTCCGCCATTGCTTCTGTTTCTTCTTCCTCTTTCTCTTCAGAAAAATAATCAAGCTCGAATGAACTTGAGATATCAAAGCTTTTTGTGTTGAAAAGCCTTTTAAGCGAATGAAAGGCTCGTTCAGGGTCTTCGAAAGGTTGAATCAAGTTCTTAGTAGAACTCCTGGTCATGCACTTCCTGAAACTATCACAAAAGCATCAGTAGGGTATGTTCAAGAAAGTAATATATCAGAAAATCAACAACGAAAACGGAATACGAAAAATAAAAGTTACTGATATCTGCAGACGATGCGCCGTATCCAAAAAGTTGGATACGCCATATCTTATAATCGTTAAAATTTAATCAGACTTTATTCAGAAAATAGATACGCCGCTTAGAAATTAGAATGCGCCGTATCAGTTTTAAGTTATCAAAAATCAACGTATCTAAATTAAAATTAAATGCGTCGTATTAACAAAAGTTAATGCGCCGTATCTTCGTTACGTTTCAAAATACCAGATTTTTGATTCAGTAGATGCGTCGTATCGATAAAAATCGATGCGTCGTATCTGTTTAATAATTCGAAAACTGTTTTTAATTAAAATAATAGATACGCCGTATCTGCTAAAGCAGATGCGTCGTATGGCGTTATCGTTTAGAAAAATTTCTTATTAAAAACAGATACGCCGTATCTTGGGGAAAGATGCGTCGTATCGAATTTATTTAACGCGTTGTATTTTATAAAAATTAAACGCAATACGCCGTATCTAAGAAAATAGATGCGCCGTATCGTTTATATTAGCTCAGTACAACGATAGCAGAATACAAGAAAAATACGGAAATAAAAACAAAAATAAAAACAAACGAAAATAATCAAAAATTAAAGAAAAATAAAAACACACAAAAACAGAAAATATGCAAAATAATAAAATGAATGCAATTTAACCTAATATACAACAGAGTTAGCGGTTAGAATAAAAAGTAAAAAGAAAAACCTAATTAAAATACTAATCAAATTAACAGATAATAACAATTCACTCCCCGGCAGCGGCGCCAAAAACTTGATGCGCGTGTGCGTATTGCTCTAATTTATACCCACGGTATGTCGTTGTGGTTTTAGCAGTATTCAAGTTTTAAATTTATATTTAGCCGACTTATCAATAACACACACACTTTAACGAGTAGTGTACCCAGTCAGTATGAATATAATGGTAAGTAGAGTGTCGATCACTAAGAGTGGAACGTATTATCTAGTTATCCTAATCAGTATTTTAATATCTTAAGTTAGCTATACAACCTAATCTAACGCAAGGGGGTTCAGCCTGAGAGACTGGCACGGTTTGGTTATGATTAAATATAAACTAAACTAATAGGCACGAATCAGCGATTAGCACACACGTACACAGATAAATACTTGAGAAAATAAGAAGACCTGTCCTGATAGTTAAGTAGCTTGTCACTTGTTTTATTGCTAGTTTTATATGAAGTGTATAGTTCGATGCAACGCACCGAGATTAATCCCTTTCTCGTTGGCTCTAATCTTATCGGCGAGTAAACCCTTAATGATTACTTATGACTATCCTATTTATCTTTCATCCTACTTTTCTACAGACGATAGAATGCATAGGCGATATAATAAATAGGCGAGGAAGGGGCATGGCGACTCAAGCAATGCTCAGCTAGACACAGAGGTTATCAATGCACTAATAAAAGTCACCAAAGACATCAACATATAAACTTTAATTAATGGGAAAGCAATTTTAAGGGGAGTTGAAGTGCATGATTAAATCAATGACACAAGCCCATCAATCCTGATAAATTAAAGTGTACTAATACAATAAAACAAAACTACTTAATGAATTGAATACATGCAGGACCTTCTTACAGCTCTTGTATCTTCGTTCAAGGGTGTGTCTTGTGCTGCTACTTCGTCTGAATTCGGCCTTAGGGTTTTGTGGTCTTCGGTCTTCTTCTAAAAACTAGGCTCTTGAAATTCGTCTGACCTTGGGGTATTTATAGTTTCTATCTGAGGGCTAGATGCGGCGCATAGGATAAGTAGATGCGGCGCATTGACTTAACTTCGCGTGGGGTCCAAGATTAATATATTCAGGAATATTCGTACACCGCCAGAAGATGCGGCGTAACTCCATTTATCTATGCGGCACATGTCCTTGCTGTCTTGGATCGTAGCTTGTGAAATCTTGATAGTGATGCGCCGTATATAATAAGTAAGATGCGGCGTATCTGGAGCAGAATAATCTTGATCTTGTACATTTCAGTAGACTCTTAACTTCTTGCTTGTTTTGCTCCATAATTAGTCCAAAATCGCCAAGTTTCACATAATACTTGTTTTTACCTGAGAATTACAAAAGTAAACATTAACGTATCGATTCTCACAGATAATATAATAAAACAAGTCAAATAAATAGGATAAATGATGGTAATAAAATGTGCTTATTTGAGTTCATCAGATTGTGAAACAAAACGGTAAGGGGTTTCACGTTAATCCTATTGTTGATCAAAAAGAAGTGAAGAGAAGATTAGATCCTTTTTTAGCTAGGATCATAAGGTATGTAACCATTTATTATTCGGTTAATCAATTTACATGTTAAATATTTATGATCTTGATTCCGCTATGTGCTTTGGTGTTATAGGAACTTAGTTTTATAATTGTTATGATTTCTAAATTACGACAGTGGCATCAAGAGCCGTTTAACATGTAATTGTAATTACCGAAACGCATAATAAAAATCAAATCTTGATTTGGATTTACATGTATGTCGATTTGTTTTAGGTTTTTCTACATAAAAAAAATAAAAAATAAAACGAATCATATTTTAAGGGGGGGGGGGTTCGACCCTCTTTTAATAAAAAGTTAGTTTTGTAACCCTAAATTAGTACATGTGTGTTTATGTGTTTATATGAATAAGGGTTACGTTCCTGTATTAATCCATGATGCTTCATGCAAGGTATTCATGGATTAGGGTTTGTTTTATGTGCTACATGTTTTAGATAAATCTAAAATTAGGATAAACCTAATTATTAAATTAATGAATCTGTTATGTGCAACGTGGTATATAATTGTTAAGGCTTACGTGACCAACTTATTGGTGTCTGTGGTCCATTGGGTACAATGCGCTCGAAAACCAATGGGAGGCTTAGTAATTATATACATATTACTTCACATAGAGATTATTAATAGGATTTATCAAAAGTTTTGCATGTGGCTATATGATTTAATGGTTAAGATCATATGTGTTATTATGTGTTTATTTATTTTTATTAAATTACTTGCCTTTTTTTGTTTAAATTATTGAATTGTAAGCAATAAGAGGGTAATTTTTCGAATAGAAAATAAATTGACCTAATAACTATGAAACCTTGATGTGGTAAATTATTTATTGACAAGTCTTATGTGCCGACAGTGGTTCACTTCGCACGGTAATTTGCTCACAGGCGAGACTAGCAATTTAATAATTTACAACATAAATTTTTTAAGCTTTAAAAATCTTAAACTTTTAATTGATTGATGCAACTGTACAAAATTGGTCGAACGGCGGACCTAATTTTGACAAACTATAAGGTTGGTTTAAGGTTGGTTTCGCATTAAATTGTGGCCTTAAAGAGACTCCATTCTGTCTCTCCGCCCGCTTGTGCGTCAAAATTAGACTTACCAAGTACAACCATTATATGTACGAAGCATCTTAAGGAAAAGTTGTAAGTTACTCAACGCCATCAATTAAAACTTTGTTGATTTAAGCTTAGTAAAGATACTAATGAGTAAAAGGTTTTTTGAAACATATGATACAAGATGAATGCATGACATCTTTGTACATATTCTGATTACACACATCAAAATAAATACCCTTAAATTTAAGTTATACGCCATCCAATGAAACGGAAACACCTGAGATTACATACCTTCATTACTAGCAGCCAAAGCTGATGTGATGAATCAAAAGGATGGTAATCAAAGGGTAAATTACATACTTTCATTGCTAGCAGCCTCAGCTGATGTGATGAAACTATGTTAATTTGCAGTTTCTTAAGTTGGTTAACTTAATTGAGTACTTTCATTGCTAGCAGCCTCAGCTGATGTGATGAAACTATGTCAAGGCATAAAGATGGGGATAAAACATGCTTACATTTGCAACTGAGGTTGGCAAAATATGTAAATCCCATAACTCTAGGAATTGCAATTTGAGATTGACAATTGAGTTCGACTCGTACCTCATTGAGTACTTTCATTGCTAGCAGCCTCAGCTGATGTGATGAAACTATGTCAATTTGGATCCTAGTTTTCAGTGAAAATTAAATGGTTAAATGTTAATTTACCATGGGTGTTTAATTTTCTTGAAAAATTGTATTATCGAAAATACTAAAATTGAATTTTGTAAATTCTTTTAATGTATTAATGCAACGTTAAAACCGTAAACGTGGGGCATTCTTTTAGTGGAAAGATGATCTACACCCGTAAGGGTTTAGGCTAGAGTCAACGTTACTAAAAGAATAAATCTAGTCTACTTTCTTTGAGAAGAGTGAGACTTAACCCTATTCCTTTTCATGAATGAGAAAGGTATAATAGGAAAAATTAGAATTGTCTAAATTCTAAGAAATAACTCATGGAAAATTTTTAATTGTTAAGAAAATTGCAAGTTTTATGAGTTAATTAGAAGCTAGACTAGTTACCGTAAATTGGTAAAAGGCAAACTAGAATGATTTGTCTAGTTGTTGTGCTTTGACCAATTAAAGATGCTACATACCATTGTAGGAATGGTAGTCAAATAAGGAAGAAATTGCATGCCCAATTATTTCCAAGTTAATTGCAATGATGGATATTCCATCATTTACAAAGTAGAATACATTTTTTTGAGTACCTAAGTAATTGTTACGTATGGGATTCCTCAAAGGTGTAGGAAAGTAAATAGCACACTATTTTCTTTTACTGGTTATGAAACACTTATAATGTTGTCAAATCCAGTGGGAGCATAGTGTTGTAATTACTGAATAATGAGTTAATGTAATGATCTGTAATTCAGTGGGAGCTACAAGCTTTGATATCTTGGTAGTAACCCGGATTATCTCTAGAATCTCTTGAGATAATTACTTTCCAATTATAGACACTTGTGGTATTAAGGATAGTCGTGCGTTTCCTTACTAGACAAGGTGGTTCTATAGCTACTCATATCTATGACACAATCATATTGATCACATAAACAAACGATTGACGTGTTGTTTATCTGATACATGATGTTGTTCCATGCACAAGTGGGAGAAATCTTTATTGTGTGCAAGCAACAACACAAAGGAATATGATTTAAAGGATTCTCTTAACTGCAAGGTAGCTGATGTAATGAAACTATGTTAATTTGCAAGTTTCTAAAATTAGATAATTATTAGAACAAGTGTCAATATGATAATAAGACTACTTCAAACTAAATATTTATGTATTATTGCAATGACATAAATAAATGAAGTAATCTAATACTACTTCAAATTTGAATATTTATGTATTCTTGGAATGTCATAAATACATGAAGTAATAAATTAACTTGAAATACTATTGAAACCAAATTGTGGTGTTCATGATTACTTTAGTTATACATGTTTATATTTTATTGTAAAGATATAAATATGAAGTCCTTTATTGCTATAAGACTTATAAATAAAGTAAGACGTTAACTTGTTATGTTTTTTAAAAGACATATACAAGAAGTCATTGAGTTGATCAATGATTTATAACGTATATTGGGATTATAACAGTTTATGTCTTCTGATTAAGACATGGACATGAAGTGACTTGATTTAAAAGTACTTATGTTATATTGCATGCAATGGGCTTGGAAAGTCTATTATACCATTAACTTGATTTAGTTGGTGAATAGGTAAGCCAAAACAAAATATATTTATATTACATATTGTAAGATTGACTTACAATATTAATCCTAATGAAATACATAATGTTTATGGTATGTTCAGTTAGGAAAATCAAACTCTTGTTATATTGTTTGATTAAGATAACTATATCTTCTTATCTTCCTAAACCTATCAAGGTTAGAATATTGAGTATAGGTTATACATACTCAATAAGACTCCAACCTAGAAGATTAATAAGACACCATTTATTATGGAATGTGATGAATCACATTAAGTCTTAAAATTGAAGTTCGGAATTTGTTAAACTACTTTTGAGTAGGTTATTAACAAACTAATGTAAGGAACTGTCAATATGTATTTGTAATGTCCAAAAAGAGAACAATTTTGTGTTGCTCTAGTTGCTAAGTATTTATAGATTATCTATAAATAGCAAAAGGCAAGTGGGAGATTTTATCTTGATAAGATAAAATTACAAGATACATAATCTTCTAAAATACACTAGCAAAGTCATAATGAGGATTAAACATGTTAATGTTAAATCTCAAGATGATGGAATTCTTATTCATAGATCTGCAAGGATATCTCAAATATTTGGATAATATGTTGAGGATTATGAGTTGATCTTTAAGATAAATTGCAAATATTGAATTTGGCAAATTACTCATACTATGAATGCTTAGATGCAGTCCAATAAGATAATTAGTTTTGGAAATGTAATTAATCTTGAACTCTATAGTTACACTATAGAATTAAGATGAGTTTCTACAAAGGAAATGAAAATCCTAGAGATTCAGATTCTTGTGTAGAAATCATGTGGACAAAATTTTGTATACATATTTAATGTATGGAAAGATTATTAATCACACTTAAGCAATTAACTGTGATTGAAATTCTTTATAGGCACATTAAATATATAAAGATTATGATTGTCATTCTTAGTTTCATTTATATGAAATTAACAATGGAATATCAAAACTCTTTCTTGAGTAATTACTTGTGCGAGGACGGTAAGTAATTGAAAGGAGTATTTGAATTCAAATAATCTTTGGATGTATACAAAGTGCAATCATTTATGAATATATTAATGCATGCATCTAGGAGATATACTTATGTTTAGTTATTAAATCTAAGTTTTGATTTATAATTAAAATAAGATATTTCTTAATATTCCTGAAAGCTAGTGGGAGTATTATATTTTCTTATTTCATATATGTTGTATAACATATAGGAAGTAACATTCCATTAACATTAAGTGTTAAGTCTTAGTTTGGAATGAAACTTCACTTGGAGAGTTAGAAAATAAACTTATAACCTTGTAATATATGTTTATTGTTATAAACATAAGCGGTAAAATAATTGATTCTAATAAGCATGATTATACTATTAGAAAGTCTAGATAGATACATATCTTTGGAAAGATATGACATGAATAAATCTAAGTTTGACACAAGGATTTTTCATGTACATCATGTTGTTTGTTGTATCATGCTTGATAATAAGATTGAGATGACACTCAATACTAGTCATGGTGGGAGTTCATCCTTGTTAATGGCC
Organism: Artemisia tridentata subsp. tridentata; assembly: GCA_021014915.2. Classification (NCBI taxonomy): domain Eukaryota; kingdom Viridiplantae; phylum Streptophyta; class Magnoliopsida; order Asterales; family Asteraceae; genus Artemisia; species Artemisia tridentata. The sequence continues at coordinate 132,747,048 of CP139505.1, read as the reverse complement.
ATGTATACTAGTTATGCTTAACTGTAAGCATAGTTGCATTATACATTAAAGAATTAGAATACTTTAAACTATAAAAGGTTTGATAGTTTAATTGTCATAAATTCGTGGTTGAGGATGTCACACATTTTATGAAATATTATGTGGCAATATCTAGGTAGATGAATGCACACATACAAGAATTTCATTAATTGAATTCTTGAAATAAGTATTCTCAAAATTCCGATAGATCAAAATTAGTTGATTTATGCCTTGTCAACAAGTATGTCTAACATGACTTGAGGCATAATTCATTAATGGGAATTATCATGCATTGATCTATTTAGTATTTGGATAAGGGATGTTAAGCAATTATTATTTACAATGAATTAAAGTACTTGGTACGTTTGTTTTCATTAATAATAAATTGTATCCTATATTTGCATGTTTAAATCCGTGAATAACTTATGTTATTCTAAATAGTCCGTTGTCAATCAATAATATGGGAGTATTATTGAATTAAGACAAATCTGAGTTTTGGTAGAATATACTTAAGTATATTGATGCGTTGTACATGCCAAATTCACATGATATTCAATAATGGATAAATTGAATATAGGACTTATCCCAACTTCATGAGTTTACTTTATGGATCTTGTCATCAAGTAAATCATGTGTATATAGTTATCCTCAGACTTGAGATGCCAGATAACTGTCATGCATGTAGTGCATTTCTGTGATTCAATTTAACGCTATACGTAACTGGTAGCTATAAGGATTGTTTTCGGAAGCGTTGCGAAGTGCATGAGTTATGCTCGTAGTCAAGATAGAATTTGTTCCTTCAAATTTATTTGAAGTTTAATACTGCTGGGCCCCTCGTAGGGTTGACAAGATGTTTGCGTGCGTACGCCCAAGATCTCCCCTGAATATGTTCAGATGATTTGGTAATCTTGTTCAATCATACCAACGAGAAACAGAATTATTAATAAAGAATGACTAAGATCCATATCTTTATTAATGTAGTATTAGAAACAAAAGGATAAGTATGATGATTTATCATCAAGTGGTTTTTCCAGGAGACCACCACCCGAGTTGTACTAGGGGCATTGGCGTGTTGCTAGACGCTAACCAATGTCAATTACACTTTTAATAGATTTCCAAGTGGGAGCTGTTAGAGTTATGGAAAAATATTAAAACATGTATGACTAGAATCGAACACGGGACCACGGGATTGCACACTTTACGTATGAATGACTAACGTAAATAATTAATATATATATATATATATATATATATATATATATATATATATATATATATATATATATATATATATATATATATATATATATATATATATATATAGGGTAGGGATACAATGAGAAGCCCCTTAAAATGAGAAGGATGAGAAGCCATCTCAACCGTTGGATCTAACTTGTATATTAAAAAAAGCGGAGTGTCCTTTTTGTAAATAATTAAAAGTTGAGGGGCAAAGCTGTATGAATTAAAATTGAGTACAGATCTAAAATTCATTCCATATCAAATCCCGATCTTTTTCATTCCCCCAAATTTATTCTCTCTCTTCAAAACCCTAAAATTCATTCCATCTCAACATTGATTTTATTCGATCAAACAAACAAACATTCTTGATCGATAAAAACAGAAATCTAATACTGCATCTACGATAAAAACAGTAAGTGTATTTTTGCATTTTTTACTGCATCTATTTGTTATTTATTTTCCTAAAATCATATAATTGTTTATAAATTTAGCAAATAGAAAGAGTAATAGGATGCTTGATCATGCTTATACGAGCAAAAAAGAAAAAAAAATCAGTTGAACAGGAAAAATCAATTACGATATCATCAAGTAAGTATTATATTTTAAAGGGATAATTACTAAAATGCCCCGGTTACCCAAGTGCTAAGACTATCCGACCCGGTTTCACAAAATTCTCCCCTTAGACCAGGGCAACCGATCCGACGAACCACAGGATGCCACGTCACCGACCAAAATACCTCTACTACTGTTGCTACGATGTACATGGGACGTATTATTTTTTGGGCAACTTTTGATTTTGGGCAACAAATACATGAACAAAAGGATATTTTGGTCATTTTACATGCATTAAAATTAGGCAGTTTTTTTTTATAGATATTAGCCTGTAATTCGATATTTCGATTACAATTCATTACAGAATACACATCAATCACTACAAGAAAAGTGGCTTTTTAGGACCCCCGTAAGCGTCATAAAATGGTACTTTATAGGACCTTTCATTTAATAGGACCAAGGATGAAAGGATGTATGTAAGGGGGTTGTAATAGGTACAAGCGTCCTAATATCTCAAATACCTTATGAAACCAATTTTGTGGTCGTATTATATGTCTATGAACAACCCAAATAGCGTCCTAATAAAACCATATTAGGACACTTTTACAATGTTTTGACATGTGCTTACCTACTTTTAATCTTTTGACACACATAAAAAGGTCCTTAAAAGTTTGTTAGGACGCATATGATGCAACATCATAGCTATTTTAGCAACCAAGAAAAGGGTCCTAATAACTCAAATAAGATTATGATACCAATTTTATGGTCGTATAATAGGTCTATAAACAACCCAAATAACGTCCTAATAAAAACATATTAGGACACTTTTACAATGTTCTAACATGTGGTAGCCTACTTTTAATCTTTTGATACACATACAAGCGTCCTTAAATGTTGATTCTTAGGACGGTTATCATATAACATTATAGTTACTTTAACACCAAGAAAAGGGTCCTAATATCCCAAATACGATTATGAAACCAAATTTATGGTCGCATAATATGTCTATGAACAACCAAATAACGTCCTAATAACAACATATTCGGACACTTTTACAATGTTCTAACATGTGGTTACCTAATTTTAATCTTTTGATACACATACAAGCGTACTTAAAAGATAATTGTTAGGAAGCTTATCATGTAACATTATAGCTACTTTAGCACCAAGAAAACGGCTCTAATATCTCAAAGAAGATTATGAAACCAATTTTTTGGTCGTATAAATGTCTATTAACAACCAAAATAACGTCCTAATAACAACATATTATGACACTTTTACAATGTTAAGGGTCCTTAAAAGTTTATTGTTATGACGCTTAATAAGTTTAATAGGACAATTTCAAATTCCTAACAAGTCATATGATAGGACACTATTTTTAGCATGCACACTCTATTTTACGATATGAATAAAACATCAAATAATAATTAAATGAATAAAATGAAATTGTATTTCAAATAAGCAATTGTCATAACAAAAGAACTAAACATAAATAAGGTATAGACATTATCCAACATAAAGTCTTGTAACATTAAACAAGAAATTAAAGCAACAAGAAGCTTAGTCCGGGGTCATCATGCATCCTTTCTCAATCCTCACGGACCACCTACAAATAAACATCCATATATAAGCATTAAGCTCCAAGGGCATAGAACACATATATTTAATGTTATTTACTTACATAAACGAACATCATAACTATACTATGGAGAAAACCGAAAAGTGTAGTACCTCTTCTGGCGCAGTATAGCGAAACAGTGCTTCTGCAAATTCTGCACTGTTGCCTTGAGCAATAGCTCGCCTTCCAGCAACTGCTCCAACCGATCCATGGGGTTCAGATGCTTGATTGTTTGATGATCCATCATTTCCATCTTCTCTCATCTGAGATCGGTCAACAAGATATCCGAGCGAGGCTGTTTGCTCAGGAGTTCGCTCATAGAAATCAATAGTTAGTGATGGATATGTGGATGGAGCATACCTGTTATAAAGCGCGGGTCAACAAATTCATAATACGCAACACGACTAATGAAACTGATAGACGTAGAAGCACATAATGGTATAGTTCATAAAAATTAGTAGGAATGCAGTAATTTGCAACGAAAGAAAACACTTACTGGTTTTCTACGAAGCTATTGCCAGCAGGATCGTCTAGTATGAAAGTAAATGATGAATTCCCTGTGGCACATGCTCTTAGTTTTAGTATGAACTCGTGTATAGCCTCAGCAGTTTGGGGATCAATTTTCTGAAAAGGTCCAACATATCATATGAAATCAACAAGTCATATGAACATTCAAAGATGAAAATAATGCGAAAGAAATTGACTGCCATATGAAATAAACTGCCCCACCTTTCTTTCATCTTGAAGTGCTTGCAACTCATCTGAAGCTCGGACTAGGATTCCCTCCACCTGAAACATATACATGATACGACTGATGTCAGAAAAACCAAGTTTTGTGTAACAGAAAACCTCACAAGTAGTAAAAAAGTTATTAAAACTTATATCGGGTTCAACTAAGACAAATTCATGATTTATGTTTCACTAGCTATCTTCCTATATACATACACTTGTATGTTGTGCTAGTGCTCCCTATACCGCTAAAGTAACTGTTTTACCTAGTTATGTGATCTCTATTTTCATTGATCAAGAAATGTACAAAACATGCATAACCTCATCATATATGAAAATCAAAGGCTACATTCAAAAGTAAACACAAAATCTGATATAGAGGATATTAATGGCATGCGGAAATGAATTACCGTTGATAAAGATCCATGATGCGACTCTGGAGGAATCTCAAAATCCAGTTGAGGTATCTACATACACAGAGAACAAAGGTTGATCAGATTCAATATTCTTGAGATGAACCGCACTAGCAGGCTGCAGGCTACCAAGCATATTTCAGGATGTCTCACAATTGACGCCTTATTAACTTACTTAGGGGGAGGGATACATTATTTTTTATCCTTTAGTGTGAGAATCTCAATAAATGAGCAAACGAGGAAGATAATTAGAAAGCTCATTGAGAATGCATCTGCATTTGCTGGTAATCTTGCCTCCATTCTTCCACTTAAATTCCCATCCTTTCCCATCCATGTTTTCTTCACAAGCCATTCGTTGGATCCTTGATTTTGCAATTCTGTGAATGATAAAAACAATCACCCAGTTAAAACATTGATCAAAGACTTATTATGACGATAGCAAATCTGCAACAAGGAACGTAGTGCTATCCTAGAATTATACCAAAATTTCAACTTTAGACGTATAGTCTATTAGATTTTGTGAAGCTATACATCAAGTGGTTAACTTACCACCAGGCAAGAAAGTATGGGTTTGATGATCAAAACTTTGCCAAATTGGTTGACTCGATCTTGACCCGTAACTCAAAACTAAATTACCATCATCACGAAGGACAAGTGATGCAGAACTTGTAACAGTACTAGACATGATGTTTGTTGACCAAACTATGGTGTCTGACTCGTTTAAAAGCACTTTGATTTTCAATTTACAAGAAAATTTATTGGAGATGGGTGACTCTCTGGTCCAAACTGATTAATTTCAGTACATTAGCCTAAGCACATATAAATGAGTGCAAATTAAGCAGAACTACTTAATAGAACCTTTCGTTGTAAAATGATTATTGTAACTTACATGAACCTTCCTCCTATCCTCAATAGCACAACCCCCCCTCTCCTTCCAGCCCCTCTCACACCACCCCCAAAGAAACTAGAAACTGATTTCAAAACGCAATAATCAGCACCATAAGAAAATTTCAAACACCTTCTAAGAAAAACATGAATAATCGATTCTGATATATTGTTTCTGAAACACTAGAAAGTTGAAAGTTGAAACTGTTAAAAAAACCTAATCCCAATTAAACACCCCGTAAGAAAGCAAAGCCAATCAATAATGCACACAATATTCAGAAGATTAAACATGAATACTTTGCCAAACACTAATTAAACTGCGTATTTGTATACCATTTAATTTTAATCAGAAGAAAATTGAAACACTATATTCAGAAGGCTTATCTTAAGTCAGCATATAACCACCTTTGCTAAAGGATGTGAATCCGCACCGGGAGCATCAGGAATAATGGAATTGTATCCTGAACCCTTGCCATCTCCCAAGTCTGTCCAAACAATTATAAAATAGTCAAAACTGTCATGTTGTTCGTATAAGTAATATGTATTTCAATGTTCTTATAACATGTCAAATTCATAATTTGTAAATGAAGATAGATCAGCAATATCCTTGACAAGCAATCCAAAACAACCTGTACAAGCAATCCCAAATAGCAGGCTAACTTGAATTCAATAGTGACTTGACACGAGCTATAGGAGTAGAGAAGGTAGATCCCATCACAAGAACGATAGCTGAAAAGTGGCACCACACCCTCCATCCTTAGATACTAGCTGCAACCGACTTGAACCCCTGTGAAAATATCAGACATGTAAGAACTATTGTTGCACAGGTGCATGAGTCATTCAAAGAACACAGAACCCGTTGAAATAGTCACGAAATATTAGCAAAAAAATCATGTATATAAACATGTACGCATAAGCATTTAAGCCTTTTCTAACATATATAGACATGTGCACATAAGCTGTGCAAACTCTAAATTCCATGACAGCAAGTTACGAAACTGCAGTGTCTTCCCACTTCATTATGTCCACAAACTCTTAGACTAAGTTTTTACAACATTACTATTGTATTTTTGGAATCAGGTTTCGCAACTCATTATCTCACCTTTTAGGTTCAGGTCTTACCGAAATAAGTAAATTATTTCAATTTCTAGACTGATAAAACTCAAGGCCCAAGTGCAACACCATCAATTGCATCATCCACACTACCCAAGCACAAAAACGCATACAAAGATCAATAACTTTACAGGAATTACAAATCGAACCTACCACAAGCGAAATAATCAGGGAATATAAAGAATGTATATAGGAAATAAACACAGTCAAAATATAAAGAAATTGTGTACATATTACATATTGTTCATTCACGCGACTGAAACAAGAAAAAGAGAGAGGGCCGCCAAATCAACAACACTACATTAGGGTTTCAATTGATGTGACAATCGGTCAATTAGAAATATTTCCCCTGGTAAAAATCAAACCGAAATACATGTCTTCCATATAGGTATGAGCCTATCAGGTGTGCAACCGAGATTCACAGAGGTAGTGATGGTGATTGAAAACTGAGAACATGAGGAGGGAAAAGGAAGAGCCATCACTACCTCATAAACATATTACTAATTATGATTTTAAATTGGTAGCATTTTGATTTTAGGGAAAAAATGGGCGGTATTGGTTTTTTATTGGATGATACTCATACTTTAAAAAGTGTTAGGGTTTTGATTTTGGGGGAAAAGGGGCGGGATGAGATTGAAATTTTGGGGAAAAGATAAGTTTTTTTTTTGTTTAAGTAAAATAGGTTGGTAAACTATAAATTATGTTTTTCTTAGCAATGGGAATTGATTAATCGAATCGGTATTTTTGATAAGTTTTCTGTATTTCTGGCAAGTTTTAGGTATTTCTGGCAAAATTTAGGTATTAATGGCAAGATTTTTCTTAAAAAGACATCTTGAAATAGATATAAACAACAAGTATAACTTATTAAACATTTTTATGGCGAGTTTTGGGTATTTTCAGCAAGGTTGAAGGTTTCAGGCAAGCTTGACCACCGTTGACCATCATTAACCGTCGTTGACCATGGTTGACTGCGTTGTTTGACCGATTTACACAAATCGGAAAGGTTGGCGGCCTTATAGCACGTAATCGGCGATTAATCGGCCTTGTAGGCCTTGTTTTGCAACACTGATATTTAGTAATTTTTTATTTGAAGTTTTCACATATGATTTCTATAAAGATAATTTTTTCACACCTATATCACTTCGATGGTGGTCTAGTGTCAAAGGAGTTTGTGATTATCACATTAGAATGTCAGAATGTGTGAGGTCTCAAGTTTAATACATTTTAAATGCAAACAACTATGAAATAGTCACACCGACATCGTGAAAAGAAAGGATTTACCTGGTTTAAGTATGTGTGGCGATGAGTTCAAACATCGTAAATTAGCCATCTAAAAGGTCAAAAACCATGGTTACCCAAAAAAAATGTCTCAAGCGAGACTTGACAAGTCCTTTACACGAGATTATAATGCAACAACTCACATATGCTTATTTTGATACTCGTGCATTTATATAAAATTATGATACCAGAATATGCTTAAATAAGCATATAAGATACAAAATAAGCCGGAGAATTAGGGCTTATGACGTATACCTGTAAGATTTTATTCTTGTTTCCTCAAAACCAAGGGTGGGTGTAGTAAGGGTAGACAAGTCCATCTGTCTACCCAATTCGACGAGTCTACCTTACTACAGTCGGTCGCTTTCGTCGGTAGGGAGAAAAACAAATGGGTCGGCTAGCCCACCGAGTTGGATGCACACCAAAAACAAAAATTTGGCCATTTATTTAATAAAAAAATTGTATTTTAAAATTTAAACACTTTACCATATAAATACCCCGTTACTTATGGACATGCACTTTCAAAAACATTATGTGTTATACACTTTACACATTTTATCTAAAACAAATGTCTTATCTATTCTTTTTTTCATCATCGGATGATAAAGATGAAGTTTGTAGCGATCTAGCATTTTTTACGGAGATCGTTACTACGGTTATTCAAGCTTCGTCTTCTTCAAACCTAAAATGCCACGAAACCCGATAGAAAGAGATCGTTCCATTGATCATCAAGACGAATATCTCCAATTGGGTGCGAAAACATCTCGTGATTCTCTCAAAGCTTTCTGTAAGGCTATTATGAAATTATATGAAAATGAGGTTTTGCGAAATCCGACATATAATAATGTAGAATAACTCTATGATTTTTACGAGTAGAAACAAGAGTTTCTTGAGATGATAGGAAGCATTGATTGTACGGATTGGCCGTGGGCTAATTGCCCAAATGTAATACGTGCTCAATATTGTAAGGGTGATCACATGTGAGATCCATTCATTTTATTGGAAGCAATTGCCTTCCAAGATTTATAGATTTCGTATGCATTGTTTCGGGTATCTCCGAGGTTATGCGACAATCTACTTTTGAGACGGAGGAGTATATCTTTACTAGTGATATATCTTTATTGATTGCTTATATTATTATAAAGAGAAAAAAAACTTTAGCGAACAACGGTATCACGAAAACAGTATGATGATAAGAGATAGCATTTACTCATAAAAACATTAACTTATATAAGCAATTGTACGAGGTCTTCACGTGAGGGTCTTTTGAGATGTTAAGCATTCAGTGAAGACGTGGAGTAATATATCTTTATTGATTGCTTCTATTCTTATAAAGAGAAAGGAAAAAAAAATTAGCGAACAACATTGTCTACTGTTCACTAAGTGTTCCTGGACTGCAAGCATACATCCGAATCACCAAGCTCGTACTTGCTTTGTCCTTTCCCGCAAACATTTTATCTCACTTAATTTACCTTTCGGAAGTTCAAATATCTCAAATACTTACCGAGTCTCGAGCTCGAGCGCGAACTCGTTCGAGTCGAGCTTTACCGAACTTCGAGCTCGTTCCTAATAAACAACCTCAAAATATTTAAAGAGTCGAGTTCGAGCTTATAAAGGCTCTGCTCGAGGTATCATCGAGCTTTTCAAGCGATCTAGTAGTAATTTATATGTTTTATATATATTATTTAAGTACACTAAGTATAAATACTTATTTATGAATGCATGGAGCTTAATTCTTATTTTATATTATATTATAGTTTAGTTGATTTAAAAGAACAATGTTGAACATATATCAAGCTATTCTAGTCGATATGGGCCGAAATCAAATAACTTCAAGTTTAGCTTGAGATTCGATTGTGAAGGCTCGTCGATCTTTAGTACAATACTGTCGAATCAAATCGAGCCTGCCAAAGTTCGACTAAATTCTACTAACGATTAAATGTCATTGGAACATGTGATACAAGCCCAAGGATGAATGCTTGGAGTAAGGTCTGCCGACAGCCAAATAGGGTGCACGAGTCATGATTTTTCCGCCGATATGTATATTTCTTAAGGGAAAAGATTGGGATTATTTTTTTAAGTTTTAGAACATTAAATTAGTAATAAATTTAAAAGATTTAGTTTAATTTTGGATATAAATATTTTTTTCTTTCAATAAGGTAAGGTTTTCTAATATAATTGCCCCACATAATGTAGGTGTACTCCAAACTTTGATTTACCTCTCCTTTTTTCCCAAAAAATTATTTCGTTGCCGCCTTTGGTTTTCCCCAAATTTTGAATCGTCCCAATTTTTATTCAAAAAGAAAACCATCTTGTCAATCATTTTTTCATCGTCTCTTTCTTACCCTCACCTTTGCGGCCGACCACCACTACAAAAAACAAACTTTGATACATAGCATCGGTAACTGAAACATCAGTTACTAATACTTTTAAGGACTGACCTTTTTATGACTGATTGCGGAGACTAAAAATCAGTCCTCGATTCAGTGACCCCATATCTGAGACTAAATTTCAGTTACTAATATGCTTGTACAGGAAACAAATTTGGAGGCAAATTTGTTAGTGACTAAATAAGGGTGACAATTCAGTCCCTAGTACATGTACATCATATCTAAGACTAAATTTCAGTTACAAATATATTTGCGCAATAAAAAATTTTGGCGGAAAATTTGTTAGTGACTGAATTATTGTCACAGTTCAGTCCCTAATACATGGAGATCATAACTAAGACTAGGTTTCAGTTACAAATATGTCTACACAATAAAAAGGTTTTGAGGGAAATTTTTTAGTGACTGAATTTCAGTCACAGCTGCGTCCCTATTACATGGCCATCATACCTAAGACTAAAATTCAGTTACAAATATGTTTGCGCAATAAAAAAAGTTTTGAGGGAAATTTGTTAGTGACTGAATTTGAATCACAACTCAGTCCCTAATACATGGACATCATAGCTAAGACTAAAGTTCAGTTACAAATACGTATGCAAAATAAAAAAAAACTTTTGAGAGAAAATTGTTTATGACTGAATTTTAGTCACACATAACCCTCTTATACATGGGCAACATATTTAAGACTAAAATTCAGTTACAAGTATGTCTACACAATAAAAAGGTTTGTAAGGAAAATTTGTAGTGACTGAATTTCAGTCACAGCTGAGTCCCTATTACATGGACATCACACCTAAGACTAAAATTCAGTTACAAATATGTCTGCGCAATAAAAAAGGTTTGGAGGGAAATTTGTTAGTGACTGAATTTCAATCACGACTCAGTCCCTAATAAATGGACATCATAGCTATGACTAAATTTCAGTTACAAATACGTATGCAAAATAAAAAGGTGTGGAGAGACAATTATTTGTGACTGAATTTCAGTCCCACATAAACGTCTTATACATGGGCAACATATTTAAGACTAAAATTCAGTTATTCATTGGAAACGTGGACTTATATTGTGACTGGTATATATTTAACTCCGTTCATTAGCAAGGTTATTGACTTTTACCTATTATCACGAATAACTAATTCAGAAATTTCAATGCTCACTGTTACAGAAAGTGGCTTTCGTCACACAAAAAATGTGTAACTATATGCATATAGTCACACACTTTTTTTTTTGGGTGTGGGAGACTTTTGACCCTTTACCTATTAAGTTAAATATTTTCAATGAAACCATTTGACAAGTTGGAAGTAAAACATAACCCAAATTAAAACCTGATTTCGACCTGGTTTAATTTGTGTAGTACCGGTTAGACAATGTACCACATGTACGTTGTCTAACCGAGGTATCCCGATGAGCGTTTCCGACCCACAAATGTGTACCAAGACTAGTGTGTGTGAAACCTTAAGTGTTATACGAAGTACAATTTAAATAATTAGCAAATGCATAAATATGTGTATACGCTAAAATTACAACTACTTATAACTATACATATGAATATCATACGTGAGGCGTCTAAAAATATGAATATCAATGTAAAATTACTTAACACTTATTCCAGAACATTTCAAACTAAAAACATGAATAATAATATAACACATTCAAGTAAACACTTTATTCGAGTAATTCGAATTGTACGACATAACTTACAAGATAAAATATGATAAGTCTTAAGTTCAAGCAGTTGTTGCTGAAAACAAACGTGAAAAGCGTTGTGAGTTATGAGTGTTTGTAATTGTGAGGTAATGCCCAAGAGTTTCGTCGATAGAAAAGTCAAAAACCACATCCACCCAAAAAGGAAAAGTGCGATTAAGATTTGACATTGTAGCCAGCAAGTCGAAACAAGTTTCGACCAAAATCGATTAGTTAGGAATATATTTGATACTGGATAATTAAGAAAACCGTCATTCTTTAAACTAGAGATGTTTAAAAAGTAAAAAGACTATCCGACCTGAACCTGACTATACTGCTCGGTTTAGGTTAATCGGGTTAAAAATCTTATTCGGGTCGTTTGCCTGATTAATCCGAATACTAAAAAGACTATCCGACCTGACCCGGATAGACCCAAACCCGAGCAACCTAACTTTTTAAAAAGTCGGTTCGAGTTTGTTTTTTAGACTACATGACTAGACCCGACTCGAGGGAAATCGAAGCCGGCTAACACCATACTTCTAACAATACACCAGTACTTCATATGTTCATCATATTTTTAATATTTTTTTGTGTAATACTCTAATTAATTTTAATTAGGACTCCATCCTTTTATTTACCTCCAAACTATTTTCACATTCCCGCACTTCTTCCCAAAAAAAATTGAATTACCGCCCAACTTTTTGGATTTCCAATCCACCCCCACCCCCTTAACTGGTTACTCACATCTAAATCTACCACTCTCTATAATTCAACACCCCAACAACAATCTTTGCTTCGGTAATTAAAAAGATATTAACCAGTTTTCCTATTGATTTCTCATAATCGAGATCATATCAAGATAGTGAAGAGGTATCGCCCTACTCTGTCATATCTTATTTTATAGATCTGCTTTCCTTTATATTTGATATCATTATTGATTATTTGATATCATTATTGACTGAGTTTATGTTATGTGCACCACTACACCGTATGAACCGAACTACTTGTGATACAGGGGGTACTAAGGTTACCATTTATTGTGTATAAAGTTTATTATCCCAAGAATGTTGTTGTATCTCGTTTTGATGTTTATCATATTAGGCTAGAAGTATTTTTGTAGAATTTATGAACTCGTTAGTCCATTTGTCCTATGGCTTTGTAAACCTAGCACTTACCAGCCCAACAAGTGTTTGATGTAATTCCTGAACCAAGTTTAAATTATGTTCTCGAGTTGAGTTGCATTGTATATATTGATGAGGTTAAAAGAGAAAATTTGCCATTGAAAATATAACAAGGCTACATTTCTAGTGCAGTAGGGACTAGGGAGTGACTATTTAGATAAGTTAATTTAACAAATTCTGATGTGGTTATCTCAGGTCTCTAAAATGTGTTTTTTGTCTCTTGTATAGGTTGGTTGATAACTATATGATGCAAGAGGATCGTTATATTGATGACGAAGCTCTTGATAAAACTAGAGAGGGAAAAAAAGTCAATTGTAGCTCGACAAAACAGATTAATTAAGGTTGATGGCCATGTATCAAAACATACTGCCGGATCCATTACCATTTTTCAACACAAGTTCAAAAATGGTAAATATAATATTAATTAATTTACGTTTTAAAGTTTATACATAAAATTTATAAACAATTAACTGATGAATAATTTTACAGGAAAAACAAAAAAAAAAGCGGCCAGTTAGTATAGTAAAAGCTTACCATCATACTCATACTAGCACCAAGTGTCAAGTGAGGCGTCAGGGAGCAAAACAGATGAGGTGTTTGGGGGTAGAACACGGGAGTACATTACACCTAGCTCAAAAAGAGTGGCAGTAAGTATTTTTATCATATGTGTATTACATGATGGATTGAGTACTTAATCAGTGAATGTTAAATATAAAAAATGAACGTGTATTTCTAGAAATTAGCAAATAAGCGGTTATAATGAGTTATCCCAAACACCCCCGTAACCATACATTGTGCATGATTTGTTTTAAAAGCTGATGAATCATATTAGTTTAAGGTTTTTGAATCTTGGATTTCAGTGCTTTTTATGACTGGTAATTGGGCTAGCTTAAATTACATGCTTTTCGAGCTTAAATTACATGCTTTTCGTGACTAGTAAATGGGCTGGCTTAAATTATGCTACATTTGACCAGGCGGATGTGGATTTTCTAGGCGGATCTTGTGGTCCTCTCACATCGGTCTTTTCTTGTTTTAATTGCAGAAACAAACAATACACAACTACTTTGGTATATGGCTCCTTGAATTTCTGTTGTGCTAAAATTTGATCGACTTACTGGAGGCATCCTATATTTTTCCTAGTTGATTTAGTTGTGGTAGGTTCGATATAATTCCTGTAAACTTATTAATACATGTGTATGTGTTTTTGTGCTGGGGTAGTGTCAAACTATATAATTAACGTTGATGTGCTTGGGCCTTTATTTTTTAACATACTTAGATCAAAGCTACTGGTTCCATGTCCAAGTAAAATGTTTCCATGTGTGGCATGCTTTGTTATAAACTACAAGAAATATATCTATAACTACTCTTTGAAAGTCCTTGAAGCTGTAATTTGATTGGTTGTAGGTATGGTAAGATACTGTTTTTAGTTAGGACCTCTTAGTCTTATTCACTTTATTCAAAAAAAATTCACAGGTCGTAGCTGAGATAACAACTAATGAGTTACCATGTACAAAGTGACTAGAAGCATTTGTTCTTGATTGTGGCATTCTGAATTTTTCGAGATGTAAGTACATTGTTATACCTATGACATGTAGCTTAAAAATGTTTAATAATAAATACATGTATCTGCAGCTTTATAGGCCTAAAGGATGAACTCAAGATCAACAAGAGGAGCAAATAAGAAGGCTGTTAAAAGACCAGTAGCAAATACACTATCAGAATTATCATAAACTAAAGAGGTATGGTGCATTCAATTTCTAAAAAAGTGTAGTTCTTATGTGTACACACTTGTAATTGAGAACACAAATAACTTTACGACTTGAACTTGTTCAGTGATATGTTGTAATGACTCAAACTTTTTTAATGATAAAATGCTTATGTCACATGATTATATTGTGATTGTTTTAGTGATTTGTTGTAACAACTTTTTTTTTTCTTCTGATTGTTTGTTCTTGAATGACTGTTACATATGCAACAATCCTTACACGTGTGATATATTTATAGGGGTTCAAGTCGGCTATAGCTGATATTTTCAGAGGGAGCGTGTGGTGCCACCTTCAGCTCTCGATCTTCTGTTGGAATCTATCTTGTCTGCTCTAGTAAATCGTGTAGAGTCACTGTTGAATTCAAGTTTAGGGGCTGTATGGGATTGCTTGTACAGGCTACTCCGGATTGCGTGTCAAGGACATAGCTATTTTTCATTTAGAGATGACGAATTTGACATTTTACTTCTAAATGATATTTTTTGGTTAGGTGGACTTGAATGTAGCTCAACATACATAATTCATGAGGGATATCTGAAAAATTGCTTATTGAATTAACTACTTATAGGGCTGTTTGGGATTGCTTTTGGAATTGCCTGCTTTTTAAGGCTGTTTGGGATTGCTTATTGAAGTATCTGCTTATAGGGCTGTTTGGGATTGCTTTTTGAATCAAATGCTTATAGGGGATGTTTAGTATTGGTTATTGAAACTGCTTATGATAAGCAGTTTCAATAAGCAACCCTAGACAACCCCCATAAACAGCTTTGAGGTAAAAAGTTTCCTTTATAAGTCGTCTTCATAAGCAATCCCAAACAACCCCTAAAACCGCAGTCTAAATAAGCAGTCCCAAACAGCCCTTATTTTTTTTTTCGTGAAAAGCATTATAGAGACCGGTTCTTTATCACATACACCACTCTCTATATGATCTTTACACAAAGATATACATGTGTTTTACTCTATAGTAGATACCGGTTGTTAGTAGAAAACCGGTTCCAATACTTCTAATAGAGACTCGTTGTAGAACCAGTTTCTATGTGTCTCGACCATAGAGATACCCCCCACAGAGAGTGGTTCAAAAACCACTCACCATGAGTCATTCTAACCGGTGTTCATAAACTTTTTTGTAGTAGTGACAAGTATTTTACGTTACAGATCGTGTTGACAAAGGATGGCAAGTTGTGATCAAGACAGCACCCAGACATGTTTATGACATGGATGAACAAACAAGTCTTGATGACGTGGAAACACATTTGCAGAGTGACTCATTTATGGGTCTTCAACCTGATGAAACCATGGATATTGAATTGGTTAGAGGTGGTTTCAATGGAACCGTTGTGGACAATAATAACTTAGTTTTTGCCGGAGATGAAGATCCAGTTGAAGCAGCTTCATGATTTCAATTAGCTAAATAGTAATACTCCCTGTTTTTATCTACATTGTTAAAAGTGGGTTATTTTGGTTGTTTTGACTTGTAACTTTTATCCATACTACATGCATGTAATAACTTGTTATTGGTCTTTCTCGCTTTCATTCTTTCATTCTGATCATTCTTTCTACTAAGTAATATTCTACTACGTACAGCAACGGTATGAAGAAAATTGAAGGTGGAGAAATTACTCACCAATTACAATAACCTGCTCTACATAATTACTTGAGACGCCGGCTGCTACAATGATTAACCAAAGACAATGAACCATGATTGTTTCTGTTTAATTAAAAGACACTCCTTCAACCCCAACTCCCAATTGTATAAAAACTTTGTACCCTTTAAAAAACCACCCCCTCCAAGTTCAACACAATAATAAATAAGGCACCTATAAAATGTAACACAAACCAACTGGCTAAAAAAAAGGGGGGGGGGGGGGCTATTTTAACACTATTGTTAAATAAATAAAAAAATATTCATATAAAAAAACATAGAAACAAAATGTTACTAAACAGATTTTCTAATAACGTCACCGCAACTAATAAAAAAAATAACGCATAAATGTAAACCAAAGAAAAAAAAAGAAATTAAAAAAAAAAAAGACCTCGCCGCAGCGTGGCGGGTCATTTTTCTCTCGTTATTTTCTATTATTTAATGAAATAATAATAAAAAATTTTGTGGATAGGCCAGGTGATATATAATATGACTCAAATATCAAGTGTCTTATTATGGTGTATAAAGTTATGAGACCCAAGTATCAAGTGTCATATTAAGTAATGTTTAAATAAAACTCTTGCGAATAAACATTCTAAAAAACTGATATTTTATGACTCAAATATGAAGTGTCCTATTATGGTGTATGATAATATAACCATAATAAATAATCGTCTTATAAAGGTTAAGGTTATAAGACCCAAGTGTCAAAGGTCCTATTAAGTTTTATTAAAATATAACTTTTCCAATTAAGCGTTCTATAAAATTGATGTTTTATGACTAAAATTTCAAGTGTCCTATTATGGTGTATCAACCTATGAGACCCAAGTGACAAGGGTCCTATTAAATTTTGTTATAATAAAACTGTTGCGAATAACCGTTGTAAAAACCTGATGTTTTATTACTTAAATAGCTAGTGTCCTATTAAGTTTTGTTATCATAAAACTTTTGTGAATAAGCGTTCCATAAAACTGATCTTTTATGACTCAAATATCAAGTGTCCTATTATGGTGTATCAAGTTTTGATACCCAAGTATCAAGTGTCATATTAACTAATGTTTAAATAAAACTTTTGTAAATAAGCGTTCTAAAAAACTGATGTTTTATGACTCAAATAAGAAGTGTTCTATTATGGCGTATGATAATAAAACCATAACAAATAAGCGTACTATAAAGGTTAATGTTAAAAGACACAGGTGTCAAGGGTCCTATTAAGTTTTGTTAAAATAAAACTTTTGCAACTAAGCGTTCTATAAAACTGAAACTTTATGACTCAAATTTCAAGTGTCCTATTATGGTGGATGAATTTATGAGACCCAAGTGTCAAGTGTCATATCAAGTTATGTTTTAATAAAACTTAATTTGAATAAGCATTATAAAAAGCGGATGTTTTACGACTCTAAAAAGAAGTGCCATATTATGGTGTATCATAAAAAAACCATTATGAATAAGCGTTCTATAAAGGTTAACGTTATAAGACCCTATTGTCAAGGGTCCTATTAACTTTTGTTATAATAAAAAACGTTTGCGAATAAGCGTTCCATAAAACTGATGTTTTATGACTCAAATATCAAGTGTCCTATAATGGTGTATCAATCTATGGGACCCAAGTGTCAAGTGTCATATTAAGTTATGTTTTAATAATACGTTTGCGAATAAGCGTTCTAAATAATTAATGTTTTATGACTTATGTATCAAGTGTCCTATTATGGTGTATTGTAATAAAACCATAATGAATATGCGTCCTTTAAGGGTCCTATTAAGTTTTGTTATAATAAAACTTTTGCGAATAAACGTTCTAAAATACTGATATTTTATGACTCAAAACTAAAATGTCCTATTATGATGTATGATAATAAAGCCATTATGCATAAGCGTCCTATAAAGGTTAACATTATAATACCCACGTCTTAAGGGTCCTATTAAGTTTTGTTATAATAAAACTTTTGCGAATAATCATTTTAAAAAAATGATGTTATATGACTCAAAAATGAAATGTCCTATTATGGTGTACGATAATAAAACCATTGTACATAAGCGTCCTATAAAGGTTAACGTTATAATACCCACATGTCAAAGGTCCTATTAAATTTTGTTATAATAAAACTTTTGTGAATAAGCGTTTTAACTAACTGATGTCTTATGACTCAAAACTCAAGTGTCCTATTAAGGTGTATTATAATAAAACCATAATGAATAAACGTCCTATAAAGGTTAAAGTTATAAGACCCAAGTGTCAAGGGTCTTATTAGGTTATGTCATAATAGGACATCTAGTGATCAAGTGTCGTATTACACTATCACATAATGGGACACCAACAACTAAATGTCTAATAAAGTAATTTATTAGGATCCATATTTTAAGTGTCTTATTAAGTTATATGATAATAGGACCCCAAATAATCAACCATCTTATTATATAACTTTTTAGGACACCGCCTAAGTAGCAAATATTTAAAAAGGACCCTAAACGCTCATATGTCCTATTAAACAATTTTTTAGGACTCTATTATCATACCGTCCCACACAAAGGGTCCTAAAAAGCCACTTTTGTTGTAGTGAATACACAAACAGCTTCTTTTCCATAGGCAAAGCATCACACAACTAACAAATCATAATTCCTTAACACCCTGTAATTCGATATGTCGAGTGAGTTGTACACCTGTAAAATCGCCGTTCGATCTGATATGGATTTGCTTACAAAAATCAAAGACATTTTGGTGAAGAATGAAAAGCGGCATAGGTTGTTCAGAAACACAGTCTTTAGTCCATGGTTGGATATTCGGTTTTGTTGTAATGACTGCCAGTTGATGCATTCTGTTTTACAGCATCAGTTAAAAGTTCATAACATATCGTCCGATTCCCCACCATTGCAGTTCAAAATTGGGGATGATTTGTTAGAGTTTGGGCATAAAGAATTTTGTTTAATAACAGGTTTTCGATTTGGGAAAGTTTGTGAAAATGAAAATCAAGCAAATGCATTTCGTGACCGTGTATTTCCAGAAAAAAAGACAGCTGGTATAAAAACTGTATATGACAGTGATTGTTTGACACTACTTAAAGATACAAATAGGTTCTTAGCTGTTTCGGATGAGGATGCTATTAGGTTGTGTCTTTTGATAGTTGCTATGTTGGTGTTTATGGGTAATGAAGAAAGGAATTGTATCCCTCGTCATATACTGTCTTTGGTGGAGGACTTTGATGCTTGGAACGATTTTCCTTGGGGTGAATACATGTGGCATAAATTTTATCAAAGGACTGTGAATGTTGTTGAGAAACACAGAAAAGTTCATTTGGCGAAGTTGAAAAAAAACCCAAAGTATAGTGCGACATACAATCTATACGGTTTTGTTTGGGCTTTCAAGGTATTCCATACTTACTACTCTGTACTGAAGTTCCCAACTATACTCATTATAGTATTTATTATTGTTGTATTTAGTCTGAATTCTGAGTAATTGCTATATATATATATATATATATATATATATATATATATATATATATATATATATATATATATATATATATGTATGTATCTGGTGTACAAAATGTTTGTATCTGTTTTGTATCCATTACTAGGTTTTTTCTATTAGATATATATTGATTATATAGTTTTGAACACGGTTATAACCTGCACTTTGAACCACTTTTTTTCCACATTATATACATTTTAAACAAGCACATATTACATATATGGATTTTGGAGACTTTTCCTAAATGCGGCAACTGGTGGGCGAAAGACACGAACGTCATTCCACGAGGTCTTGCTTGGTCTAAAAGTCGAAAGTTTAGAAGATCAGACCCTAAAACACTCTTTGGACCGGTAAGCACGACACTATCTTTGACGGCAAATTTCTTGGACATTTATTTAAATTTGTTCACATACAAAGTTATTTACTATTTGTTTTTTTAGGAGTCAATTCCTATTAAGGCACTTTATGCAACCAAACGCGAATTGAGACAACCGTGGTGTATTGCCAGCATCCCCTTTATAAAGGGTTTGTCTGATTCAGACCTGTCAAGGGCAGAGGAAGACCAACAACCTGATAGCGCAGAGGATGATCACCAACCTGATAGCGCAGAGGATGACCGCCAACCTGATACCGCAGACGATCAACATGAAGCACCAAGTTTAGAAACTTTAGATAAAAATGATGTTGAAAACGCAAATGGTGTCCAATCAGGCGAAGGCCAAGATGAAAAGATTTTTGGAACAAATCCTATATTGGGCAAGATATTTGATTTGCAAACTGATATTTCGTTGATAGCGAAGCACATAGCGTCTGTCCCTAAACAAGACATTCGCGAGCTGTTTCAGAAGGTGAAAACAAAATTTTCAGAGTTAGAGACAGTTTTTAACGAAAACACCGATGATCCAGATTTTCCAGTCAAGTCTGATGTCAACCCTGATATTTACATGGTTTGTATTCACCTTATATGTTTTATTCTCCTAACTTTATACGAAGATCAATTCCTCGTTAAGTATTACACTTATATCATTTTGTCAACTACAGACCCCGTCATCACGTTGTGAAGATGATGTTGATAATGGTGTTACGGGCCGAGATGTTGATGATGATCATGCTGATGATGATGTCGATCATGCGCATCCAATGGAAGTTGACAATCCTGTTTGTTTAAAGGTTTACTTTTACTTTGTGTTTTTTTTGGCATACGTTTATAAGTATCTCATTTCCCCGTTAATGTTTACCCTTTAATCGTACATTTAATTCATTAAATGTTGTATTATTTCATCAACTATAGGCCACGTCATTAGCTTGTGAAGCTGATACTGGTGTTACGACCAGTGTTGCAGCCCATCACATGGAAATTGACATGGATGTTGGGCAGCAAGGCTACAACGAATCTCAGGTGGGTGGGATGGACGTTCTTGTAAAAGCATGTGAATTAGGGGTTACCCCTGACTTCCCTGCTCTTGATCATCATCAACCTGCGAATCAAGTTGTGGCATTCCATGAGAAGGACACTAATCAAACAACATCCTTCGTCTACGTTGATGTATGTTATCTTGAAAAAATACTTTCGCAACATACAAGCTTCCTTATTTGCCTATTTATTTATACATCTTTATTGTACCAGGATCATCCGGTGGTGTATGATGATGTCATGAATTATGTAAACGAAGAAGCGGATGTCACTAGTGTTTCGTTAGAAGAAGTACCGTTTGATAATGAAAATGGTAAGGGTGTTGAGAATGCAAATGCTATTTGCGAGCATAAAGAACAAACAACCCCATTGCAGACATATGTTGAGGTACATGGTTTACTTTAATTTTAAAAAGGTTAATAATTGTTCCTTTCTATGTCTTGTGGTCGGTGTTAATTACAACCTATGCTATGCAGCAAGATCAAATAACACCATTTCAACAAACACTCACCAACCAAGGGTATGCAAATGTGGTCGGTCCCAATGACAAACCTTGCTTGGACTCCGTTTTTTTTGAACGCAAAAGGAAGACAATCAAAAAGAAAAAAAAGGCGGCTAAAGTTGCTCTAGTGGCTAAAGCCTTTAAATCAAAGCACGATAAGTTTTTAGGATCTCCGAATTCAGACAACGTCCAACCCGCACGACTGACAAGAGTAGCTACTTGCAGAAAGAAGTTGATTGAGCCTATAGTCATTTTAGATGTAAAGCACCGTAAAACATTGATACTGAAATCAATATCTGGTTGGCCTATGCTAATATATGGTATGTGTCTTTTCAGGACGTATCTGGAAACCCAAGAACTCGGTCAATTACTGAGTTCTATTCGGCCAACCCAGATCCTTTTGTAGAGGTAGTCTGATTTGTTATTCTTAAATTAACAATATTATGATTCGTTTATTGTTAATCATTTATTTGTTTATTTTAGGATCTGACTCGACATCCCAAATTGAAAAACGACAAGGTGTCTCTGTCTGATTCACTTCGTGTTTATTTAAAGCAAAAAAAACCAAAAAGCTTTAAGTTTCCCTGGGGCGGTCGTAACATTGTTTCTGATATGAATTTTTGGCTAGCATTGGCATGTCTTGAAGATTGTAAAGGCGGTTGGCTGTATGACTATGTAAGGAACCATCATCACTATCTGGTCATATACATTTGTATATACTTTTGATTGAGTAACCACTATAAGTTTTATAATTTTTGTTTTGTGTACACAGCACTTGGATATATGGTTTGACCTTATGTGGTCTCTTAGACCAAGCAATGCAGATTGGACCTTGGCAGGTTCTCTGTTCGCCCGACATATCTTGGCTGGTCAGATGTATAGTCATTATTCAGATGGAACAAGCTACCCTGTGGCTTGGCGAGATGTTGAAAAGGTTAGTTTGCCACAATCCTTTTTAAATATAATTTTAACTGTATGCATAATAATATGTACATTTCTTTGTCAATATTAGGTTTATTTTCCCATGAATGAACCTGATAAACACTGGTGTCTCGCTGAGCTTCACCTACGTAGTGGTGTTGTTTCATTTTATGACACTCTTGGGTTCGTACACGGCAATGGTGCACGGTGGTGGAGAACTTTGAAAAGAATTTTGCCAAAACAACTTACCATGTATCTGGATCAGCAGGGTATATTGGCAAGCAAGGGCATATCAGCCGAGGAATATAAAATAACATACCAGTGTCCTGCAGTCCCGAAACAAGCAGACGTATATGGCGATTGCGGTGTATGGGTATGTATTATTTTATACAGATTGTGCCGCAACCAACCACTGGAAGTAGATGACCGGCTTTAAACAGCGGTAGCATACCGTGAGCGGATGCTTCAATACTTCTGGAAGCAACAGGAGTTAATAAACAATGTTTAATGGTATTTGAAAGGTAGTAGACTTGATTTATAAATCTGTAACCCAAAATACAATTTACTATTATCTAGTAATCGTTGTTGTTTGTAACCGGTCAATAACATGTAACCCAACAATTTGAATAAGGTAGGAGCAGCAGCAGCTTCAATTTCACCAGCAGTAGGATTCACCCGTGCATTTCATGCTACATACAAGCACCTACTGCATCAGTGCATTTCACCAACTGCATCAATATCTGACATGGGAGTTTTATAGTTCCTGCAATGTGCATCATCTGTCAACACAGAGTGGAGTATATATCTTCATGTTAGCTGAATTGGAATATCCACTGAGTTTTGAAGTCTTAAGGGTGATGCTTACCTCAAAACTCAGGTGTGAACAACAATCGGATGTGGTTAAGGATTTACTACAAAGAATCTATGATCAGTGTCAAGCTATGAGGAAGAAGACAGTTTAATTCAAGAAAAAACTTTGTGATTTGGTGTTGATCCCAGATGAGCCAGGAACATACTGTTAATTATCTTAGATATGAATGTAAAACAATATGTATAGAAACTGTGTAGTATCGTGCCTCTTGATAGATCTATGAGCCAAAAGAACTTGTAGATAGCTTATTTAAACACAAGCCAACTACTATGAGAATCTCTGTATAATAAACTTGTGCTTATGCGGATACTAAACACAAGAGTTGAAGAAGACAATGACTAAAAGACTTTGATCCTCTATGGATCTTGTATTAACTATTTTCTTTGGAATTGGATGCAAAACACAATGTCGTATGTTTCTCTTCCTAAAATAACTCTAACAAACATACAAAAAATACGCCATGACCAGCAGTAACAAACACTGGCAGCAGAAACTAAACAATGCTACCAGCAGGAACCATGACCGGCAGAAACTAACACTGCCAGCAGGAATCAAACTACACTAACAGCAGCAATGAAAATAAACATTATTCTAATAATTCCTAACAAACTGTTATCGAATTGACATAATATTAAACACTATGCAGAATGTATCGTTCAATGGTAAGAAGAAGACTATGTAAACAAACGAATTATGTCAACAAACACTTCAATATATGTATACGGTTATGGTGGAAGTAACAGGGTTACAAAAACCTTCAAGGTAATCAACTTAACAAACACTACGTACTTGTACCCTGTTGTACAAACATACTATCTTGGACAGAAGCTTGAAACATGGTTGTCAGATATCCGCAAAGCACTCTATCAAGCTCATCTGTTGGTTTTCCATTTCCATACTTGTTCTTCATTAATGCCGACAGGTTTACCAAATCCTTTCTGTCAATGTGTTTAAGCATTTGAGGAATTGTTTTAAACCTTTGCATTCTTCCAGCAACTCTGCGTATCTCAAACCAAGGAACTTTCCCATCATAACCAGCTTTCCATCCAATAACCGGAGATTTAACTGCCGAATGAGCAGTATCCTCAAACAGGTCATCATCATCAGACACAACCTGGGTCACCAGTTGTAAATCAACCGTCTCTTTCTTTTTATACCCTGTTTCATCAATGCCTTCTGAACTACTCACTACCACTCGCCTAGTTCTCTTCTTCCTTCTGGCCATCGTTTTCATTCTTCTCCCAGTTCTTTTCACACCAATTGTAGACTTAGCCTTTGACTCTTTTTCCTTACTTTTCTTATCCTCCTCCACTTCTTCAGCATTAGGTTTGTTAGCCTCGTCTGCATCAGGTTTATCCTTAATCTCTTCTGCCGAAAGATGACCATGTGCCTTTTCAGACTCTTCCACCATCATTTCTTTGCCTTTCCCAGATCCTTTGACACCAATTGTAGACTTACCCTTTACATCATCCCTAGAATTGAACCTTTCTTCAAACTTAGCCCGTTCTGGATGTATTGCTTGAATTTCTTTTGGCCAACGATGATATGGGACATATGCAGAATCATGAGCATTTTCAAACTCTTCCATCATCTTTCCTTTGGCTTCCACAGTGTATGTAGGTGGTTGTGTGGGTTTCGTATATGGAGTGGGTTCTCTAATAGTTACACACTTGACAGGAACCCTTGGAATTGCAGGTTTTGTAGTTGGTTGTTTTGTTGTAGATGCAGTTGTTTGTTTTGATGTTATAGGTTGAGTTTGTGATATTGATTTTGGTTGATGTTGAGGTTCATATTGTTTTGGTTGTGGTGATGGATGTTGTTGTTGTGGTGATGATGATTTCTGTTCAGCAGTAGGTTCTCTTATGGTAACTCCTTTGTCGGGAGCTCTAGGAAGTGTCGGTGACGGATTTGCCTGATTAGTTGTTGGTTGGAGTTGTGGTTGAGGTTGTTGTTCAGCTGCTGATGTAGGTTGTGTTTGTGATTGTGATTCTGGTGGTGGTGTTGATTGTTTTGGTGTTGATGATTTGCTAGTATTTAGTGGGAAGACCACCTGAGCCAAGCTAACATCATCATCTTCAGCAGTAGAAGGTTCAAACTTAGGACTAGGAGCTCTAGTACTAGCAGCAGGTTTAATTACCTCATCAGTAGAATCTTTAACCAACTGCTCAGCATTTGAAGTCTTTAGATTAGCCCCAACACCACTATCCACATCCATATCAACCTGATCATTTCCCTTATTGCTAGGACAACCTTCAGGAGAGCTCACCCT